>CM061227.1:37168001-37768001 GCA_030844895.1 Ambrosia x helenae
TAAGAATAAACTATATTTTAATCGTCCTTTTGGTTTGTTAAACTATGAAGCGGGAAGGGATGGCGACGAAAACCGAACTTGATGGGAAAACCTGATACCCAAAACATACGGGATGGGTATGGGGTTGGGTATAGGATTTGTTTTGAAAATTTGGGACGGGTACGGGATTTGATGTTATAACCGTTTACCTGCCCCGATTACCCGATTATATATGCCCGTTTACCTGCCACAATTACCCGATTTTATATGCTCATTTACCTATTAACATACTCGAGATGGATTTGTATTTTTTTATGATTTATATTATTTATTTTGTCCCAAATCTATATTATTTATCTATCTATACTAATTTAAATATTGTCAAGAACTTTTCAATATCAGCAATGTTAATTATACTAGTATTATGCCCGCGCGCTTCGCTGCGCAAATACAATTCTAAAAAAACATGGCAGCGTATTGCATTCTAATTTGGCAAAATTTCGTAAAGCATGTCTCTTTCTCGCTCTCATTCTCATAAGAGACGGCTTTTGAAAGTAAATTTATGATTTAACAATCAACATTACAATTCTTGTTTTTTTACAACCCACATATGTTCTTATGTTTACTAGTGGGAAACCCGCGCGATGCGGCGGCGACAAAAAAATGACATTGATTCATATGGTTTTGCTGCCAATTCATCTTCATCATAATCTCCTGAAATTTTAATCAAATAAAATAGCAAACTTTATGGTTTATGAAACGTTCCTTATACAAATCATCATCATACTTATAAAGGCTTATAAAAATATATTCTTATCAATGTTAATGAACACTATGATGCACTAATATGATGATAATAACACTTTGCTGCAAGATAAAGGCTCTGGCTACTGAACTTTCATGTTTTATATTAATAGAACATCATGTCAAATTTGTAAATCAATTAAAAATGTATTTGTAAATTTAGACTCTTAACTCTTTATAGACCATCTTCAATAACTTTGATACAAATCTTGAGGTTAATCTTTATTACGACTTAGATGACAACATCCATGCCATCTTTGACTTAACTTCAATCTTATCTATGAAACTCAATCAGTTGGTCCAAACATTTAAATTATTACATAGGTCGAAAGGACTATAGCACTGATTAATGATAGCCTATGACGCCATACATAGGAATAGAAATGATGCTCAACCATGATTTATATTACTGTACCAGAAGGGCAAGTTAGCTTCAAACAAGAATTCTTGTGCGGCCTCTACCAAGTTATAAATCATAACAGGTTCTTATCGTGCATTTAAATTGGCCTGCATAGGCAGTAAACAGACTTCTTAATAACCAATAATGAAATAAATTGAGAGACAAAAACAAATGACTTGATTTATCATTCATACAGTGCGCTACAATATCAACTTGTAGGACTTTAGAGGATGACAAAAAGCATCAATCAAGAAACTAATGTATGGTTACTAAAAGCAGTAGAAAAAATTATTTAAATATGTAAATAAGTTAACTTATGTACATCATTTTAACTCCCCGTGATGATATAATTATCTATACATGATTTGATAATATAGTTAATTTAAATCTCTTACTATATTTGACGAGCTTATAATGGCTAAGGCAAAATAGGTGTTTGTCAAACCAAAGAGAAAGAACAATAATGTCAAGAATATATACCAAAATACATACATATATATATATACTAGATATTTGCCCGCGTTGACACGCAGTTCAACAACGTACGATTATTTGGAGTAGTATAACGTATAAGAAAAATAAAGTAGAAAAATTTTATTAAAATTTAAAAGCAACGAATACACATTTATTCAAATATCGCTGAAAATTTCCTTATAAACCACATTTTTTGTTTTAGTCATCACTTTCCCACAGCATCAAGTATAAGTAACTTCACGCCTGCCCTGCTTTTAACTCTTGACAATGCGACATAAAGCTGGCCATGTGAGAATACAGGGTTTCTTAAATACAATCCAACCTGAATAAGGCGACTTAAATGGTATGTGTTAAAACTAGACTTATGGCATATTCAACAATAAGAAAGTAATAAAAATAAAAATAAGAAACTAACTACCACCTAAATTTCACAATTTAATTTGACACGTCTGAGAAGATGAGCATTACCCATATCGACCCGCTAAAAAAGCTTCAAGCACATTTTATTCTATTTGACACATTTGAAAAGGCAAACATTACCCAAATCGACCCGTTAAGAATAGGGAAGATTGCCCCAATTCACCTATGGCCTATGTATAAGTAAAAGGAACATCAATCTAATCAAAACACCATAAACACACTGTTGGCGACTTTTACCCTATTTGACCCATTGGAAAAGTTGAACATTACCCAAATCGACCAATTTATAAGTAAACAAACATGAACCTACACCACTAAAACAACATTTTAACCGACTATTACCTTATTTGACCCGTTTATAGGAAGGAACATTATCTAAAGTGACCCATGTATAAGTAAAAGGAGCATTACTCAATAATTTTAACCGACTATTACCTTATAGATGCTATTTATACGCTAAAAATAGTAATGTGACAAATCAAATAATTCAGCATTTATTTTGTGTTTAAATGTCTTTAATTTTAAAAACTGGATTTTTTTTTAAATTTTGATTTTGAATGTTTAAAAATAAATTTATAAATGTATTTATATATGATTAATAATTTTATGTTTAAAGGTTATTAATTAAATGGTAATCATAATTATTAACATTAGATGTTTCCAATATTGTGTAACTCACGATAAATGCTAATTATACGTTAAAAATAGTAATGTGACAAATCAAAGAATTAAGCATTTATTTAGTGTTTAAATGTCTTTAAATTTAAAAACCGTATTCATTTTTAAATTTTGATTTTGAATGTTTGAAAATAAAGTAATTCAATTGAAAATAGACGTATTAGTTGTGATGAAAAAAATTCAAATTTAACTTTGTTTATAAATGTATTTATATTTATATATGATTAATAATTTTGTGTTTAAATGTTATTAATAAAATGGTAATCATAATTATTAACATTAGATGTTTCCAATATGGTGTAAATCATGATAAATGCTATTTATATGCTAAAAATAGTAATGTGACAAATCAAATAATTAAGCATTTATTTGGTGTTTAAATGTCTTTAATTTTAAAAACCGTTTTTTTTAAATTTTGATTTTAAATGTGTAAAAATAAATTTATAAATGTATTTATATATGATTAATAATTTTGTGTTTAAAAGTTATTAATGAAATGGTAATCATAATTATTAACATTAGATGTTTCCAATATTGTGTAACTCATGATAAATGTCAATTATACGCTAAAAATAGTAACGTGACAAATCAAAGAATTAAGCATTTATTTTGTGTTTAAATGACTTTAATTTTAAAAACCGTAATTTTTTTAAAATTTTGATTTTGAATGTTTGAAAATAAAGTAATTCAATTGAAAATAGACGTATTAAGTGTGATGAAAAAAATTCAAATTTAACTTTGTTTATAAATGTATTTATATTTATATATGATTAATAATTTTGTGTTTAAATGTTATTAATGAAATGGTAATCATAATTATTAACATTAGATGTTTCCAATATTGTGTAAATCATGATAAATGCTAATTATACGCTAAAAATAGTAATGTGACAAATCAAAGAATTAAGCATTTATTTTGTGTTTAAATGTCTTTAATTTTAAAAACCGATTTTTTTTTTAAATTTTGATTTTGAATGTTTAAAAGTAAATTTATAAATGTATTTATATTTGATTAATACTTTTGTGTTTAAAGGTTATTAATGATATGGTAATTATAATTATTAACATTAGATGTTTCCAATATTGTATAAATCATGATAAATATCAAAATGCAAGAATTGTTAACACTAAAGAGCAAAATCATGTACCTTCTGTTGATATTTTGGATCTCCAATCCTTTGTGCCCGTGCAACAATAAACTCCAATTGGTCTATGCAAGAATCTGCCAGAGTACTATTACCCTGAGCAAACAGCCTCCACCGTTGCTCACTGGTGCGACACAATCGTTATACACCTGCAACCGCCATAAAAAAGTATTAAAAAAACAAATCAGAATTTTAAAAATGTATTAAAATTAGTGCAATAACTTTACAAACCAATTCCACCATCAATTCCATTCAACAACTTTCCAAACCAAGATTCATAATTATAGCAATTATAGTTAATACATTTGACTATGCAGTTAATACATTTGACTATGACTATATGGAAAGTGTACAACTAATTGTGCTATTAACTTTCCTATAATACAATCAATCAATCTCTTACCAAAAAACTCGACCCTTCCTTTTAACATCCAAGACTTTTCAAACCACCATTTATAACAATTAATTCTTATAATTATCCTTCCAAACTTTAAGCCATCAACTTAGGAAACAAATAAAATGCTAATAAATGAGACCCGAATCAACAAACAGGACCCGGACCCGAATAGCTTTCCTAAGCGGATTAATCACTAAAAAATATCCAACATTCTTTTACCTTTCATCTAATATTATGATCCTCAAGAACACCTCGAAGAACATATGAACATTCAACCTCACCCGAAGACAAACATCATCGAGCCAACATAATATCATGAAGAAATATATAATACACGGGAAATTTTCGTGTTTTTGCTACTGAGAAAACATGAAGGATCATATCACAAATCTGAAAATTATTAAAATCTCATAATTTTTGAAAACAACAAACATAATACCTAATCATTGAAAACAAATAACAATACCTAAACACTGAAACTGATCATATCACAATCTGAAAATTATTAAAATCTCATAATTTTTGAAAACAACAAACATAATACCTAATCATTGAAAACAAATAACAATACCTAAACACTGAAACTTAAAAGTCACAATATAATCTCATAGTAGAAAATAAGAAAGATGAAACCTAAAGCCCCAAATCTGAAAAATTATTAAAAACCATCAACAATACAAAAAAAAAAAGTTTAATATTAGAATCTGAATGAAATATTAGAATCTAAATAGGCGACGATCAGAGAAAAAAGAAAGACCGCCGATCATTCATCGCTTAAATCTGAAAATAATTACAAAAAACAACAATATATAAGAGGAATCGTATGAACAAAGTAGAAACAATGATTACCTTGAATGAGAGATAGAAGAAGATGAATGATCGGCGATGGAAACATAGAAAGAAACAGAGAAACATAAAAATCGATTAAATCTGAAAATAATTATAAGAAACAACAATATGTAACAGAAATCGTATGAAAAACAAAGAAGAAATCGTTACCTTGAATGATAGAGACGAAGAAGATGAACGATGGTGATGGAAGGTTTTGATCGGATGGAGATACACGATCGTAGAGAAGAGAGAGTTATTCTCGTGTGAGAGAGAATGAGAGAGAATGATGAGAGAGAATGAGGGTAATTGATTGAGTAGGTTAATTAGATTAGGAAACTATTTTGTGATAATTGTTACCATATGTATAGATTATTACTCTATTTTTTATTTTTTTAAAAAGAACAATTTTATAAATTATGAGAAGAGGACACATGACACAATATGGGAAGAGAGAGGAATTGAGGTGCAATATGGGAGTGCCAAGTGTCCTCATAGAGTTTGTTTTATTAGATGTATAGATATATATGTTTATAAAAGTTGAAGCTCCTACAACATCATCAAATCAGAACAAGAGTAGATAATGATGTCTTGTATGAACAAAAATAAATCATCTTTCTAAAACTAAATCCAAAAATACATACAAATACAACCAAAGTAGAGACAAAACATACAACATTTGAGTAACATTGCTTGCCAAAACACATTCACTTCTTTCGATGTATTCAAACGGAAAACATCTTGCTTGACTCCTTTCCCTTTACATTCACCTTTTGTCTAACCATTCTTTTTATGAACAAAGAAAATTAACTTATAAGAGTTTGTTGTCTCTTTAGTTTTCTCAAGTAATTACTAAATCATTAAATTTTATAAGAAGTTGCATCTTTTCACTTTCTTCTTTTTAATTGTTATCATGTTACAAGAATATGATAAGATATTACTATTATATAATTTAATGCAATTTAATTGTATTTATCAATTTATCTAATAATTCATTTATCATTTTTAATGTTCATGTAAAAAGACTATTTTGCACCCTTACTCACTTCATTATGTTGTTGTACCATAGGAATAAAATGTTGTAATTACTTAAATTTGGTTGGAATCCTTGCTAGATGCTTTATAATATAGTATATAAGTTAACTTATGACTTGATTTATCATTCATGCAGTGCGCTACAATATCAACTTGTAGGACTTTAGAGGATAACAAAAAGCATCAATCAAGAAACTAATGTATGGTTACTAAAAGCAGTAGAAAAAATTATTTAAATATGTAAATAAGTTAACTTATGTACATCATTTTAACTCCCCGTGATGATATAATTATCTATACATGATTTGATAATATAGTTAATTTAAATCTCTTACTATATTTGACGAGCTTATAATGGCTAAGGCAAAATAGGTGTTTGTCAAACCAAAGAGAAAGAACAATAATGTCAAGAATATATACCAAAATACATACATATATATATATATGTTTATAAAAGTTGAAGCTCCTACAACATCATCAAATCAGAACAAGAGTAGATAATGATGTCTTGTATGAACAAAAATAAATCATCTTTCTAAAACTAAATCCAAAAATATATACAAATACAACCAAAGTAGAGACAAAACATACAACATTTGAGTAACATTGCTTGCCAAAACACATTCACTTCTTTCGATGTATTCAAACGGAAAACATCTTGCTTGACTCCTTTCCCTTTACATTCACCTTTTGTCTAACCATTCTTTTTATGAACAAAGAAAATTAACTTATAAGAGTTTGTTGTCTCTTTAGTTTTCTCAAGTAATTACTAAATCATTAAATTTTATAAGAAGTTGCATCTTTTCACTTTCTTCTTTTTAATTGTTATCATGTTACAAGAATATGATAAGATATTACTATTATATAATTTAAAGCAATTTAATTGTATTTATCAATTTATCTAATAATTCATTTATCATTTTTAATGTTCATGTAAAAAGACTATTTTGCACCCTTACTCACTTCATTATGTTGTTGTACCATAGGAATAAAATGTTGTAATTACTTAAATTTGGTTGGAATCCTTGCTAGATGCTTTATAATATAGTATAGATTTTGTTCATACAATCATTCAAGCTTAACTTTCTTAGTATAATATAATGATTTTAGAATTTATATTTATATTATAGTCATTTTGCAATTGATCTAGACGGCCACTTTGTCTTTTTAATTGAAATCATATAAGGGTGACGCCAGCTGTATTAATTGCAAAGCCTATATATTGATTTTTAATTATGGCTTTTCCCATTTCCAATTGTTTCAAAATTTGAATTCTTCTTTAACGTCTCTTCTCCCATATTTCGTTATTTCTTTAACAATGTCTCAAGATTCACAAATTGTTCCCGAATCTAGTAAGACATCAAATTCTGTAAAAGATCTCGAGAAAGAATCATCAAAAAGTATGGAAGCCACCACTATTAAGTGGGACAAACCCTCGTATTTAAGCTTCCTTGATCAGTATGGCATTCTGTCTGAATGGGAGCCAGAGCTTCCGACCGAAGGGAAGAATGCTTTACAAGCGCCCTCTGGGAAGATAACGTTGATGCGAAAGTGTGTGAGGACATTGATCGGATGCCCTTAAAAGTATCTGCGCAGTCTTCTCGAAGCGTGGACTAGCGCGAGAACCAACTTTTCCATTGTTGAGTAGCGTACGGCTGACGTAGTATATCGGGGTTTGTACCCCATTTCTATCGACCATAAGCATCGCGCCTACTGCCTTATCAGTGACAGACAGGTATAGGGTAAGTGGTTCTTTTGGTAGTGGCGCAGTGAGTGTTGGCAAATTGCTCAAACACTTCTTCATTTCTTGAAACGCTGCTTCTGCCTCTGCAGTCCAGTTAAAGTTTGACTTCTTCAAGCAATTCTTGAGTGTGTCCACGAAGGGGAAAGATTTGGACGCGTAGTTTGACAGAAATCTATTCAAAGCTACAAGTCGCCCCATTAAAGTTTGGACTTCTTTGACCGAAGATGGAGATGACATGCGCTCGATTGCTTGCACCTTGTCCGGGTTGGGCCGGAAACCATCTTTTGTTACAATGACTCCGAGGAATTTTCCTTCTTCCATTCCGAAGGAACATTTGGCCGGGTTAAGTTTCATCCGCACACTGTGCAATTGATCAAAAGTTTTTTGAATGTCATGTAGCATCTGATCTTCTTCTCTGCTTTTTATTACCAGATCGTCGACGTACACCTCCAAATTTACACCGATTTGTTTTACAAACGCGGTGTCCATTAAACGTTGATATGTTGCCCCAACGTTTTTTAACCCAAACGGCATCTTAGTGTAGCAGAAAGTGTCCATATCTATGCGGAATGTTGTCTTGTCTTCGTCTTCTTTGGCCATCTGAATTTGATAATAACCCTTGTAGGCGTCTAGAAAGCATTTGAACCTGTAGGGTGCCAAAGAATCGACCTTCAGGTCAATTTCGGGCAGCGGGTAACAATCTTTTGGGCAAGCTTTATTCAGGTCCTTGTAGTCGACGCACATGCGCCAGGTGCCATTGGATTTGCCCACCATGACTAGGTTTGCCACCCAAGTTTGGTATTTGCTCTTGCGGAGGATACCGGCCTTTAAGAGTTCCATCACCTGTTCATTCATCGCCTTTGTTTTCTCTGGCCCCATGCTGTGCTTCTTTTGAGCAACTGGTTCGGCGTTTTTGTAGACGTTGAGTTTGTGTTCCGCGATGTGACGCGGGACACCAACCATATCTGCTGGCTTAAAGGCGAAGATATCCATGTTCTTTGTTAGCAGTTGCTTCAAATGAGTGCGAATGGAGTCGGAGATTACATGGCCGATGACAACTGTCTGCTCCGGGAATGCCGGGTTGATAACCCATTTTTCCGGTTCGGTTCTGACAGTTGGTTTTGTTTGTTTTGCGGGCCTTGGCGCTTCGGTTGTGTGACGTGTTTTGTTTCCGTGAATAAATGCGACTCCTGTTCGCGTAGGGAAACCTGCCATCTGATGTGGCGTGGATGCGTTGCAGTTGAACTTTGCCAATCCTTCTTGCCCCAGTAGGATGTCATGCGAGGAATTAATGGGAAGAACTATAAAGTCGCACGTTTCAGTGCGCGAGTGCTTTCCGTCTGAGAGTGAGCATTCCCAGCGGATAGATTGTTTCATGAATAAAGCCTGAAATTGGCTCTGTCACTGGTATTATTCTTCTTTTGTCATCATCGTCCAGCTGGTCGAAATATTGCTGGTACATAATGTCATTGCTACTGCCGTTGTCCAAGAACATATATCTTGTTCGGTAATGGCCAACAATGCCTGTGATAATCAGTGGAGCTGTAGACGAAGCCCCTCCCTTTACTCTTGGCATGATCACTTGTTCCTCTTTCCATGAATCTTCTCTTGTCTCCGCAAATGTGCGTTTGTGATCTGCGTTTCTATGGATCATGTTGCATGTATTGCGCGATGTGCTATACACATGATGCGCATTGAGATTGCGTATCCTTTTCTGAGAGGGTTCGCCTCCCTCCGTGTTGTCCCTCTGCTTTCTCCGCATGTTCTTCACGAGGTGCGTTAACTGCCCTGATTTTATAGCGTTTTCTATTTCCATCTTCAGGCTATAACAGTTGTCTGTCATATGTCCGTGGTCTTCGTGATACTCACAGTACTTGGACTTATCCACGTTCCGTCTGTCACCTCGGAGTTCTTGCGGTTTTGGGAATTAAATTTGTTCAGTTTTTAGCACCTTAGATAGTGTTTTGGACAGTGGTGTCCACTCGTAATTCTTCTTTGAGTGTCCCTTGTGATCGCGGGGCCCTCTTGAGCTAAGCATGTTTCGTGCATCTTGCGCGGAGGAGTATTTTCCTTCCTCCGCTGTGCCCAAAATTCTAGACCAGACAGACTGTTTGCCCTTCCCTCTATTGTTCGAGGATGGATGGTGGCTGCTGCTTTGGTGCGTGTTTTTGTTTCGGTGGAAGGATCGTTCTGAGGACGCGTACACTTTGGCAGCTTCAATCACCTCGTCCCAGGCTTGCGGCACGCCATCTTTTCCCGTCAGGCACTTCATCAAGTCGTCATTTCTTACCCCGTGTATGAATGCTGCACGGGTAAGTTCTTCTCCGCAACCTAGCTGGAGGGCTTCCTTGTTATATCTGACGATGTAATCTTCTAAAGATTCATTCTCGTGGCGTGTACACAAGAGGATGTGAGCTTTATCCTTCTTGTGTTTGCGCAGATGAGAGAAGTGATTCTTAAATTTTCTTATGAGGTCATCG
This sequence comes from Ambrosia x helenae, assembly GCA_030844895.1. NCBI lineage: Eukaryota > Viridiplantae > Streptophyta > Magnoliopsida > Asterales > Asteraceae > Ambrosia > Ambrosia x helenae. The sequence goes on from CM061227.1 coordinate 37,178,386, forward strand.
AAGTCCACCAAACTTCCCATAGGCAAAGTTTCATACCAGACTCTGGCTGCCCCTGTTAACGTTTGCACGAACAGATGGCACCAGGCTTGCACCGGCCACAGCTTGGAGCTGCATGCGCAATCAAAAGCATGTAAGTGATCGTCTGGATCACGCAAACCATCGTATTTCCCAATAGTGCTTGGTAGCTTGCACTCTTGGGGCATTGGTGCTAGCGTGATACGCGCACAGAATTTTGATCTCTCGGCAAAAGTCTTCGGCCTGTATGGCTTGTAGAGGTCATCATCTTTGGGTGCCAGGCTGCTGGCAATAGATTTAGAATGCTGCTTTTTATTAGAATCATGATGCACCTCATTTTCCGATTCATAGCCATCTGGTTCCTCATGCAGGTTGACGGGGTCCTGACCGTGAGTATTTCTACCACGGTCTCCACCACGTACCGCCTGACGAGGTCCCTTAGTGCGACGGCCATTGTTGTTTTCGCGAGGCGATTCTGAATCTTCCTCTCTTGTGTCGAAACTTAACGTCTTTTGGACATTAAGTTTAGCTTGGTTCATTACCATCTTCTGATATTCAGCGATTGTCTTTGAATTTTGTCGAGCCAACCATTCGTCTGGATCAATCGGAGATAGGTTGTCTTGTTTCTTCTTTCCTCCAGTGGATCCACCCTTAATTGGGTGGAACTGGAATGTCGAAGCCGGTTGCTTCTGAGCCACATTCTTCGTGATAGTGTTTGGTGTAACATCCTGGATTTCATCGTTAATTGTGGCATCTACTTCAGCAGTGTTATTATTGTTTGCATCCTTGGAGAAAGCCATGTTGCTAGTTTGAAAGATTGTTTAAACCGTAAGGGATGACGCCAATGAAGAAACAAATAGCCTTACCACCGGTCAGGGATGATAAGATTATGAGTATCTATAGGGTTGATCCTTCACTAGCAGCTACAAATTGAGGAACCTGCAAACAAGGGTTGATGTGGGTGTGGAGACGACTACACAAGGTAGCAGTTTATAACAAAAACGGGGTGAATGGGGATACTATCAAGTATGATAGCTCTTCGGGTTAGCAGAAAGTGTCCTCTCCTATTGGGGGTGTGACCCCTTTTATAGGAGAGTCCGTATGCCACCATTACCCAAGTCCTAACCGTGGTTAGGTTGTCTCCATCACCCTTAATTATGTTAGTAAGGTGATATATGGAAAGCTTAATTAGTGGGAATAGTGGAATCGTGTACCGCCTTTAATGATTGGTCAACGTGCTTGAAGGCTTAATTCATGCATGGCGTTTGACCATGCATGACTTCCGTCTTGACCAAGATATGACCATTGACTGGTCATTAATGTACTTTGACCGTTTACTGCGCATGAGCTTTTTCCGCGTGGCGATGTTACTCCGGGTTTGGGTGTGCGGAATAGTGTATTCGGTACCCAATCCCATCAAGGAGCTTCAAAACAACTCACATGATAGTAATGAACATTTTATAAAAATAGAATTTCATAGAATACTTCAAATTTTATTTATACATAAGTACATGATAATCAGTGTACGGGCATATTAATTCGCATGTGATAATTCAAATACATTAATAAGTCTCTAAATTGATTATATAGTTATAGTACAAGTGCATAATGCAATAAGGGGTATTATGGGGAACTTTTACATGACATATCTATGTTAAAGCATGAGTCTTTTGATATCCCATCTTAAAATGGGTGGAAAATTACTTTTCTAGACATGTCTCCTCTTTAATAAGGTAACATAGTGTTTGGGATTGATTATTTAAAACAGATTATGCGTTTTGGAAAAGCAAGGGTGGAGCTGCTTATAGATTATTGCGTTTTGGTAGCCTAAAAAACTGATTATCTGCGTTTTCAAAACGCAATCCAAACATTAAAAACTGATTATCTGCGTTTTCAAAACGCAATAATCTAAAAATTAGATTCAAAATGCAATCCCAAACATCCTCATAGATTACATGACAACAACCAAAACAAGCACTTTATTAAATAGCAATCTTTGGAATTTAGATGATTCATGTGAGGCGTTTAATAATCTTAAGGACCAATATCTCTACTACCTTATTAAGGAGGAGAGATGGGTAAGAAGGTAATTTCACCATCATTTTAAGATGGCATACAAAAGGTCTCATGCATAAATCTCTAACTTTTACCATTTTCTTCCATCTATGCCCTTATGTACAAGTCACTAATACAAATCAATTGCACCATTCAATACATTTAATTCATGTATTAACTTTTTGTTACCTAGAACCATTACCAAGTAATAGATTAATTCATATAACTTTTTTTTAATGGATTAACTTTTTGTTACCAATGGAATTTGAATTATCACCACAAGAAAAGGCTAAGCCTTATTTAACACTTTGTAACCAGTAGGCTAAAGGCTCTTTGGTTCATGTGTGTAACTAAATGTTACAAATAAAAATCAAACATGGATCGGATTGGATAAATGACAGTATGGTGTATAAAGTTCTGGCAATTTAAAATGTGAATAAAGATACTTAAGGAGGAGTGATGGTCAAGATTGTAATTTTGTCAAGCATCCAACTATTCAAGCAACATGTACAATTGAATTATGCTTACATGATGGGGGTAGAATTGGAACTTTATGGACATTTAAGACACTTAGAATGGTATAATAGTAAATTTAGCATAAACCAATACCTCACATCCTAAAATCTTATGCCAATTTTACCCTCATGTCCAACATTTAGAATACAAAATACAACCCATGATGCATCTTAAATGTGAGACCTTTCAACCCCTCATAATCATTAACCTATCATAATTATCAACCTTTCATCATCATCATCATGATCAATTCATTAGTAACTTCTTCCTTTTATATATCTATATATTATCTATATGAGGTCAACAACAACAAGAATCACCACATAAATCACCAAACGCAATTCTTTGGTTTCTTACCTCAAAACCCTTCTATCATCACAGGTTCCTTACCATATCTTTCATTTTATTTATCATTTTATTTTTTTTCTCTATGGCATTTCATTAAAGCTTGCTATGCAAACATTATTTCTTTTTAGTATCTTTCATTTTATTTATTGTTTTCTTTTTTTTTCTCTATGGCATTTTATTGAAGCTTGATACACAAAGATTGTGATGTTAATTAGTATTTTCTTTTTAGGAATTTTGATTTAGTGGGTCAAATAGTTTTTTTAAACATGAAACTGTGTTAACGAAAAAAATGAGTTTGTGGATTTATGGTGATTGATGATAATTGACAGGTGGGATTAACATTGTCTCTAAATGGCAAAAGATAGATTCGAGATCATCGGGGATAACGCGAAAGGTCTCATCATCTCCTTATACTCTTATAAAGATTTTCAAAATCAGAGGTGATTTTTGTTTTAAGTGCCAATTTTTATACGTATCAAGCATTTTGCTACATGTTTTTTATAAGATTCAATACGTGTTGTCTCTTTATGTTTTTATTCCCTTAATTTTGATTCTTGACTCTTTAGTACTTTTCTATCATCATGAATTCTATATTTTCTTTGGCAAATATCGATATCTATACTATATTATAAAGCATTTGGGAAGGATGACTACAAAATTTAAGTAATTACAATATCTATATCTATATCTATATCTATATCTATACTATATTATAAAGCATGAGTAAAGGATACCCGTAAAATTTAAGTAAATACAACCTTTATTGCTTATAGTACAATGTTTGTTGAAGTCATTTAGGGGGTAAAATTGTCTTTCTACCCACCTATTAAATTTTTGAAGAAATTAATTTAAGCATAATTATAAAATTGATGAAGAAATTAACAATTAAATTTTTGAAGAAATTAATTTAAGCATAATTATAAAATTGATGAAGAAATTAACAATAATGTGGTGACTCTTTACATTCATAACCTCCATGTCTTTATTATGTTTGTATCAATGTTATCTATACTATACTACATTATAAAGGATGAGAGATTGCTAAAATAGTCATTTCATGTCAATTTTAAGATGACATACAAAAGGTCCCAAGGTAAACAACTATATTTTTGTCAAATTCTTCTCTTTATGCCCCTATGTGCAACATTTGATTACAATTGTACAAATGACTAATGCAAGTCATCTCTATTATTATTTGCTTCACCTTTTGATTTTCTCATCTTTAATGAATTCAATGCCTTACATTTTCCTTTTCTAATCTTCAATGATGAATTAAAATCAACATCACTCAAGTTAATCTTTAAAACCCCTCATACCATTGTCTTATCACACCATTTTCTTTATTTCTCTCGGAAGTTGTCATCGAATGATATTGTTCAACACTTGTAGTCTTGCACTATCGATTATTATGTTGGTAAGCCAACACTTGTAATCTTGTATATTCTTTATGTATATTTATTTATTTAGTTATTTAGTTTTTAAGCTTTTTGTTAGTTTTTATATATGTTTTTTTTCATTATTTTGTCTGTGTTTTCTTTTACATATTTTTTTAGAACTTTATACAATAAGTCGGCCAATACGAACCAAACTTTAAGGAATACATGTTTGTCGACAGGATTTACCCGCTGCAATGCGCGATGGGAAAACTGCTAGCGTATTACAAGTTATTTTGGATCCCGCCGCAACGCGCGGGTAAACCCACTAGTAAATATATAAATAGAAGAAGATTTTGACTTAAACCTAGTTAGCATCAAAAGTCAAAACCACATCCTATCAAACATGTAATCGGGTATGGGGTTGGGATTAGCCATATCCGTTCCATACCCACCTCATTGCCATCCCTAGAAGCGGATTTCTTATCTTTCATTCATGATACATGTGATGTGTATTTCAATCATGCGTGATGCATGTGATGGAAGCAGCTAAGGTCATCCATATATGATGCATGTGATGGCAACAGTTAAGCTCTAACATGTATGATGCATGTGATCAGTATTTTGATCATTTCAACTTGTTTGTTCATATGGTTTCTTCTCTTTCAATCTCTCCATAGTTCAATGTTCATTCACACACACACACTCTAATCCAGATTAGAATACCTTCAAATACATATTCTCAACCAAGGATTCAAACATGTATTTTAAACATAGACAAACAAAGATTATGAAACATCTAAACGAATCTAGTCTATCTAGATGCTTTACATTCAACAACAAAATTACATGTTTATATAAACCTCCTAAAAGAACCCCAAAACTAAATCTTTTTTATCTCATTCTCAGGCACATTGGCTTGTAAACCAAGACCGAAACATTAGTTTAAAATCTATTAGAGCACTTGGTACGAGATTACCCCAAGGATGCATTGGCATCCATGGTCACGGATCGACTATAGAACCCTATTCACTAAGTGGAACACATTAGTTGTTTGCCCAGGTTGGGCAGTAAGGGTCAGAGGAAAGGCAATCACTCATTCTTAAAACCAACGTTCTTAAGGCCAAGTAGTCAGCGGTTAGTTGCCTTATAATCAGTTATTATTATTACCGTTACATTTTATTTTGTAGAGGCTACTTTTGTTATCTTTTTTTTGGAGAGTAGTGTTTCAGCGGTAAATCATGTGTTGCAAAGCGACCACTACCCAAGATCGAATCCCATAGCACCACACGGGTTTCTCCTTTCAAATCCAAACGGTTATTTTTTCGTTGGAGCGTGAGATTCGAACTTGAGATCAAACCCGGACAGGAACCCTCCAAGGAGATAAACCTTCCCACCTCAAACCAGCTGGGCTGGACTCTAGAGATCATTGGCTACTATTTTCTCTAACGTGTTTAAAATTCCTCTTCATTATTGCGTGAGTCATCAGTTATAGACCATTTGGTAAAGGTTTAAAGACAAATGTATAAATTTAAGGAAAATGAAATCTAAGAGAACCACAAAAGTCTTCATAAGAGTAAACTAAAAAGCTAAAAGTTGGATATAAGCTCAAAGGCCCAATGTTCGAAGATTCATACGTTTCTCGGGCCTCTCTCTTTTTAAGCTTTATCTTATGTATTAAAAGTTTGTACATAAGCTAACAGAATTTAAATTTAATGTAATGACTTAAATTGGCAAAAAAAATTAAAAAAAAAATGAAAACATAAAAGTTTAGGGACGAAAGCACAGATTTAGCCAAGTCACATTAATGATGAAAACCGTAATTATTTCTTTTACAGCAAACCTCATTAAACCAATGATAAACTTTAGTAGAATGACAATAACAATTTGAGGCGTCATTTTAGGGTGTAAACGAGTCCTGCTTCTTGTGAACTACTCGAAATTGGATTACTAGTAGATTAAAACGAGTCAAGGTAGTAGGAGCTTGTGGACGAGATCAAGATTATGAGTTTCTTATGGGTAAAAAACCGGGCCAAGATGACGGACTTAACTTGGGAGACATGGCGTAAGTTCAATACGACCAAAATGGGATAGTTTAAGTGTTTTGTTGAGTTATGGATTGTATTCTGTTTCATGTTCGGATGGTTCGATGACATTGTATTCAGGTACCTTGTATTTGCTAGTGTTTCGGAATAAAAGTTTTGTTGGCCGTTAAAAAAATAAGGTAATAGGAGCTTAAGCCCAAACCCAAGTATGAACCAAAGCTCATTTAGGGAATGAGGGTGTGCTTGAGGTTGATTAGACTTTTCACCCTAAACGGATATATTATTTATTCGAACATAATATTTTTTATTTTATATAATAAACATATAATTACAATATAAATACTATCATATATAAGAGTTAAGCTATTTGTTTTTTTGGTCACTTGAAGAACACTTTGTTATAAATTATTTTATATCTCAAAAGCTTAAAAGAATTCAAGAAAGGTGATCAAAGACGGCTTGTGATTGGAAAAATAAACAAAGAATCCCCACTCCACACGTATAACTAATAAGTCCAAAAAATAAAACTTTTACTTGTAATGAGGCGGTGAGGCCCACAATGAGGCGAAGAAGCATCAATCTTAATTGGGATCTTGAACGAATAACACGGGGTCGGACTCAATACACATAAACTTTTTGGAAGTTTTCGGTAAATTTACATTAGGAAGTGAAAAGGTTGGGGGCCTGGTCTAGCACGTAAGAGAATTTGCCCGCCTTAATCGCAAGAAGCATAGAAACTAGAACCTTTGCGTCTCAAGCTTATGTTTATTACTAGTTTATACCCCGGGAGCGTCCCGGGTTAAGAAATCTAAGTAAAGTGAATAAAATAAGAAGTATCTAAACTATAAAAATGACATCTGCCAATATATGATTAGTGAATATTATTATTATTATTATTTTAAACAAATCTCTGCCATAAGTTATCATATTCTAATATAAAAAAAGGGTAATTGGGTCGGGTATCACCTAATCCCAGGCCCGACCCAAAGCCACAATTTTTTTTTAAAACTAATTCCAAACCTGACACAATACATGTCGGGTTACAAAAAAATAGTCGTTTTTTTTCTGCGTTTTTTTATATAGCACTATGGTACTCGTTGGAAAGATAATAAAACGCTCGTTAATTTGGTGTAATTTTTTTTCTTTAAAAAATCCCGTATATAAAAGATATTAACATTTAAAAGTTATGAGAGGAAACATGAGAGAGAAAATAATAAAGTTTTAATATTTACATTTAGTAGATTAGGTATTTAATAGATTATGTTAAATCACCATATTTATTCTTTTTTTTAATTGGTCTAGAGTTGCCACATCACATCCTATGTGACATCTCTCAAAAGTGAGATTGCATAATATTATGACATGTCATTAAAAATGCTTCCCGGGTTGAGAAATCTAAGTAAAGTGAATAAAATTAGAAGTATCTAAACTATAAAAATGGCATCTATGTATCAACTTACATTAGATACCTTAAAAAAAAATACCAAAAGATCCATTTCACCTTACAACATCAACACCTAAAACAGAATATTAAGATCCCAAGCACTTTAAGGGGACATAGATTGTTTAGCACCAATACATTCAGTCAAAGGTCTTTAACTGCATACAATAAGATTTGAGCTATTTCAGAATATTGTAGAAAAAGAAAACATAGGAATTACCTGTTGGAGAGCGTCCCGGGTTGAAATATCTAATATGACATAATAAAATATCTAATATGACAACATAATTAATGAATTGCCAATATATGATTAATGAATATTATTATTATTATTATTATTATTATTATTATTATTATTATTATTATTATTATTATTTTAAACAAATCTCTGTTATAAGTTATCATATTCTAATATAAAAAAAGGGTAATTGGGTCGGGTATCACCTAATCCCAGGCCCGACCCAAACCCACAATTTTTTTAAACTAATTCCAAACGTGACACAATACCTGTCGGATTACAAAAATATAGTCGTTTTTTTTTCTCCGTTTTTTATATAGCACTATGGTACTCGTTGGAAAGATAATAAAACGCTCGTTAATTTGGTGTAATTTTTTTCTTTAAAAAATCTCGTGTATAAAAGATATTAACGTTTAAAAGTTATGGGAGAAAACATTAGAGATAAAAATCTAATTTTGTTTTTAAATTTAAATTATTATTTTCCTAAAATAAAAGCCTTGCCACATGGGATGACACATGGCACACTCAATAAAAAGAATACCCTCTTTGAATGTCATGTCATTAAAATGACTTTGGTTTATTATATGTATAGATAAACTAGACTTTTTACTACACCCCTCAATCTTGCGTGTAGTTGCAATACTTGAAATTTAGTTTGATTGTCTATATTTTTACTTCGAATGATGTCATAACCTTAGGTCTTATTATTTTCTATCACCTAACGTGGTTAAACATCTATACACATAGTTTTGTCTAGATTATTACTTCAAATTCATGTAATTTTTTGACCGTCTCCGCTCTAAATTGACCTGTTCTAAGGCCGCCGTTTGTTAGTCCATTGATTAAAGTTGCTGGATCCGCGCTACTTCTGCTCATTGCTAGATGTAGAAAAACCACTGACAAAGTTGGGTTTTCTTTCTTGCCTATAAAACATAGTTCAACAGCAGCAAAAACCCGCAAAATAAGAGCAAAGAAATAAACAAACTGTTTCAGCATTGCAAGAGATAAAGATAAATTCAAAAAGGTAACAATACAAACACGTAACATGCTACAACCACATATTATTCTTGTAAAAATCCCATTTTAATTATAATGTTCTTTTTCCTGTAAACGTAACCGATGGGAGGAAAGATGATCTATTTAGCATTGCACAGCTCATCACATGCGTCACCTCTCTCAAAAACAGCTGCAGCACCCATACCCGTGCCTGCATAGCAAAAAATGATGATAAGTCGGTGCGCATCACACAAAAGAGAGATGATGAGATTAAAACAAGACCTACCAATGCACATTGACACAACACCAAATCGGCAGTCTCTGCCACGGCGTTTCATCTCATGCAGTAGAGTAGCAACACATCGGGCCCCTGTCATAGAATCAAACACAAATGATAACCTGAACAAAAATCTATACAATACCAACTTCCAAGAGTGCATTTGACAATTCAAAATTAACATATTTTATATTATGTTAACTTCTTAAAGTTACCTGTTGCACCCAAAGGGTGTCCAATGGCCATTGCACCTCCATTGACATTGATCTTTTGTGGATCAAGTTCAAGCTTCTTTTGGCAATATACAAACTGGGATGCAAATGCCTGACATATGAAACAAAATAAAACCAATTGTAATGTAATCCAACTTTGACAGAAAAAATAATAACTGATGTATTTTTGCATCTAATTATCACCTCATTGATCTCAAAAAGGTCAATATCATCCAATTGAAGCCCAGCAGCCTTAACTGCAGCTGGAATTGCAACAGCAGGGCCAATGCCCATTATTGCTGGTGGTACACCAACAGCAGCAAAAGTCCTGCAATAGCATAAAAAGTCAATATGATTATAATAATCAACTTAAAAGCAAATATCTGACAATGTGGCTACTTTTTTTATATTGCTGCCACGTCAGCAGAAAACTATTACGCCCATTCACCCTTATCATAAATGCAAGTTTTCGAGTCAATGGAAGTCATCATTGCATTCTACTAGCTAAAAATTGCTTAATTGCACATATCATAATATAAGCTTATTTTTTTTCTTTGCGAGAATTAATTTAGGAATGGTGTCTACAAAAAAATAAAAACGAATGGTTACCTGCTCAATAGGTCACCTTTTCAGAAGGTAAATTTCATAGTTCATATGAACTAGAAAGTTTTGGATCAAAGGTATGTGGATTAACTCAAAATGGAGGAAAATGCACAAGAAATCATAATCCGTCCCTTTGAAGTTTAAAAAACCTCAACTAACTATGTCTAGCTGAAAGCCAATAGTCAATGAAGCAACTGAATACCTGAATACACCAAGAATTGGTAATCCCTTCTGCAGAGCAATACTTCTCTTCATCAGGAGGACAGCTCCAGCACCATCACTCACTTGACTAGAAGTTCCTGTTTGCAAAGCAACAAAAATGAAAAAAAAAAAAATCATAAGATACCATATTAAAAAGACTACTTTTTGGCTAATGACAGAATCTAAATTGCTACGTACCAGCAGTGGTCGACCCATCTTTCCTAAATACAGGTTTTAATTTTGCAAGATCTGCCAAACTTGCTCCTGGGCGGATCCCATCATCAACAGAAATGGTAACAGGCTTTTCGTCTCCAGTTTTCGGGTCAACAATCTTTTTCAACATGAACACTTTGTCAGAAAAAAAAAAAACACAATAGAAACTATAGAGGGATACATAGGTCACAAACATATCAATTTGGTTTCATTTATGCCAGTGCCGGTAATTAAAACTAGTTGGAAATTGTCCAATGACAGTTATTTTGAAAGGTTTTGTCACATTTAGAGTTGTAAAATGACAAAGATGTCCTGAATAACTCAAATATGTTTTGACCTTGATATGAATCTTTCAGTAGATCTCAGGGCATTTTTGTCATTTACAACTCTAGATGGAACAGAAGCCGTAATTTAAAGGTCATTTGGCGTTCAACAATTGTGCGGCAGGTATTTTGCAAAAATCAACATAAAATGAAACCAAATTGATACTAGGGTGGCCTCTTATCAGTTCTTTTAATATTTAAGTGGCCTTAAGGAAAACATTGAAAACTTGGATGGCCTATGTCCCTATAGTAAAATAGGGTAAATAATGGACACACATTTTTACCTTAGTTTGGATTGGAATGATTTCATCCTTGAATTTTCCAGCAGCAGTTGCAGCAGCAGCCTTCCTATGGGACTCAACCTATGCAACACTAACACAGTTAGATACACCAAAAACCTACATCTGAAGAAAACAAAATCCTGGTAAATCAAGTTCAACTCACTGCAGCCTGATCTTGTTCCTGCCTTGTTATGCTGAACTTTTGTGCAACATTTTCTGATGTAATGCCCATCGGAAGTAGACAATCTTGAGCCTGTGCCATAGTTTTCACCTGGTAAAGTTGTAAGCATGTGAGGTCCCCAATCGTATCCAAAAAACAAGCAAACAATGATAAACAGACATTTTCACAGACATGTGTGTATGCAGAGAGAGAGAGAGAGAGAGAGAGAGAGAGAGAGAGAGAGAGAGAGAGAGAGAGAGAGAGAGAGAGAGAGAGAGTACTTTGGGGTTAACTGATCCTTCCCAAGCCATAGGATTGGCGGTCATAGATTCCAACCCAGCACCAATACCTATTCGTACACGATTAAATTGGTTCAGAAAATAAGCAGAGATTGTGCTAAAAGAAAAGTAAAATATCATTATATACCAATATCATAAAATCCAGCTTTAATAGCTGCAGCAACATCAGCCACTGCCTGAAGACCTGAGGAACACTGTCTATTCACAGTCCTAACTGGCACCGTTTCTGAGAAACAGGTAAATCATATATTTAATGAATCATTATCAGCAAATAGGTAATGCGCCATTGAGAAACACATTTTCTAATGTTGCACATACCAGGAAATCCAGCATAGAAAGCAGCCATCCTGCATTCACTTGCTCTTTGGGAGCCTGCTCCCAAGACTGACCCAACAACAATATCTCCAACTTCAGCTGGGTTAATATTTGTTTTCTCTATTACTGCCTGATCAAGAACAAGAAAATAGTTAGTTTTACCAGAATCTTGCTCACAAAATCAAATCATTTGTTTCTGCAAACACCTCTAAATTAGAAGTTGAGAGGGCATACCTTCAAAACTGGTGCAAGTATATCATCAGGATATGTATCCTTGAGCCCACCTCTCTTTGCTTTGCATAACGGAGAACGGTAGGCACTGCATAAAAAATTACGCAGATAAGCGGTATGACACTAGCGAAAGGCCCATCTTTAAAACAGTCGTAACCGATCCCACAATGCGTACTATGAAAACTTAGTTAATACAAAAAACCTCACAGTAACACAATTTCAAAAAAAAAAAGGTACTTACGCTACAATGACTACATCATCCCCAAAAACAGAATTCCTTTGATAAGCAGAACTATCACCAGCCGCACAGATCGATGCCTGGTTCAAAGTAAACAAAAGAAACATTAACAACTATATCAAGAAAGAGCAAACACACATACACGTAAAAGCGTCCAATCGACACACTCGGCTCAATATTTCAACAAAAACGAAATCCAATACGGCGATAAAGCAGCTAAAATAACAGCCATATTCATATTAAGTTCTACTAAGCAAAAAACATATAACATAAGACAAACATGAAAGCACCTTGTTTCCAAACTTAACCAAATAAGCATCAATTTAATTCCAAACCTTGAATCTGATGCTGACAACAGAAACACTTATTTTATGAAAGACTTAATTGCAGAGACAAAAATAAAAACAGGTAAAAGTATGAATATATATAAAAGTCAAGCAAATTATTATGAAGTCAACCCAACCTCAAGGATAAATTCATTTATATATCATCAACTATTTTTTTATTTTATTTTATTATTTTTTTATTTATTTTATTATTATTATTATTTTTGTAAAATATTGGGTGTACACGTTTTTATACTTGTACAGACGGTATAAACACGTCATGTTACATAAATTCGTTGGATCAATCAGGAGTGTATATAATAATAATAATAATAATAATAATAATAATAATAATAATAATAATAATAATATATACCTAATTACAGATCAAAACTCCAATTAATAAGTCAACTATAACACAAATCGATAATCAAACACTAATCAAAGTTGAAACGATAATAACAGACGTGACGGCAGTTACAAAACCTAGAGATAAACAGCAAAACGAAATTCAAAAGCACGATCAAATGATTCAAATCAGATATGTATCGATTTAAGTTGAAAAAATTGGTTAAAAAGAGTAAGGAATAAGAATAAGAAGTTACAGAGATAGAAGAGTCGAGGTTTTCTAAGGAGGAAGAAGTAGATGAGGGACGAAGGTGCTGTAGCAGGACTCTTTGTCGCTCGATTGCTTTTTCCATCTTCTCTTCTAATAATAATAATAATAATAATATAATAAGATTAATAAGGAAGTAGAATTAGAATCAACGATGAAGAGCAGGCAGCGATGTCGATATTTATAGGGGAAAGAAAGAGAGAAGAGGAAAGTAATTTAGATTGTGTGAAGAAAGGGTTTCAACATAGGGATGTGTGATACTTATCATCTTTGGAGTCACGTCATACGCCCCTCATCCTTCCATACATCGCAAATTATTGATATTATTTCTACAGTTTGACCATTATTTCTATCTTAATAATATTTTATTTTTAATTTAATTTAATTGTTAATTTATTTTTATACTATATATTGTTTTTTTTCAATATATTTATGTTTTATATTAAATTAGTTAAGTATTTTATGCTACTTATATAACTTAAAATATAAATTGATACGAGGTTTTATAAATAAAACATAAATGTTTTATATATGTTTGTGTTTTTGTAGTAAAATTTTAATTTTAATACATTAGTTTGTGAAAAAATAAAAAAAATCAGGTTGAACGGGTCGGGTTCGAGTTCATATGTATCTCACAATTATCGGGATCGGGACAGGTTTGGATTCATGTAAAATTTTCAAGTTCAGGCCAGGTTGGACCCAACAACCCGCAAACCCGACCCGTTAAACACCCCTAGTCGTAGACAATGATATTAGCTAACTCACCTTTTGATTATCATTTTCTGATTCAATTATTAAAAATTAAATAAAACAAATTAAAATATGATTTGGTTGATTTTGGGTAGGGATGATGATCAAATCAGAACTTGATGGGTAAACTTAAAACCTGACATATTTGGGGTGGGTTTAGGGGTTGTTTGGTTGATTAAGTACTGAATCATTAAGTTGGACCTCATAATGGTTAATTTTCTTGTCCCACATTGGTAGGAGAGTCTCATTAAAGTTCAGCCTAGTTCAGTGCTTAATGGTTCAGCAACATCCCAAATCTTAATGGTTCAGCCTTAACCATTCAATTCAGAGGCTGAAACAAACGCGCTGCATGTTGAATCATTCAGCGCTGAATGGTTCAGAGCCTCATTAAGAGGCTTACCAAACAGCCCCTTAGGGTCGGTATCCGATTAGTTTTTTGTTTTTTTCGCGGTTTTTTCGCGGTACCCGACTCAATTACCCAATAAAGTACACACGTTTACTCGATTGTATGCCCGGTTTAGTTTCTTTTCTTTTTTTTTAAATAAGCATATATAATATATGTGATATATCTCCATCTAGATTGTCATTTTGTGCAAAAAAAAAAAATATATAAAAATAAAATAAAAATTGGCATACATTATTTTTGTTATCTATGCATTTGAGTGATTTTTTACATACTTTGTAATCATTTTATATATATTTATAGTGATCAAATGTAATTGATTAGTAGTTACAAGATGGATACCCGATAGATTTTGGTTCGGGTATAACCAACGTGTAGTTTTTCTAAATTAACGGGTTTACCCGAAGGCCGTGGGTATACCCGATAGAAACATGATGGTTTTGGGACGGGTTTGAGACAAGTATATCTAATCGATTTTGGATTGGGATCACCTAAACCTAGAGGTGAGCAAATGCAGTTCGTTTTTGGTTTTTATACATAATCGAAACTGATAACCGAAGTTCGGTTTTCGAAAAAAACCATAACCAAAACCGATCGGTTAAGTTGGTTTGTTTAATTCGGTTAGTATGTGGGTTATCGGTTCGGTTTTGGTTACGTTGGATTAATTACCAAAAATAAAAATTGTGCAAAATTATAAACTTAAAATAGTTAGTCAAGTGTTTTGAACCTTTTTTTAAGAATGCAAATACATGAAAACACATAAAAAAGATACATGAAATACCTAGGAATTACATAAAATATGTTTCAAATACATAGAAAACACATGGATATAAATGAAAAATGCATGAAATGCATAGAAAAACACATGGATATACATGAAAAATACATAAATATATAACTATCAGTTCGGTTTCGGTTATTTTGATTATGGAAGAAGAGAAAACATAACTGTAACTGAATGACTCGGTTTTGGCTATGTCTTAACCGTAACCGATTGCTTAATTCAGTTTCTGTTATTTTTTGTTTGGTATTCAGTTTAGTTTTTGTTTGTTTTGGTTATTGGTTTTTGTATAGTCAACCATACCGGCTAATACATACTCCAAACCAGAACTATTGTTAGCCTTAATTATGAGATAGGGCTCATGGAGAAGCCCTTCTCAAGACGTAACGGCGTTAATGGGCTAGCACCCCTTTTGATTATATTATATTTTTTTTAATTTTTTAATTAAAAAAAAAAAGCCAATTTGACGGGAAAAGACAAGGAAAACAAATGAGGACTTATACGCATATCTTTCGGAAAACAATAACGTAAGGTAGATAAAATGTTGAAGGTATGAGAAATTATAAATTACGCCATCCAAAGCTACACTTTTACACTAACATTCATCATTTGAAAACAAATTTCAGTGTCTTTTTAACTCAACAAACCGATTATTCAATATTTACTAATTATACGCGAACTACAATTTACAAAATTGTTTACGCACCATCATAGTTGATCCAACTAATTTCCAAAAATATAAAACATTGTCCTGATAAAACGAAAGCACTGTCAAAACACATTCTAGATAAACAATTCAATAACTATAACATTGACCAAATCTCATGCTTGACCAGTTGACCTTTATTTTGAACGGCCAACGAATCAATTCCGAGCACTCTCGGGCACCCTTTTGGCGAATCACTTCGTGTCAGGTTTCTTGGCGCGGAACGGGTACAACAAGCACATCTTCAAACACTTAAGCATGAATTCGACACGTTAAAGATGAAGGATAGTGAAACGGTTGAAGACTTTGCTGGTAAGATTTCGGAATATATATCAAAATTTAATAGTATGGGAAAAGATCTGGAAGATGCGGTAGTCGTCAAGCGTTTACTTGATGCAATGCCATCGAGGTTCATAGCAATAGTGGCAACTATTGAGCAAGTAGCCAATCTTAGTACAATGGCGTTTGAAGATTGTGTTGCGCGTTTGAAAGCGTTTGAAGAACGCATTAAAGGACATGAAAGTGCAGTGGATAAAGAAAGCAAACTTATGTTTGTAAGAAGCGATTCTCAACAGAAAAGGAATGTTGAACACGATCAAAGAAATAATGGCAGCCGTGGTCGAGGCTCGGATCAACGTTGTCGCGGTCGCGGGCGTGGTCGTGGTTCAAACCGGGGAAGAGGTCGCAATAACCAACATGCAGAGCCAAGGCGGGACGAGAACAACGGTCGAGATAATAATCAAAACCGCGAAAACAATCGGGGACGAGACAAACGTAATGTCCGATGCTATGAGTGTAATAACTTAGGACATTATGCATGGGAATGCACCAAGCAAACGAACGCTGAAGCCAACTTAAATCAAACAGAGGACCAGGGACCAGCCCTCATGATGGCATCGGTTGAACTAAATGAAGGGAAAATTCTCCTCAATGAAGACAAAGTTCACCCGAAGTTGTATTCAAATGATTCGAATGATGAAGCGGCTTGGTACCTCGACAATGGGGCCTCAAACCACATTACGGGTCACGAACCGCACTTTGCCCATCTAGACACCTCAATAACAGGCCTTGTGAAGTTTGGAGATGGTTCAAAAGTTAGAATCAAAGGTAAAGGCTCAATTGTGTTTGAGTGTAAAAATGGTGAACAACGTGTGATACATGATGTGTACTACATACCGGAATTGTGTAGTAACATATTAAGTTTGGGGCAGTTAACTGAAGTTGGTTGCAAAATCTGGATGGCTGAAGAAAAGCTATGGCTATATGAAGAAAACGGGCGATTGTTAATGAAGGTAACAAGAAGTCAAAACCGACTTTACAAGATAATACTAAAGTCGGGACAACCGGTATGCCTTTTAAACTCCATAAGTGACCAGGCATGGTTGTGGCATGCTCGGCTCGGTCACCTAAATTTTAGATCAATGACTCGCATGAAGAATTCAGACATGGTGATTGGAATGCCCCATATATCACATGAAACCAGGGTTTGTGATGCATGTTTAGCCGGTAAACAAAGTCGAGCACCTTTTGCCAAACAAGCAAGTTATCGTGAGAAGAAGCCGTTCGAGTTAGTCCACACGGACCTTTGTGGACCGATATCTCCTGCAACGTTAGCCGGTAATCGGTATTATATACTTTTCATAGACGACTACTCGAGGTATGCATGGGTATACACAATCAAAGCTAAAGATGAAGCTCTTAGTGTGTTCAAAAAATTTAAACAGGAGGTTGAATTGGAAAGTTCCTTGAAGATCAAAACTTTAAGAAGTGATCGAGGAGGTGAGTTTCTGAACAAGTTATTCACAAGTTATTGTGATGAAACGGGAATTAAAAGACAATTCACCGCACCGTATACACCGCAACAAAACGGTGTCGTCGAAAGACGAAACCGTACCATCTTGAATGCAACTCGTAGCATGCTAAAAGCGATGAAAGTTCCACAAAACCTATGGGGCGAGGCTGTACGACATGCGGTGTATTTGCAGAACCGAACACCAACTAAATCTTTGAAAAATGTGACGCCATATGAAGCTTTAAGAGGTTTTAAGCCGGACCTAACTTATCTTCGAGTTTTCGGATGCTGTGCTCATGCAACAGCCCCACCGGTTAATTTAAGGAAACTCGACGACAGAAGTCGAATGCTCGTGTACCTTGGAAGTGAACCGGAAGCAATGGGAGATCGTTTATATGATCCTAGTCAAAATCGGATCATAGTTGCTTGGAAACCTAAGTGTGAAGAAGAAAGGGTGTTTGATTGGAATTCATGTATGGAGGCAATGAAGACTGGAAATGGACCTGAGTGGATCGAATTTCAAATTGAGATGAATGAATCGGTTGCCATAGCTCCACAAGCTGTTGCACATGCAAATTCTGAATTGTTGCATGACCAAGAGGTTTTAAATGAAAGTGAGGATGAGCTCACTAATGATATCATGCATGAACAATCACATGAAAATATTTCAAGTGGGAATAATGTACGTAAGTCCACACGACAAACGTACACACCAAAACGCTTTGATGATTTTATCATGTTGCAAGAAGTTGAAAACCCACAATTAGAAGAAGAACCCGCCAATTATGATGAAGCTAAAGATGATGAAAATTGGGTACAAGCGATGCATCAAGAACTCGAGTCAATCGAACAGAACCAAACTTGGTCTCTAACCCATTTACCAGAAGGTCATAAAGCCATTGGTCTCAAGTGGGTGTTCAAAATAAAGCGAGATGCAAAGGGAAAAGTGATAAAATACAAGGCGAGATTGGTGGCAAAAGGGTACGTGCAACAATACGGAGTTGATTATAGTGAAGTTTTTTGCACCAGTTGCTAGAATTGAAACAATTAGATTGCTTCTAGCATTGGCAGCAAACCGCGGTTGGAAGGTGTTTCATCTCGATGTTAAGTCCGCGTTTTTGAATGGAGATCTTAAGGAAACGGTTTACGTGAAGCAACCGGAAGGGTTCGAAATAACCGGGAAAGAAAGAATGGTGTATAAACTAAGCAAGGCTTTGTATGGTCTACGCCAAGCTCCTCGATCATTGAATGAAAAGTTAGACAAGTTTTTAAAGCGTTTCGATTATAATCGTTGCCCGAGAGAACAAGCTGTCTACATCAAAGTCGTGAAAGGTGACTTAATTATAGTGGGAGTATATGTAGATGATTTGATTGTAACAGGTTCAAGTAATATGGAGATAGAAAGATTCAAAGAACAAATGAAGGGGGGAGTTCGATATGCAAGATTTGGGACTACTTTCATATTACTTAGGAATAGAAGTAGCTCAACAACCAGATGGGATTCAATTGAGACAATCGGCATATGCTAAGAGGCTTCTGAAGGTTGCCGGTTTATCACAGTGTAATCCCTCGCGATATCCCATGGAAGCAAGGTCGATTGTAATGAAAGATGAAGGCGGGAAGTCGGTTGATGCAACAAATTTTAGAAGTTTGATTGGAAGTTTGAGATATCTTCTACATACTCGACCGGATCTTAGCTACTCGGTAGGTGTTACTAGTCGGTTCATGCAGGATCCAAAAGAGAGTCACTTAAAGGTTTTGAAGCATATACTTCGTTATGTTAAAGGCACAATGAACTTTGGGCTGAAGTATAACCGAGGTGGAAACGAAGAACTAGTTGGTTATAGTGATAGTAGCTATTCAACGGATCCGATAGATGGGAAGAGTACAACCGGTATGGTGTTTTACTTAGGAGATTCGATTATCTCGTGGAGTTCTCAAAAGCAAAAGACGGTAGCCTTATCGTCATGCGAAGCAGAGTTTATGGCAGCAACCGTAACCGCGTGTCAAGCAATTTGGCTTAGAGGATTGTTGAGTGAAGTTACTAGTTCAAAAGAAAAAATGGTGATGTTACGAGTTGATAATCAGTCGGCAATAGCTTTGATGAAAGACCCGGTGTTTCATGGACTTAGCAAGCATATTCATCCAAGATATCATTTTATCCGAGAAAGCATAGAAAGAGAAGAAGTTCAAGTTGAACATGTGAGCGGTGAAGAACAAAAGGCGGATATCTTGACGAAGGCATTGCCGAGAATGAAGTTTGAAGAAATGAGGAACTTGCTTGGAGTAAAGGATTTGGGAGGAGGTGACATAAGGATTAAGGGGGAGAATGTTTGAATTAATCCTTATCAAAATAGAGTTATCTATTTATCTAATTATCGAGTTATCTATTAGTTTGTTTAGATGATATGTTTATCTTTTATGTTTCCTTATTGAATAAGGTTAGGACTCTAGTATGATTTCATTAGTATAAATAGGGTCTTAGATTAAAGATTTTGTATTCAGTAATTGTTCTTCGATTATTAATAAAATAGTGTCGCGGGTGTCCCCCCAATATCCGGTGTGTGTCGAGTGATTTGAATCGTTTGTTCCAACAGACTTTGGTTTCTTCCATTGTTTTGTTGACGTTGCTGCGTTTGTTGTTGTCAAAGACCCCATCTTTTTCTTACTCTACAAATGAACCATAACACACCCACAATTATCACTTTATACAATTTATTTAACCAGCTATAACTAGGGGTCTTTAAAATTTGAACACGTATCTGAAATTTTAGATTTGAATATGCAAACTGGATATTCGAATTCTAAAAAAACATGTATTATTTAGTAGTTTTTGAAAAATACTATATAGTTTTTATACTAGTGGATAGATTTAACCAGTAGTGTCTGACTCAAATTTACGAGATGATAAAAAATGGCAACAACTACGCCGAAAGAGGATTCACATATGTAGACGTAGTGATTCATGTAAAAATATATGTAAAATATTATAGTGGTTTGTATGAACTACTCACACACCAAGTGGTTTGACGTTATAGAGATCTCACACAAAATAGATGGACCTTAAGAGTGGATTTTGAAGTGCGTGCATATGTTCATCAGTTAAGAAATAAAAAACTATGGTCAACGTTTTATTTTATACGTTGTTTCACCTAAAATCTCCTTTAAATAATTTTCTAGCTTAATTTTCAGCTTAAATAATTCAATAAAGTTGTAACTAGCGTATGCAAGGGTCGGTTTTGGCCTAAAACCATAACGATAACCGAGATGTCAGTCAATGGATATCCATAACCATAACCAATTAGTTATGGCAGTTTCGGTTAATCATTTACAGAGGTTATAGCGGATGGTTATGGGTTATTTAGCCATAAATCATGGCCTAACTTAAAATATTCAAAAAAGTAAATTTATGCATTATACGAGTATAAAAGTTTGAGTTTAACATTTGTTGAACAAATAATAAATTGTATATATTGTCATTTTATATATCATTAAAAGGTACATATAATCTGTACTATTAATATTGATTATTACCGAATATTTCTTCAAAATAATATAATCTAATCTAATAATTTAAATAAACGCTCAATCAAAACGATATGATATAACCTATAAATTCAAACAAACGTTTACGGTAAAAAGTTCAAAACTCAACAAATACATTGATAACCATAATTGACATGCTACTTTCAGTTTTGAACAAACAATTAACCACCCCGTCGGTTTTCATTTGGTTCAGTTTTTTCGGTTTGATTTTAACAGTTCATTTGATTATGATTCAATTAAGTCGGATTTTTTTAAGACCCCTGGTTGCAACTCTCATGATTTATAATAAAAGGATAATAGTTTTTGTATTTATAAGGTTACCTCGATATACTAAAATGTTTAGATGGGACCTAACATTTCTTTGTTTTTTAGTTACCAACTACCTCTACCCGGTATTCTTTAGTGATATATCTGTCTAACCCAAATATGTGATCAGAAATCTAATTTAATAAACTAGAATTGGTTTACACGAGCTTATGAAAACTAGTAAAGAAAGTGTTTAGGCTTTTAGTTATAATAACTTTTGGATGTTTTATACAACTAGAAATGGTGAAATTATTGATCAAACGTTGATTTAGATTAAGTTAAAGATTGATATGTTAATTTAATAGTCTAATCTTGTAACTATTTAACACTTTAAAAGATATAATAATAGTTCTTTTTATTTATGAGGTTACTTTATGTTCTAACATGTTTTTTTTTTTGTGGAACCTAACATTCTTTTGTTTTTTAGCTGCGAACCACTCCTATCCTATCTCAATAATATTTAGGGATTTATTTTTGTTAGCCCATATATGTGACATTGCTACTAAGCAAAAAATGGTAACACATACGAGAAATTGTATACAACGCTATCGTTCTTAAGCAAAACGCTTTTTATACATAAAATAGGTGTCTTGTAATATGTCCAGAAAATGATATTATGACATCTATCTATTATCTATTAATCTATTAATCTATTAATATATATAAAAGAAAATGTATATGCTGATGTGGCGTGCAATGGAGACCTCAACCTCCCATTGAGAGTGTCACGTGGCTTAATAATTGAGTGTTTTTCGTGTTTTTGAATTATTTCATTTTTTAATTAAATTGAGTTATTTTAGGAAAACAGAATTTAAAAATAAATTTAAATTTTTATCTCTCATATTTCCTCCCATAATTTTTAAACGTTTATATCTTTTATATACGATATTTTTTAAAGAAAAAAATTACACCAAATTAACGAGCGTTTTATTATCTTTCCAACGAGTACCATATTGCTATATAAAAAACGGAGAAAAAATCGACTATTTTTTGTGGGGTTTCGTTCATACAGAAAAAACACACAAAATGTTCATGTTATTCATTAATCATGTTTTTTCTTTTAAACCAGGTCTTATCTACGATGTTGAAAATCAGCCCAATCGCCATGTTATCATTGGAATTTACTAGGTATACTTCATCAAGAGAAGCAACCCAGATCCTGATTGCACAACTGGTATAGGATTAGGCACTAGAACAGGGCTCGAAGCCGGTTCATGAGACTGAGAAAATGGGCTATCTACACCAGGTGTCACTGATGGAGATTGGAATGAATAATAATAACAATGAGATTGGGATGAATAAAACTCACGAGATGACTAATGACGGAATAGACGGTGAACATGGCGACAAAAACCCTAAATCGAATTATAAGAAAAGAAAACAAATTACCTTCAGTTGGAGATGAAGCAGATGGCCGCCATCTACCACAAACCTTAGATTCCGCCATTGTTGTCACCTGATACATGAGAGAAACGAAAGCGAGAAGATGAGCGGCTAGGGTTTGTATGAATTGGTTTTGAAAAACCTAATGAACTATCGGTGAGATGAAAAGGGAAGATTTATTGGGGTTTTTTTTTATTAAATAAGGAAAATACTCAAAAACACCAAAAACACTCAATTATTAAGCCATGTGGCACTCTCAAGGGAGGTTGAGGCCTCCATTGCACGCCACGTCAGCATATACATTTTCTTTTATATATATTAATAGATTACTGATTAGAATACTATGAACATGCAATGATTAAGAGATTTTATGGTTAGTTAACTTGAGCCATTTGCAATAGGTTATCACGTAAAATTAGATTTTTCAACTCCGGGACCCTCCCAGGATAATCATAGTGATAAAAATAAAGAAAAATAATAAGAAAGAAGAAGTAATTAAGATATGTGACGAGTGTTGATTTATTACACATGTATCATATATGCCATTTTTAGTGATAACGAAAACACATTTAATACGACCAAACAATATTTAGGTGAACCAACAATTATGAGGTAAAAGGTTTAAGTTTGTTGAAATACTTATAAAAATATATAATTCAAATGTTTTATATTATTGGACTCTTATTTTGGTCAAGTTGTTTTTGTGTTATGCAGCCTTATGTTTTGGACTTATGAAATATCAGGCTCGTTTATGTTTGAGTGAGCCCAGTTCAAGATATCTGGCCCAGCAAGTGTCTAGGGCTCTTGGCCCTATCTATAAATACAGTGGAATGTTTGAGATGCCTCTTTTGGCCGATATTATTCATTCTTACTTTCTCTCTCTTATTCGATCTCTCTCACAGTTGTATTAGGGTTTACTTTATGTAAGTGTTTGGTTGATTATCTTGTATTCTTTTCTATATCATCTGCTGATAAATCATCAGCAGACGCTAAGGATTATGTATCTTTGAGTTTCAGTGTTTATCTGAAACTCTATTGGGTTGGTTTGGGAGTTTTCTGGTTTAGGCAAACTAATAAGATTTCGGTCACCGTTTTGTCGCTATATTCTTGTTTCCGCTATATGTTTGTGATTGTGTTGTTGTTGAGAAAGATTGAGAGGTTTTGGTCTTAGATTTTCTACATGGTATCAGAGCTCATGCTCTAGATCCTGAGATTATCTGTCTTGTTTCCGCTGTGAAAATGAGTTTTTTTTATTGATTTCTTCAGATCTGTTGATATTTCGACAGATCTTGTTTTCTGAGTCATCTGACCTTTGATCTTCTTCATAGATCTAGGGTTTGTATTATCTGGAACGGATCTGATCTCTGTAGATCTTGTCTGTTTCTGTTCTCTTGTGTTTTTCTATTTTTTTTATATAGATCTAGGGTTTAACATCAACTGTTGTTGGCTATCTTTGGACCTTGGAGGATTGGGCTGGAAGCTGTGCGGTATGTAAGTCTTCTTGTTCTTATTTCTTTTGTGTTGATTAATATTTGCTTGCTTGCTGCTTGGAGCCCACTGTAAGTTCTCTTGTCTTATTCTCTCGTGTCTAGGCGTCTTGGTCGGGTTAGGGTGGACCGGCAGTTGATATAATCTTGTCTTGTTTGATCTGTGTATTATCTGGTGTTTGTCTTATCTGGATAAATTCATTGTGTCTCTGTTTGTGTATTACTACATTCTATATACATATATAGATAATAAAGGACTCCTGTGTTAAGATCTGGGTGGGCACTTATGAGTGATGAACCCACTATCTGAACATTGACACCTTCGTCCTATTAGGATCTATTATCTGTTTTTTTTGTCATCTGAGTCAGTTATTGTTGACTGTCTGTTATTTGTTGTTTTATCTTTGATTGATTGCTTCTGTTTGCTATTGTCATGGGTGAACCTGGTGGTGGGGGTGCCCTCACTAACCCTGGTGGTGGAGGTTCAGAAAACACCAATACTCTAATTAGTAAATTAGATATTGGTGATCCTTTGTACATCCAGCCAAGTGATACTAGCACTTTGTCTGTTATCAGTATCAAACTTAAGGGTACTGATAACTATTATGTTTGGGCAAGTGCTATAAAACTTGCTCTTGAAGCCAAAAACAAATATGGCTTCATAGATGGTTCTGTTACTAGGTCTGTTACTGATGAAGTTCTAGGAAAACAATGGGATATGTGTAATTCTGTTGTTCTTACCTGGTTACTGAATTCAGTTAGTGAAGAATTATTCTTAGGACAGGTTTTCTCTAAATTAGCCATAGATGTCTGGCTTGATTTAAGGGAAACCTATGATAAGGTGGATGGGTCTGTTGTGTTTAGTCTTGTCACACCCTCAAATTTCCACTGCGGGGTTTATACCGCGAGGCGCATGACATACCAGGATCCCATAGCCATAAGTCATATGAACGGACTCTAAATGCCCAAACTAGTTCGTTTTCAAAAACCAAGTTAGGTTAAGCTGCGGAAGCGTAAACCAAATTTAAACCTTTTAAAACCATGCGCAAAACAACGCGCCCAAATCATAATCATATGAAAGAAAATGTAAAGCATAATATGTAATTTAGGTGTATGCCCAAGACCCCAAATGCAGTGAAGTGTGCAGTGCTTGCTAATCCTGGCACCGTAAGCTAACTACCTGCAAAAACATGTATATCATGGGTGTGAGCGTTGGAATTTTAGCTAAAACAGGATTATATGATCATACAAGTCACAAATCTAGGTGCGGAAACCCTAGATCTGAACAAATTGATAAAACACAATTCACAACACAATCAAGATCATTTTCAATATCATTTTCATAGATTAACTCATTCAATAAGCATTTACAAACTGTTTATGTTAATCTAGAAACACACAGATAATCTCTCAAAAACACTCCTAAACCTGAACTGAACCTGGACACAAATGACAACTCTCTTATCATCACAAATACTCAAAATCTATTTATAAGCTCTGCAGGTTCGCCCCTTTTCATGGTGCCAATGTGGACAGATTCCACATTCGCCCAGTGTGAATGGTCGAATGTGGAAACTTTCCACATTCGCCCCTTTTCATTGCACCTTCGCCCATTATGTTCTACGTTCGCCCACTTTGTCAGGTTTCATTTCTACATTCGCCCACTTTTTCCACTTTCAGGTCATCAGCACTTTTTAACACATGTTATCAGCACTTTTTAACACATGTTAACTTTGTAGATCCAATCACTAGTCGCAATACATGCATCTACAAACTCCCCCTCGACTATTGATTGGATTGTCTTCGTGTTTAAGTCTTGGTCGATCTCTGATTATCTGAACCTTCGACATTCTGTACCGGATCACTAGCTAGGGACATACATGAATAATGCACTAACAATCTCCCCCTTGGACCTAGCTAGTGATGTACCAAAGCAGAAAGTTATCAATTCTTCAAATCTTGATTGAAAACTTTCCAATTTTCATGCACGTTTGTGTCGAAGTTCCTATCTATCTCTCCAGTAAGCTTTGAAATCTCAGACAGACTCAAGAAATCTTGGCTTTGTCATTTGTTCATCCAGAGATGAAAATAGACGATAATCTTGATTTCTTCAATCTTCATCATTTCTTTAACTTCTTACTATCTTCTGTTGTTCTGGTAATCTTGATGTTCAGGTTTGGGTCTTGTTCGGTTACACAATTTGTCGATGAATCTTGAGTAGTGCACCTGTTGTATTTGATTCTGCAGAAAAATTTACTAAAAACTGCACAAACTACAACCGGCGTTTAAACACGACAAAAATCTCGGAAGTACTCTTCACATTCCATTTGACCCTCAATAGTTCTCCCCCTGAACTATACAACATTTTCAATATGTACCAGAAGCTTGAAAATTTGAAATCTTTTTCAACTTTTAAGTATCTGAACATTCTCATTCAATATCCCAACATCGGTTATCGAAAATAAAGTTGAAACAAAATTTTTGATTTTTCAAAGTTTAAGCTAAAACACACCAAAAAATCTTTTTGAATTTTCCAATGTAATTGCATAAAAGTAAATTCAACATATTTTTGTGAATTCTCCGGTTAAGAGGATCATATCAGTATTGAAACAGTCAGTCATAACTCTTTTTGATCAATTTTCTGTTTTTGACATTGAGCATCCTACAACCATTACCAGTATGTTTGTCCATTTAAACTCAAAATCATCATTCATTGCTCAGCACTTTAGATACATTATGGTAATATTAGATACTGAAAAATCTATGGTCCCCGCATTCGCGACACATTCCCGTATCAAGAATTGCGCAAAGTTTCATTGCAACGCGTGATTATACTGTAGTTATCTGTTAGTTACAAGGTATGAGGCACAGTGGTGACAGGTCAGCAAATTAATGCTTCAAAGCGACTTATGCACTCAACCAGGGTGAGGACTAATATCAATCATGATTTGCATCAATGATTGGATACGATGCATTAGATAATCTTTGATTATCATCATACATGTTAAGTTCCTCATTCGGTAACTTAAGGTTTTGTCATTAAAGATCTTTTAATAAGATACCCTGACTGATCTAGGTCCGTAAATCAATACGACAAAAGATCAGTTAGGCTATCCCCAGATAACTTTCAATATAACAACCCGAAACCTCCGATTTTGGCAATCTATCAAACGAAATTTCGGTACTAAGACCATATGCCAACGATACGTTGATCCACATGATTTTCAGTTATTGATTTTAAATTTATATCACCATGCTGAACTTTAAATTTTGATTTCAAGCCTACCAATATATAATTGTAGTGGCTACTCAATGTTTATCAAATTATTTTTGTTTTTAGAGTAGTCTGACAGTCCACTGATGTACTATCATCTCCTCTTATTCTCCAGGAAAAAACTCATTTTTGATTTTTAATTTTTTTTTTATTTTGATTTTTCTGAAATTTTCTCCCCCTAAAAATCTAAAAAAAAGCATATTTTTGGATTTTTTAAACTTTTTTTTTTTAAAGAAAAACAAAATAAAATGATATCCGATGCGGTTTACCCACTGAGTTTTAAAAACCATTTACCACTCAGATTACTAAAATCATTAAGATTTTTCAAATTAGCAAACCATTTTGTCGTAATCGTTATTGAAATCCAACACCTGAGAGCAATTGCAAGAGATTGCAACTTTTTCCGGCTTCACAGGTTGGAGTCAAACTACAAACACTCTCCTCTCTATTGAAATCATGTTTTCCTTCTTCAATAACCCTTCCTTGACCTTCACCTCTCTAATAAATAGTGTGTATACAGATGCTCCACTATCAACTATCCAAGAATAGCTAATAGGTCTGTCTGGAACAATCTGCACACTTATTAAACAATTAGCATGAGAGAGGCACCCATCCCTTCACAATGATGGGTCGTCCAAGGTCATCAATTCTTGGAACATCAATCCATTCTCCTTTTGAAAAATCAATTGGTTTTTCAATGGATTGATTTGAAGTAGAAATTGCTATTGACTTAGAAAGTGATTTGGGTTTCCAAACACGTTCAGAATTTATTTTAGATTTTGTTGAAATCGTTTTGATTTTTGACTTTTCAGGTTTCATGTTTGACACCTGCTTCTGAACTTTGTTTGGAATCTTTTCAGACTTAACTGATGAAGACCCAGGTTTAGAGTTATTCTTAGACTTAGCCTTAGAACTCCCCCTTACCTTAGCAACCTTATCACAATCTCCATTTTTATTCAAGGCAATTTTGTTACGATTGTCATACACAACCTGTTTCCCCTTTTGCTTCTTGATTGCTTTTGGGGATGCAGGCTTTCTGACATTGCCTGAATTTCTAGCAAATTTCACTTCTGTCTTTTTCTGTTTAACATACGGACAGTAAGCAACTAAATGCCCACACTCTCCGCAGTTATAACAAGACCTATACTCTTCAAAATTACATGCATACCCGTCATCCCAATACCAATAGGGACAATTAGCTGCAATATGACCAACTTCACCACATTCAAAACAGTTTCTCCATTCAACATAACCATGAGAATACTGTGGTGAGTTGTTTCCCCAATAACCATCAAATCGAGATTTATATGAATAATCATAATAGTCATATGATCTAGATGAAAAATTTCTTGAATTCTTTTGATGAGAATTTTTCATCTGATCATTTCCTTTCGATTTGTTTGGTTTTGATCCCTTTACTTTAGGACCATTCTTATTTTCAACATTTTTCTTTTGATCCTCTTTATTCTCATGTTGGTTAGGACTGAGTTCAAAATGAAGATGATCAAATTGATTTCTAAATTGATTTAACAAATCAAGATTATCAACAAAAATACATTTAAGTAGAGATTGGTCGATATTCTCGATTAGAAAATCTTTGTTTAAAATCAATTTGTCATGTCCTTCCAACATGTAGGATCCTTCAACTCCTTCAGGAAAACTGAATATGGGTTTTTCTTCAGATTCAGATTCTGAAGTTGTTTCAACATTTTCAGTTTTCTGTTCAAACACTTGTTTCACTTCAGAATCAGAATTTACAACGCAAGGTGTTGTGATTTCCAACTCTGATGTGGAAGTATTCTTTGAAACACTTTTATTCATTTCTAACATTTTATTTAAAGATTCAATTTTATTTAACAAATCTTTTTCATTCTTTTCAAAAACTTTAATTTTGTTTTTACAATTTTCTAGTTCATTTGCTAGTTTCTGTTTGTCCTCAATAAGTGTCATCAATTCACAATTCAACTTGACACATTTAAAACAACTAGCACTTACCTCATCATCTGATTTATTACCATTATCAGATTTTGCATCACCATTTGAACTATCACTCTGTTCTGATGTACTTTGTTCTGAACTCGTATCAGAACTCAAATCACTCTTTGACACTTCACTGGAATCATCATGTCTCATTTGTTTGACTAAACATACACCATTCCAAAGAACACCTTCTCTGTTAACACACTTGTTAACATGTCCCATTTCATCAGTTGGTTTCGGTGTCATTGGAAATCTCCAACTGTAGTCAGCTTGAGAATTTTGTCTCTGTAATTTTTGTTGCTTTCTTTCAGCTTCTACTAAAGCTTTGATCTCCTCATCCGTTCTACATACGGCCATGTAATTAATCATTTTTCCAACAAAAATCTTCAAAAATTGCCTTATCGAAATTTTTAGGCACTAAATTCTACGTTCGCCCCTGGTAATTCTACGTTCGCCCCTTTTGATTCCACGTTCGTCCAAAAGTATCAGCCGAATCTAAAATAATCACCAGAATGTAGAATATCAAAATTCAAATTCCACGTTCGCCCAAAAATTTCCAGGTTCGCCCAAAAAGGTTCCAGATTCGCCCAAAAATTCCAGGTTCGCCCAGTTCAGTTCCAGATTCGCCCAGTGTAGTTCCAGGTTCGCCCAGTTTATCAGATGAAAATTCCAGATTCGCCCATAAGGTCCAGGTTCGCCCAGTTCAATCAGATCTCACTTTTGAAAAACGGTTATTGTTTGAAAAACGGTTATTCTGATCTCAGATTTTCAAAAGTTCATGGATTTGAATGATCTCAATCAGGTTATGTTTCGGAATTGATTTGAAACAACTTTAAGTCTTGGAAAACTTGAATTCGACCACAAATTCACCTTTAAATCGATCAAAAACTATGTTTTTAAGAGTTTTTGTAAAAACAGATGATTTTATGTCAAAAACATGTCCAAATCAGTTCTGATCTTATCAAATTTGTTGTTGTATGATCCTCTATGCTCTGATACCACTTTGTGAGCGTTGGAATTTTAGCTAAAACAGGATTATATGATCATACAAGTCACAAATCTAGGTGCGGAAACCCTAGATCTGAACAAATTGATAAAACACAATTCACAACACAATCAAGATCATTTTCAATATCATTTTCATAGATTAACTCATTCAATAAGCATTTACAAACTGTTTATGTTAATCTAGAAACACACAGATAATCTCTCAAAAACACTCCTAAACCTGAACTGAACCTGGACACAAATGACAACTCTCTTATCATCACAAATACTCAAAATCTATTTATAAGCTCTGCAGGTTCGCCCCTTTTCATGGTGCCAATGTGGACAGATTCCACATTCGCCCAGTGTGAATGGTCGAATGTGGAAACTTTCCACATTCGCCCCTTTTCATTGCACCTTCGCCCATTATGTTCTACGTTCGCCCACTTTGTCAGGTTTCATTTCTACATTCGCCCACTTTTTCCACTTTCAGGTCATCAGCACTTTTTAACACATGTTATCAGCACTTTTTAACACATGTTAACTTTGTAGATCCAATCACTAGTCGCAATACATGCATCTACAAACTCCCCCTCGACTATTGATTGGATTGTCTTCGTGTTTAAGTCTTGGTCGATCTCTGATTATCTGAACCTTCGACATTCTGTACCGGATCACTAGCTAGGGACATACATGAATAATGCACTAACAGTGGGTCAACAAACAATGTTGGTGAGTTCACTAAGTAAAGTAAATGAATATGTAAGTGCGCTGGTTTCCAAAACCACGTAAACAAGTAATTGAGTTGGTTCCAAGAACCGTGTAAACACTAGTTCATCGCATGTCAAGGGTAGCTAACCCATTCATGATAACTAACACCGATATACCGAACTGTTGATGTACGTGTAGTCACAAATGTGAGCTGCATGCCTTACATCATTGCCTATCAAAAATGATAAAATCTGTTAAGTTATAGTTCACTCCCGCACTCCCCGAGCCGGTGTGAGGTTTGTAAGACCTAATAGCGCTATCAACTAATAACCCGCTTGCCATAACCCGACAACTCATTCGGTACGTGAAGGACTTACAGATGATAGAGTTGGTTTAGTTCATCAAGGACACAGTTTGCGAACTAGCAAAACCCGACTCACACAAGGAGTCAAACACCGACCCACACAAGGATCCATAGCATCCCAACCCGGGATGTGTAAGTAGTCCCAAACCGGACTAGAAAATAGTAGTCCCAACCCGGACTAGAAAAAGTTAAGTACGTTGTCTCAACCCGAGACACATGCTTTTGAGAAAAGAGTAGTGAAACTCACCTTAGGTTGCACGTGAATAATCCAAATTCCTCAAACAGAAATGAGCTACCGACTCCCTATTACAAATGTCACTAGGTGAGTATATGTGCATAACCAACACACCATACAACTCGTTTGTCCAAGACTTTTAAAGTTCAAACCGTGTAGTGACACCTAATGACTCTACATGCACAAGTTGTCCTACGTATCCCGTTGGTGATCACATTGATTATTATCATTTTTATACCTCATACACATCTCATATAAGTATTCATGCAAGTTCATGTCAAATACATACCATATAAGACTCCAAATAGTCACGTAAACATCCCTTACACAATCTGCGTTTTCAGAGCAGATTGTACGCTGTGAAAAACGAATTATTTAAACTACTTAACAAACGAATTAAACTCCCAAATTTTTACTGAATATTCATTGGGATTCATTTGATAACCCATATTTTTGTTTTGTCTCACAACCAAACACAAAAATTATTAAAATTCGTACAACACAGCTATGTCCAGAAAATTTCCACAGCAGGTCAGTTTAGTAGAAAAATTCCCAAAAATTGTGTATTGACCCAAACGAGGTGAATCCAATTGGAAAAGCCAAGTTTTTCCAATTTTGACCTACTGTCCAAATTTCATAACTTAACCCTTTGTAAATCTCGAGTTATGACCGTTTAAAGTTGACCCAATTTATAATTCCGAAAATCTGATATGACCTTTAAACTTATAAAATCATGAATACATATCAAAACAAGTCCAAAACGCATGTTTTTGAACTTTTTTGAAAAGCTAACATCATAAGTTATGTTTTAGCATCAGAAAACAATTAGATTACACATGTTAATCACCCTATAACAGCCCTACAATTCGTCACAATGAATCTGTCAGAAAATCAGAATTCTAATAACATGCTTCTCATGAACCCTAATCATTCTTATTAACCCATAATCATAAAATAACTCATATTAACAGAATTCAATCCATATTATCACATTTAAATCTATGTATTTACGTACTAATAACCTTAGTTTCGATTACTAACAACAATACCCATCAACATGCACAACAAACATCAAAACTCCTTACAAAATTATTATTTGCGATTTTTATATAGATAGTTTTTAAGGTTTTTACAACTTTTCAAGTATCAATATTCATCAAATAACACATAAAACATGTACCTCGAAATGCTAGAATCTTTAAAACCTCAAGATAGCACCCGAAATAACTTGGATTAGTGATGAAAATGGATGAAGGATTGAAAGTGAAGGTGATGGTGGGTGTCTTGGGGGTTCACGGCGCAAAGGAGCCTCTAGGGTTTCTTATTTTTTTTTTGATCAATAATATACTAGAAGTTGGACCATGGGCCAAGGTTACGGGTTTATGGACCTTTTTTGATAAACGGGCCGTTAATACGGTTTTAATCCCGAGAATAGTCTCGATAATATTATTCATACTAACTTATGTAAAAACTATTGTTTTTATCATCTCATAACATGTTAATTACAGAATGCACATAATTCGTAGGGTTTACGTACTGACTATCTATTAAAACAGTAATCCACATAAACATGTAATTCACAAACGCATGTTAATTCACATTCATCATCACCCAATAGATCATATGATTATGTATGCTTGACAAATCACCAACGTTCGGGATACAGGACTCGTGTGTGTGTCAAGACAAAACCTTCCTAGTTATAACGTACGTTAATATCATCCAACATATGTTATTATCCCATAACATATTGAAAGACCTTCTTAACTAACCCTAGTTAGGTGTTTAGTCACGAATGTACATGAAAGTTAACTAGAGTTCAGTAAAAGTAATATCCTGAAAATGCAGGGTGTCACAAGTCTGCATCAAAAGATTAATTCATTAACTCAGAGTGGAAGTTCAGTTTCTGAATACTATCACAAACTTAATACCATGTGGAAACAGTTGGACTCTATAGTTCAACTGCCTACATGTTCTTGTGTTGCTTCAGGAAAATTTAATGATTTTAATTCTTTAATAAAATTAATGCAATTTCTTATGGGATTAGATGATGCATATCAAACTGTTAGGTCTAATCTTTTGATGCAAGACCCTCTACCTTTTGTCAAAACTGCCTTTTCTATTATATCTAGGGAGGAGTCACATAGAGGGGCAAGTTCTAATGTATCACATAGAGGGGCAAGTTCTAATGTGAAAGGTTCATATGTGTCCTTCTTTGTTAAGACTAATCAACCTGTTGACAATAGGAGAAAACCTATAGGAGGACCTAACCCTAATTTGAAATGCACACACTGCAACATGTTAGGTCACACTGTTGATAGGTGATATGAGTTAGTTGGGTATCCTCCTGGTTATAGGAAGAAAGTTCCCAACCAGTCTGGAAAACCAAGTGGTTCTGGAAATGTGTTTAATGTGAAAGCTAATATGTCTAGTAAGAGTCCTGTATTAGCTACTACTGCTTTGCCATTTACATCTGAGCAGATATCTAAGCTGATGAACCTTATTAGTGAGAGACCAACATGTGATTCTCAACCATCTAATGTTGGAGGTGAGTCTGTACTTGTTGATGGTTTCTCAAATGCTACTGTTTTGACCAAAGTTTGTGAGATTTTTAGGAATTTTTCTAGTTGTTCTAGTCTGGTCAAAACTGCTTTATTACTCAAATGGATCATGAACTCAGGTGCTAATCAACACATGGTTAGCACTGATGAGAATATGATCAATTGTCTTGATGTCTCTAATTATAACATGTCTGTCAAACACCCTAATGGCACAAGTGCTAAGGTTGTTAAAATTGGAGACATTAAGTTGGGAAATGAAGTCATTCTTATTGATGTCTTCTATGTTCCTGAGTACTGTGTCAATTTGATTTATGTCCACAAGTTAGCTAAGGACAATAAGTTGAGTGTTTTATTTGATGATCATGGTTGCTATGTCCAGGATTCCAAGTCCAGGAGAGTCCTGGTGACTGATAAAGAGCATGATGGATTGTATTTTGTAGGTGACAATGTGAGTATGGTCAATATGTGTTTTAATAGTATAAATGAGTCCAATCTATGGCACAGTAGATTAGGACATCCGTTTAATGAAGTTCTTGCTGTTCTAAAAAAGGGTCTGAATGTTACACATAATGGAAATAATCCTTGTGAAATATGTCACAAAGCTAAGCAGGTTAGAGTCCCCTTTCCTCTTAGTGAACACAAAACAACTGATTTAGGAGAGTTAATCCACTTGGATGTTTGGGGCCCTTATAGGGTCACAAGCAAGGAAGGGTATAAGTACTTATTGACTATAGTGGATGATTACTCTAGGTCAGTTTGGTGCTATCTGATGAAGGGAAAGGGTGAAGTTTTTGAGAACATTTTAATCTTTTATGAATTACTAAGAAAACAGTTTAAGAAACCTGTTAAGATTTTTAGGAATGACAATGGAACTGAATTTGTGAATAAACAAATGTCTATTTTTTGTAATTAAAAGGGTATTATTCATCAGACTTCTTGTGCTTACACCCCACAACAAAATGGTGTTGTGGAGAGGAAGCATAGGCATTTTTTAAATATAGCAAGAGCTTTATTATTTCAAAGTTCTGTGCCTTTGAACTTCTGGTCTGAGTGTGTTCTAACTGCTGCATACTTAATCAACAGGCTTCCTTCTTCTGTCTTAGGTGGTAAGAGTCCCTATGAGAAAATATATGGTTTCCCCCTATTATAAGTCATTTAAAAAATTTTGGGTGCTTGTGTTTCAAAACCATTTTAAATGAAAGTGATAAAATGTGTAGTAGGTCTGATAAATGTGTGTTAGTTGGGTATTCACCTTTTAAGAAGGGTCATAAATTGCGGAGCTTAGATAAAAGAGTGTTTGAATATTCTAGAGATGTCAAATTTTATGAAAATATTTTTCCTTTTAAAACTGATAAAGAAAAATTGGTTTTTCATAATATTGATCATCTTAACTTCTTTGATTTAAAGTTCATTAGATGACCATAATAATAATAATAATAATAGCAATGTTCCCGATGATGAAGGGGAACCAAATGGTACTCATGAACACTCACATGGTAAAGGGGAAGGTGACTTTCCCAGGGCTGCCAGGGGGGTTGATCATCACCATGATCAGCAGCCTGGTAGGTTAGGTAGTAAAGGGGCTGACCCTTCCAATAGTGAGTGCTCACATGATGAGACATTTACTCCTGAGGGAAATAAGCTTGAAAGTACTAGGAGGTCTCATAGGAACTCCGTTTTGCCCAAAAGATTTGATAATTTTGTTATTGAAGGAAAAGTTAAATATGGGGGTAGAGAAAGGAGTTAATTATTCTAATTTGTCTCATGAAAATTATTGTTTTGTGTCTAGTCTTAATAAAACAATTGAACCCACTTCCTATTCAGAAGCTTCTAAGGATCCTAAATGGGTAGAAGCTATGAATCAGGAAATGGAAGCATTGTATAAAAACAATACTTGGGTTTTAAGTAATTTACCCAAGGATAGAAAACCCATTGGCTGCAAATGGGTTTACAAAGTTAAATACAAGGCTGATGGGTCAATTGAAAGATATAAAGCAAGACTTGTTGCCAAAGGGTTTAACCAAAGATAGGGTCTTGACTTTGGAGAGACCTTCTCTCCCGTGGTTAAAATGGTGACTGTCAGATGCTTTATTTGTATGGCAGTTCAAAATGATTGGCTTTTATTTCAAATGGACATAAACAATGCCTTCCTTTATGGGTCAATATCTGAGGATGTCTACATGACACCTCCTGAAGGATATTACCCTAAAGGGGAAAATAAGGTGTGTAAGCTTGTTAAGTCATTGTATGGACTTAAACAGGCTCCTAGGAAATGGAATGAGAAGTTGACTGCTGTTTTACTTAGTATAGGATTTAAACAAAGCCTGTGTGATCATTCTTTGTTTGTAAAGAATGAAAACAATATGTTTGTTGCTTTGTTAGTATATGCTGATGATATAGTGATTATAGGAAATAGTGAAAATGAGATCAATCATGTTAAGAGTTTATTAAAATCTAACTTTCAAATTAAGGATCTTGGAAAAGTTAAATATTTTTTGGGTATTGAAGTATTATATTCTGATAAGGGAATTTCTTTAACTCAAAGAAAGTATTGCCTTGAATTGTTAAATGAGTTTGGGTATTTAGGATGTAAGCCTATAAATACTCCCATAGAACAAAGCTACATTGTTTCTGGTAAGTCTAAAACTGAAACCTTGTTGGACAATGTTTTAGGTTATCAAAAATTAATAGGCAAGTTGTTGTATTTGTCTTTGACTAGGCCTAATATCAGCTATGCTGTTCAGTTCCTAAGTCAATTTATGTACAAACCTACCAAGTTACATCTTCAAATTGCACTTAGACTATTAAGGTATCTTAAACTTTCACCTGGTAAGGGATTGTTGTTTAAAAAGTCTAACAGTTTAAACTTGAGTGGGTTTGCTGATGCTGACTGGGCCAAGTGGGTGGTTACCAGGAAATCAGTAACTGGTTTTTGCATTTTTCTTGGAGATTCTTTAATCTCTTGAAAAAGTAAAAAGCAAAACACTGTGTTAAGATCTTCAGCTGAAGCTGAATATCGTGCATTGTGTTTAGCTTCATGTGAAGTGATTTGGCTAAAAAAATTGTTAGAAGAGTTGAATATTAAGGTTGACTTGCCTGTTACATTGTATAGTGATAGTAAGGCTACTATTGCTATGGCAGCAAACCCTGTTTTCCATGAAAAAACGAACCATTTTGAAATCGATCTTCATTTTTTAAGGGAAAAAATTTCCAATGGTGTCATACAAACTGAAAAGGTTGTTTCAAGTGAGCAGACAACAAATATATTTACAAAGGGGTTGAGTGTTGATCAGCATCAACACATGTGTAACAAGTTGGGAATGATTGACTTGTTTAACATTTGAATTATGGGGGTGTGTTGAAATACTTATAGAAATATATAATTCAAATGTTTTATATTATTGGACTCATATTTTGGTCAAGTTATTTTGTGTTATGTAGTCTTATGTTTTGGACTTATGGAATATCAGGCCCGTTTATGTTTGAGTGAGCCCAGTTCAAGATATCTGGCCTAGCAAGTGTCTAGGGCTCTTGGCCCTCTCTATAAATACAGTGGAGTGTTTGAAATGCCTCTTTTGGCAGATATTATTCATTCTTACTTTCTCTCTCTTATTTGATCTCTCTCACAGTTGTATTAGGGTTTACTTTCTATAAGTGTTTGGTTGATTATCTTGTATTCTTTTCTATATCATCTGCTGATAAATCATCAGCAGACGCTAAGGATTCTGTATCTTTGAGTTTTAGTGTTTATCTGAAACTCTATTGGGTTGGTTTGGGAGTTTTCTGGTTTGGGTAAACTAATAAGATTTCGGTCACCGTTTTGTCGCTATATTCTTGTTTGTGTTGTATGTTTGTGATTGTGTTGTTGTTGAGAGAGATTGAGAGGTTTTGGTATTAGATTTTCTTCAAAGTCTAAAAAACATGATTAGTATATTTGATGTTATGCATTCTGGTACCATTACCAATGGAGTCTTTGGATATAAGGACATGTTTGTTGCGGTCAAGTACAAGATTATCTAACGACTTCAATTTATTTATTTTTCCTTATTTAATAAAATATATCCTGTATTTATGAATCCAATTAGTTATTAAAATAAATAAATTCGTTATAAGGAATAAATATAAAAAATAATAGTGAGGTGAAATTGTAAGGATGTTTTGTGAGATTACATGGATTGCTTATGAGGACTGAGGAGTTTATATATCGATTTTAGGCCTGTAAACGAACCGAATGAACACGAACACAAACACATAATCGAACACATTTTTTTATTCGTGTTCGTTCATTAAGAAATTTGTCGTGTTCGTTTATGTTCGTTCATTTAAAATCTAGACGAATAGTTCATGAATATAAGCGAACACATATGATCAATATAAATGAACACAAACAAAAACAACTTAATAATGATTCATGACAATTCAACATAAACGAGGTAGGGTTGTGAAGTGTGAAGCTGGAAACGGGGGTGTGGACGGCTGGAGACCGGGGCTGTGGAGGTGGTCGGCCAGAAGTGGAAGAAGGTAGGGTTGTGGAGTGTGGAGAAGAAGAGAGGTGAGACTGTGAAGTGTGGAGAGCGGCTGTAATCTTTGGAATGTTAGGGTTAAGTATATAAAAGTGAATATATGGCTGTTTCACATCTAAGGTTAGGTGTGAAACCACCAAAACTACGTAGTTTTGGTGGAAATTAATTAAATCGCTATACTATATCTTTTTACTGTGCAAAAAAATTATCATCTTCAAAACATCCAAAGCTTTTCGGCCATCATCGAAGAAATACATCCAAAATAGTTCCCAATAATCGTCTTCAACAAATTGGAACCCATTAATTTGAATTCTAATTGCACGATCATGAGGTGAATTATTATGTAAATCGATTGTTATTATTTGAAGTTATATATATATTTTTTAATTGAGCCTGATTTGTTGAACACATTTTACATAGTGATGTTTAGAGGTACTGAATGATTTAAACTAGTTTGCTATATTGAACCTACATTTGATTTTATGTTTGTTGCTATCTGTGTTGTTGAAACGATGATTAGTTATTATGACCAAAGTTATAGGGACGTTAAAGAAGCCTACCGGTGAATGCATATAGTTGTTATTAGAGTGATTTGCCTTTTGATCTATCGGACTTTGTTTTCCATTGCAAATGAATCGTCATTTATGTACAAATTCCTTAATGATCAGGAAGGGTTTCAACATGCCTTTTTTTCAAGATATATAAGATATGTTTGCATAACATACCGTATTGTAGGATCAGTAATGCTCTTGATGTATTGCTTGCTAGTGAACACTTATGTGTTTAGCAAGTTCAATCAGATTTGCACAACAGAAATAAGTAAAGTTACACTATCAACAGGAGTTATTACTCCCCCTGGATGTTTGAAAACTAAAGACAAGTATTTAATGAGAATCTAAGTATAGAATGAGAATGAATACTTAAACAGATTCTCAGTAAATGAAATGGAAAGAACAATAAGAACAATAATAAGCTTTGAAGGATTTCTGTATTAATTAAAATCAATGTCTAAAACAGAGGGATGAACCCATCTATTTATAGACTTTACATATGCATGAACCTTGTCAAAAAGCAAGTCAGAAACAAGTTGCAACAAGTTGCATTCTTGGAACTTGTACAAAAAGATAAAGTAATACTAAACTAATAAACTACTGAAACATAAGTCGGTGAGAAAGATTCTTTACAAGAGCTGATGAATGACAAACTATTGATGAGTAGTTTGTCTTCAGTAGTTCTTCAGTGAACTATCTGGTTAGACTTCAGAACTTTTGATACTTCTTCTTCAGTACTTGTTGAATCCTTCTTCAATACTTTTAGTCTTCTTTCTTCAGTAGTTCTATACTTAGGATATTTTGACAGAAGTGAACTAGACTAAGGCTTACAAAAGTGGTTTCACCAATCCTTTTTGTCCTAACACGTATGTTTCAAACTTTGCACAACATTTGACATCTATTTTATCCGATAGACGGAAGTTAACATTTCTTCTGAATTCTTGCTTATTTTCTCATGAGTTAAGTTCAAGGTAGCTTCGGTCCATTCTTTTTTGAATACATCAAAGAGCTTTCTAGTGTAACGTGAACTTGCTTTTGCCTCTATCAAATTAATAGAAGAAAGAACTGGCTTGGAGTTCATGGTCTTAAAGTCTTCATCTTCTTCGGCAGCCCTTCGAGCCTCAACAGCTTTATCATATTGGCTTACGAACTCATTCAACATGGTCTTTGAGTTCACATATCCATCAAAAAATTGAATGAATACTCTCACTTCGTCCGCTTGATGTCATGCCAGCAAAAAAACAATCTTTCAAGAAGGCTTTCGCCCAATACATACGTTGGTTATACATCTCTGTTATCCAACTGCCACTTTCAAAATGATATTTTTCACATAATGATTCCCATCGAGTTTCAAATTCCTCAACTGTATTACTTTTTACCCATTGTTTGTGCAATTCTTGAAAGTCACTACAACGGGCTTTAAGAGGTCGAAGATGTTCAGTCTCATGCTTCTTAATATGCCATGAACAATACCGATGTCAAGTTTTGGGAAAAACTTTTTTAATTGCATTGCAAATAGCTTTATCTTGGTCAGTAATTATTGCTGATGGATTTTTATCAAACATGCATTTTAAGAAATTTTGGAATAACCATTCAAAAGTATCTTGTTTCTCATTTTCTAACAGTGCACCACCAAAAAGTATGGATTGTCCATGATGATTCACCCCCACAAATGGAGCAAATGGCATCATAAATTTGTTGGTCATATATGTGACATCAAAACAACAACGTCCCCAAATTTTATATACGAATCTCTTGATCTCCCGTCAGCCCAGAAAATATTTTTTGGAGATCCGTCGTCAAATAAATCCACAACAAAATAAAGGTTACGGTCTTCTAATAGTTTATCTTGGAAATGTTTAATAAGCCCGTAAAACTCTTTACCTTTATATTGTCTACGCTGATCTGCTATGATATCTGCACATTGCTTTGACGAAACATCATTTTCATTTGAATTTTTCATGGTATTTACCACCTTCTTGATTTGACAAGGTTTCAACCCTGATTAACCAAGTTCCGATACTAGAGCTTTGCATGCCATTGATCGGTGAAACTTCCAATGAGACCGGTGTTTCATTACTTTGGTAGGAGTAACAATTAGTTCATGATTATGTGAATCATTAAATCTATCTACGAACCATTTCCCATCTTTACGTTTTGATATCCGAATAAATGCTTCACACCCGGTCCTTAAATCCCTGCGACGTTTCTTAATATCTTCGTTAAAACTATTCATGTATTTAAAACCTTGCTTGTTGCATACATATATCCTTTGATAAGGCTCATTTGTCGTGTTATTTTTGAAAGCCGAAGAAATACGTATTCCGAATCCATGTAAAAATGCATAGCGGTTGTAGAAATCATATGCATTATCCGGAGAATCAAAAACCATTCCCAATATATCATTTACTTCTTCTTTCTCAAAGCCACAATCTACATCTACATCATTTATTTTCTCTGTTTCAACGTCTAGACCATTAGTGATAGCCAAATACCCTTTCTCATCAATATCTTCAATCAGATATGATTCGAAATCCGTTGTGTTATGCGTTTCCTATATGAACAAAAGTCAAAACTTTATATTTTAAATAAATCAAACTATGTATGTAGAAAATAATAACAATCGCTTTACATAATAATTCACCTCAAAATATTGGTTTTAAGAAAAATATCCAACATTAATTTCTAATAAATTGTATTGATTAACGTCTTCGTTTCATATTTGATTGTGAGGTACAACACGTTTACAAAAAAAATGACAGATTGAATACGTTCTCTAAAAGTCACTATGTAAAATATGTTCAACAAATTAGGCTCAATTAAAAATATATATATCTTCTATAATATATAAATGAAAGCTAATGAGGGACACATGACACCTTATTGGAGCTTTCTTTAAGTTTTTCCCGCTCATTTTATCGGGTCAACTAAATGGGTCATGGATACTTCATTTACTATTAATTTATATTTTCTCTCTCGTGTGCATGGCACATGCACTTCCCCCCGTGATTTTTAAACGTTAATAATTTTTTTAAACGACATTTTTTTTTGAAAAAAAATTGCACCAAATTAACGAGCGTTTTATTATCTTTCCAACGAGTACCATAGTGCTATACATAAAACAAAAAAACGAGCGCTTTATTACTAATGGTCTGCTCTGAAACAAACTAATGATGACAACATCTGTTAAGTGCAAACCACTGCTGTTATCAGAAGTTTGTTTTATCATCTGTTGCTTGCTTCGTCTGTGGATAATCATCAAGGGTTACTGATTCATCAGTGGTTTCTAATTAGCTATTTCATTTATCAGTGGTTACCAAAGGCAGAAGCAGAACCACCAATGAATGGATTTTCCAGCTTTAGTTGGAATTAGTCTTCCCGTGTTTTCACACGGGATTTCACCTAGTATATATATATATATATATATATATATATATATATATATATATGGTAGGGTTAGCATACAAAAGATGTGTTTTGTGAGAATGGTAAGAAATAAATATGGCCATTAGATCATGTAATTGGATGGTTAAGATTAAAGGAGTGGCAAAAGTGTAAATTATGTTATAATTTTAATAACTAAATTAATGGTGTGAGGGTATACTTGTAAAAACACACCTATTTAAATTAAATAATCTACATTATCACTCATCAACCATAAATTATTGAGAGCAAATTAAGGAATTTCTCTCTCTCTCTATCTATCTCTCTCTCTAACCCCATATTCATTCCCCTCGTTCATTTACCTCAACCCAACACTCAATTTTTTTTTAATCCTTCCATCATCTAGGTAGGTTTCAAACCAGAAAACGCATCAACGAATATTATTATGAGTTTTTGTATACCACATGGAAAAAGTGTCTTGATGTAGTTTGTGCTTTTAGTTTGGTTTTGTTTATTAATAGTTTTTTTTTTTTCAAAAGAAAGATATTTGAATAACATTTACCAATTTAAATTAGTTGGTATCTCTACTTTAAACTTCGACATTTTATTTTCTTTTTGTGTGTAATGTTAAAACACAATGTAAAACCAATTTAAAACACGATGGGTTTAATGTTTAGCCAATAGCGTTAAAACACAACGGGTCTATGTTAAAAAACGATAGTCTTGTTATTGTTTGTGTGTTTTATGTTTAAATGATAGTTCAAACAATACTTGTTTTGTGTGTTTTACGTTTAAACGATAGTGTTGATTTTTTTTTTTAAAACACAAACGAATTTGGGTTGGTGATAAAACACACTGGATTATTGAGACGATGGTGATAAAACACAGTAGATTGTTAAAACACAAAGTTGATCCGATAGTAGTAAAACACACTGGATTGTTGAGATGATAAAACACAGTAGATTGTGATAAAACACAAAGTTTATCTCTTTAAGAAATAGAAACAATGCAAAGTGATTTTAGATAAAAAAAAAAAGTAGACGTTTGAATTGTATAAGCAACATATGTATATTAAGATGAAGTTTTGAAAAAAAAAAAATCCTATAATTACTCCAATATTAATGAAAAATTTCATGAAATGTTAAAACCAAAAAAATATCTCGGCATTATTAAACTTAAATCCCTAAAATCACTCCTTAATTATAAAAGATTAAAATTAATAAATTATTAATTATTTGAGTCTAATTACTTTTGTATCCTTTACCATAGGGACACTTGTCATGATGAGAGCTTTTCTTACTCTTCTCACAATATTTAGTTTTGGGAAAATGGCCAAAATAGCCCCTTGACCGGGCGTTTTGCATAAATAGCCCCCTCCACCGTCTTTGGAGAGACGGGACACGGTTTCCAAAAGGGCTGAACCGTCTTCCGAGATCCTTTGGTTTCCAACCAGTAGCAACCCAACACGTGGCGGTAACGATCCCGATGTCTGCCACCCGGCTCCCGTGGCGGCTTGAGACGTGTCAGCGCCGCAAAGCCGTCTCCGGTGGGGTCCCTAAGACGGTTCACCAACGGCTCAAGTTAAGCCGTCTTCGGCTCGGCTTATAATAAAATAATATATCCGATCCCACCGGAGACGGCTCCTGAGCCGGTTCGGGTACGAAAAAGCCGTCTCCGGTGACGTCTTGTAAAAGTTATCAACCGTCTCCTGAGACGTCAGCGGGTACGAAAAAGACGGCTTCCTGTACCGTCTTTTTACTTTTTCTGCACCGACTCGGTGCCGGACGTCGTACATCGCCGGAGACGTTTTCGGTGATGTGACGTCGATGACGAACCGTTTGTTATAAAATTAGTAAATTTTGTAACAATTTTGTTTGAATTTTTT
Source organism: Ambrosia x helenae (assembly GCA_030844895.1). NCBI lineage: Eukaryota > Viridiplantae > Streptophyta > Magnoliopsida > Asterales > Asteraceae > Ambrosia > Ambrosia x helenae. The sequence goes on from CM061227.1 coordinate 37,223,317, forward strand.
CTTGTATTCCTTATTTTTCTTTCAAAGTGTTAAAAAAAGTTGTGTTTTTAAAAATGGTTAGTTTTATAATCTATAGTGGAGGCAGGTGGGAAGTTGTCAACGGTCGAATGGAATACGTTGTTGATAGTAGCTGTAAAAGACGTGGTTTTGAAATTGATGCAAATATCTCGTATCTTAGTTTTTTAAATGTAGTTTCCGATGTGTGTGAGATTCCAAACATTTCAAGGTTATCTTATAAAATGTCAGCTTTCGATGATGCAATCGACATTTTTAATGATCGTGATATATCTTTTCTTTTTAAAGTTGCTTTGCAAAACCCCCATGAAGTATTGAAGTTGTATGTTGTAGATGAACCAGGTGTGGGTTCGTCTAGTAATGCTCATTTAAATGACGTACCTTCAAATGATTCAAAAGTCCCTGATCTAAATGTGTCTATAGAAAATTTTGATCATTACACACCATATGGGTGTTTTGGAAATTTCGATGATGAGAAAGCTGAAAAAGAAGAATTTTATGGAAAGCTAAGTCCTGAATTGTTTTCAGATATAACCAAAACCTCTTTAGTTTTTTCTGAAGGTTCTGTATTTCGTAACAAAGATGAATTGAAATTGCAGTTAGGAAATTTTTGTTTGTCTGAACGTTTTTCCTATAAAGTCGACAGGTCATCTAAAACGAGGTACGAAATTTCATGTGTAGTTGATGATTGTGATTGGCAATTTAGGTCACGTTCTGTCCCAACTTCAGACACGTTTTTTGTTACATTTTTTAACAACAACCACACATGTTCTAAAACTCAAACACATCCCCATCTTCGTCAAGCTAACCCACAAGTAATTGGTAGCATACTGAAGCACCAATTGCGAGATACTAGACGTGTTTATCGTGGAAACGAAATAGTACAAGATTTTCGAGAAAGATTTAAGGTTGATATATCATATACTCAAGCTTGGCGGGGGAAGTGTCATGCACTTGAGCTTTTGCAAGGAAGTAGCAAGCAATTGTTTTCTGAGCTTCCGTTCTACTGCTATAATTTGCGAAATGCAAATCCAGGGAGTGTTACTGAGATTAAAACTGATGAAGACAATCGTTTTGAAATGCTTTTTATTGCCATTGGTGCAACGGTCAGTAAAATATTTTTAGCTATTTTTATACAAACTTAAATAAATTATTGATGTTTTGGTTTACTGAAGTCTAAAATTTATCCGTTTTTCATTTTATTAAATAGATTCGGAGTTTTCTTCTGTCTTTAAGACCGGTCATTATTATAGACGCGACACACTTAAAAGGTGAGTTTAAGGGAACGTTATTCCTTGCTGTTGGCATGGATGGTAACAACCAAATTTTACCCGTTGGATATGGTATCGGCAAATCCGAGGACGGTGAGAGTTGGACGTGGTTCTTATCGAAACTTAAAGAGTGTATCGGTGAGCACCCGGATTTGGCGATCATATCTGACAGAGCCAACTCAATAGATTTGGCAGTTCGGACGGTTTTTCCTAATGCCTTTCACGGGTTGTGCTGTCGACATTTGATGGTGAACTTAAAGATACCAAAAAGCAAAAAGAAGGATTTAGAGACACTGTGGTGGAACACTTGTAAAGCTTACCGGGTGTCTGATTTTGAAGAAAGTTTTAACGCGCTGTGTGCAGCCCTACCACGGGTTAGGAATACTCTATTGAGTATCGGTTTACATAAGTGGTCAAGAGCACACTGTTCGGGGAAACGATATCATTATATGACATCTAACAGTGCAGAGTCAATGAACGCCTTATCTAAGGACGAACGAAAAGTTCCAATCACCCATTTGGTTGAATTTTTTAGACAAAAACTTCAACAATGGTATTACGAACGCCGAAATGAGGCTATTCAAAATAAACACGTACTGACTCCTTTCGCGGTACAAAAAATTATTAAAAAGATTGAATATTCTAGAACGTGGAAGGCTTATGGCGTTGGGGTTAACACTTTTCAAGTTCTAGACGGTGGGAAAAATGGTTTTGTTGATCTGTCTAATGAAACATGCAGTTGTTGTGTTCCCCAGATATCTGGTTTCCCATGTGGCCACATGATTGCAGTATCAAAATTACTGAAGGAAAAGGACTGCAGTCATTATATGTCACCTTGGTATAGCAACCAGTTATATAAAACAACATATGAAGAGGCCATTTATCCTTTACCCCACAGGTCTGAATGGGAGACGCCAGAGTATTTGATTCCTCTACAACCACCACATATCACAAAACGACAGTCGGGACGTCCTCGTGAAAATAAACGAATTTTATCGAGAGGCGAGGAACCTACGCCTGTATATTGCAGTCGTTGTAAAACTTACGATCATCAACGTGACCGATGTTCAGCTCCTGTTGCCTCACGATCAAAATCTGCCAGGCGTGGTTCAAAGAAAGAAAATCATCATCAAAAACCGTCCCCCACTTTCGTTGAAGCAGATGACTTTGCAGAATATGTAATTCATAATACTTGTTCGACTGTTAACCTTGCTGATTTTTAGTGGTGCTATTTATTTTAATTTATTTACTTAACAATGTTTATAACATAAAAATACAAATAACTTCGATATATCAAGTTTTACATCAATACATAAACTAGGTAGATAAAAATACAAATAACTTCGATAACCAAATCTTCCCAAAAATAACTTCCCCATGGAATCCTATTCAACACTACAAAGTCATCAACAAGATCGAGCACAAGATCATCCACGGTCGCGGTATTTTGGGTACCCTTAAACACCGATTCAATCATTACCAAGATACAAATACGGACAACATCATCCACCGCATAATCGCTCCAGTCACCGTTGAAAATAGCAAGCACACTTTCATAAGATACCTTACTCACCTCACCAAATATTCGTCTTTTAAACGATGTTGGGGATTGTACGAGTTCCCAACCATCGTGACGGCCAAATCTTTGGCCCGTTATCAGACAAAATTGTTGTGGAGTGAATAGAAGACTATTAGGACCGATTTGATAAAAAAGGCCGTCGATACTAGGCAGTCCCGTCTCAATCTGATGTTGTGCCACTGAGAGTAACAAATTACTTTCGCAAAGATGGCTCATAACATCCAGAAAGTGACCGAAGACGGTCTCCCTAAAACGCCTTTGGATTGCCTCAGACATTCTAGTATTCATTTGTGTTACTTTGTTCCAGGCACTTCGGACTTTTATTTCGGTATCAGACTAAAAAAAAGGTTATAAAAAATATTTAGTAACGAACAAGGTAAATGAAAAATGATAAAAATACTTGAATGAAAAATGGTAGTAAACGCTTACCGGAGGAGGTAAGCTCCGAGGAGGATTCGGCTGTTGTGGGTGCCGAAAAAACTCTTCGTACTGTTCCTCTTGTAGGATTTGATTTGCGTTCATCGGGTCGACAAAGTCATTCGGATCAAACATGGTCAAACGGGTTTGGTCAACCTCGATTAATGGACAACAAAAAAACAAACAAAATTAAAAATTAATCAACGGTCGACGGTGTGCACGTTCGTGGTGGACCACTTGACCAAAAATATGTCGTGTGGTCCCGTTTGTGTCGTTTTCAATGAATTTTTTTTTTTAAAAAACTTTAAAAAGGAACGTTAATATTACCTTTTTAATTATAAATGATCGTCGTCTGATACTTTGACCGGAGTCCTAGCAAACCGTTCGCCGGAAAATAGATGTTAAACAAAGAAAACCGGTAAAAGAGTCTTCCCGTCAGCGTAGCGTCTTTCGGTGGAGAGAATTTCACCGAAAGTTTACTTTTACCCCCAAAAGGTAAACCCTAGTGGGACCGGGCTGCATGAGCCGGGTCCGGTTCCCAAAGCGTCTCAGGAGACGGTCTGACCAAGACGGGTTCGGTTCCCAAAGTGTCTCGGAAGACCCTCTAACAAAGCCGGGTCCCGGTTCCCAACCCGTCTTTTGAGCCGGTACCCGGAACGATCTGGTGAGCCGGTTCCGGTTCCCAACCCGTCTCACGAGCCGGGTCCGGTTCCCAACGCGTCTCAGGAGATCGTTCCCTGAGACGGTTCCCAATACCAACCCGTCTGACGAAACGGTTCCCAAAGCCTCTCAGTCGGCTCCCAAGGAGACGGTTCCCATTGCTGTCAGACGGTTCCCGAGAGGACATTTTGTGGGCCCCTAATTAATTAAAAATTTAAAAAACAAAAAATTAAAAATTTAAATAAATAATTTATATTTAAAATCATCTTTATATAAGTAGTTGTAACGTAAAATACTCTGTCGTTAAAAAACGTTGTTGGAGAAGTTTCGCTCAAGAAAAATGTCTGACGGCCGTGATAAAAATATAGCTCCAGAAGAATACTTTTCTCAACCAGAGAAACATTCCTCGAGTTGGATACTAAAAAAATGGAGGCGTCCAAAGGAACCTGAAATTACCAAAGAAAGAGAATTTATCAGTAATCGACAAAGTTTACACGGAAACGTTATCGGCAAATGGACTATACCGGACGATGAGAATGATAATTGGGCAACTAATGTTGTTGACTTCTACAATAAAGCCGATGCACCGTTTTGTTATTCTGCTGTTTTTTCAAGAAGTATTGAGCTTGACAAAATTTTTTGGGGAATTTTGTTGGGCTATCGTTCTAACGGCTATCTCACACCAACAGTAATAACTTAAATTTTAATGTTTTTTTTAATTTTTTTTACTTAAATTGTGATTCAATTATTTTTCAGCATGTTGAAGGATGGGTTGGAAGACTGATGAACTGGAGGAGTAGAAAGCTACAAAAAAATGCTTCGCTAAATATGCGGTGGACAATTCTTCCACCAGAATTTTATAATTCGTTATTAGAATCTGTTCCAAAAAACTTGGCCAACTATTGCAATGGCAAATTCAAACCGTTTCCTTCATTTTTCGACGTTGATTTTGTTTTTTTCCCCGTTCAGCTTGAAAATAGGGAATGGTTACTCGTGCGACTAGAGTTGGTGACACAAGAACTTGTTATGTATGCTTGCGAAGACCTTCATATCAGAGACAAATACAGAACCATTGTTCACCCAAAGCTGACGAAGATACAAGTTTATTTAGGAGCTTTACTAGTGAACATAAGATTCTGGAAGAAAACAGGTAATCTAGAAAAATGTATAACTTTCAATCTTAACGAAGACTATGTTGCACCACATAACTCCCTGTCTGGTAATGAAGCGGTATATCTTTGTATGCTGATGGAGCATTTGGTTACTGATAAACCAATTACTACGAACGGTGATCTAAAACAAACATGTTCGTCTTACAGACGATTCATGGCTGAAAAAATGTATTTCTGGAGGTGCTTACCACGTCCAAACAATTCTTAATAAAATGTTCTTATTTTGGAAGTTTATTTATTTTTTTAATTGTCCTTATTTATTTTTACCTACCATATTAATTACATTTATTTATTTACCATATTAACTATTTAATTAAATTACATTATTTCACACTATAAATATCCACCAAATTAACAAATTCTTCACTACATCACACATTTTTCTTACAAAACATCAATCAAACCAAGTAAAATGTCTTCATGGACGGACGAGGAGATCCTTGGGGTTACATTGGCATGGCGAAATGTTGCCGAAAACACCCGAGTTTCGGACACTAGTCAAGAAATTCGTGCAACTCCATTTTGGAGTAGAGTATTTTTCGAGTTTCGAACACTTGTCGGCGGTCAGACAAACCGTACGACCCAAGATGTTATAGAAAAGTTTCACAACGTCAAGGTGGAGTGCACCGTATTCGAAGGGTCTTCAACTCCAACAAAGAGGAGTCGCCAAACGAGTCCGAGGAAGGGCTCATTGAATTGGCGAAAATCGACTACTTTTTGGACTATGACGAAGACTTCGGATATCTTTCCGCGTGGCATTTGTTACGTGATTATATTTAAATTTAGGTTTTATTAAAAATAATGTTATGTAATGTTTTTTTTTTAATGTAATTTTTATTATTAATAAAGTGTTTTAATTTATTTAGTGTTTTATAAAATGTTCTAATTTTTACTATGAAATCTATTGATATTCCCTATTGAATGCTTAACCCACCCGCATATGTCCTTCCTATATAAAGCCAATAGACGGTTGGCTATTACAGACCGTCAGTACACCGTCACAGAAAAGAAACCCAAACCCAAAATCACAATGGCACCAAAACCGTGGACAGAAGAAGAAGAAATTGCCCTGTGCACTGCTTGGATGACTGTTAAAGAAAACCCACCACGTCGAGGGTCCATTTGGCCACTCGTTCTCAACGAGTTCAAAGTTTTGGTTGGAGGTTCAAGCAGGTCAACCGAGTCTCTCAACCGGAAGTGGACGGACTTGCAAAACAAGTGCCGTCTCTTCGAGGGGTTTTATCAAACCGCTGTCCGTGAACTCCCACAAGAGACTGCGGACCATGAAAAACTTGAACATGCCAAGATTGAGCACGAGTTTTCGGGCCGACCACCCTTTACTCATTTGTCGGCGTGGCAGATGATTCGTGATGTCCCCGGGGCTTTGGATTAGTTTTTTTTTTCTTACTTTTAATGTTCCTTTTATTTTACGTTTTAATAAAAAAATGTTTATTTTAAGTTTATATTGTTTAAAGGGATTGTTTTGTTTAACCCCAAAAAGTAGAGAACACATGACCTTAAACAAACTTAACATAAACAAGTAATAATAGGGATCCAATAAAAATACAACTAAAGTATTATAACAATTACAATATACAAACAATAATAATTCACGAAGTCGTTCAACACGTCAAACACCGAGACATTTCCGTTGCTTGGAACGCCAAGATATATTTTCGCAGTGTACTTTATACCCACTGTCCAGTCTCATCTTCATCATCCTAAATACATAAATATATGTACGGACAGATCCTTACCAACGGTCTGGACAAGTCAAAAAACAAACTCTCCTAAATATCACATCCGACCGTCTTGTACATGTAAAAGACGGATGATCCAGAAGATCATGATAGAGATTTAGGAAAAGGATGAACTTGCCAATAAAGTAGACTACCAAATCGTAGATGCAAATTACACGGGTTAACCCACGTGTAGATGCAACAACAATCCAAGTAGTATTATGTAGATGTAACAACAATCCAACCGAAGCCTTTTTCGCTTTACTTCTCACTAACTCCGACCGAAACCTATCCATCACTTCAACCTTTCGCTCCAAATGTCTTCCCAAGTGGTTGGAGGTCAACTTAAGGCCAAAGAAAATGGGTGAAAGGCTTTTAAGGCCAAAGAAAATGGGTGAAAGGCTTCGGAGCAGAAACTTTCAATAGAATGGGATTAGATAAATCCCAAAGGCTTAGGTTTAAAAAGTGCCATAATTTTAACCGAAAAAATATTCGGCTATTCTGAAGCTCAAAAACACGTCGAATAATCAAACTAAATTTGAAAAAAACATTTGAGAAGATTTTGTTTGATTTGGTAAAATATTTTGGCTTGGTAAAATATTTTGGCTTGAAAAAAACATTTGAGAAGATTTTGTTTGATTTAAATGTGTTTTTTTTTCAACCAAACCCACATATTTATACCCAAACAAAATTTGAAAAAAAAAAAAATAATAAATTAATTAATGGCTGGAGACGGTTCAGCCAAAACGGATTCGGCTAAGCCGAGCCGAAGACGGCTTAACTTGAGCCGTTGGTGAACCGTCTCAGGGACCCCACCGGAGACGGCTTTGCGGCGCTGACACGTCTCAAGCCGCCACGGGAGCCGGGTGGCAGACATCGGGATCGTTACCGCCACGTGTTGGGTTGCTACTGGTTGGAAACCAAAGGATCTCGGAAGACGGTTCAGCCCTTTTGGAAACCGTGTCTCGTCTCTCCAAAGACGGTGGAGGGGGCTATTTAGGCAAAACGCCCGGTCAAGGGGCTATTTTGGCCATTTTCCCTTTAGTTTTTGTATGGGAACCTTTATCTATATATATATATATATATATATATATATATATATATATATATATATATATATATAACTTCAAATGAAAACTATTTAACTAAAAAAAAACTTCAAATAATAACAATCGATTTACATAATAATTCACCTCCATGATCGTGCAATTAGAATTCAAATTAATGGGTTCCAATTTGTTGAAAACGATTATCGGGAACTATTTTGGATGTATTTCTTCCATGATGGCCGAAAAGCTTTGGATGTTTTGAAGATGATAATTTTTTTGCACAGTAAAAAGATATAGTATAGGGATTTAATTAATTTCCACCAAAACTACGTAGTTTTGGTGGTTTCACACCTAAGCTTAGATGTGAAACAACCACATATTCACTTTTCCCATATTATAATATGAATTAAGGTTCCTTAACAAAAAGGAAAATAAATAATAAAAATAAAATAAAGTTTAATTAAACGAACAAAAATAAACGAATATAAATGAACGAACATAAATGAACGAGCATAAACGAACGTTCATGAACATAAATGAACGAACAAAATGTGTGTTCATGTTCGTTCGTTTAATTAAACGAACAAAAATTGTGTTCGCGTTTGTTCGTTCATTTATTTAAATAAACGAACATAAACAAACTTCCCGCCAAACAGTTCACGAACAGTTCATAAACGTTCGGTTCATTTACAGGCCTAATCGATTTATAGAGTTGCTAACGTGTATGATAACTAGGCAAAATCCAGGTTTGTATTATTTCCTGGACAATCAAGTAAATACCTCCATTAAGTGTCAAGTAATGTTTTTTTTAATAAATCAATGTATTTTTATTCTATAATAAAAAGACAAATATATACAATAAGATAACAGATAGACGGATAACAATTAGTAGTCGTGATAAACTTATAGCCAATATATAAGAATACAATTCACTTCAAGTAAGAACACCCAAAATACGTAAACCTGCCATTGAAATGATGAAACACTTGATATTAACATCCAAACTCAAGTTTGGTCGGTTATTTGAACTTGTATAGTAACTAATTAAAAGAGGTGCTTCTAGATGACCGAGTGGAACAAGTTGGCTAGACATGGGCCCAAATAGTATAAGTGGGAATGATTACCCATGATTTTCACATGTTATCTTCGGTTGTATTTTCAGTCGTAAATTGGTAATAGCTTTTTGCAACTTTTTACCGTGTTAAACCTCTTGAAATAATCCTATTTTGTGAATGGTCGAGGATTTTTCACGACCCAATTTAGGAATTGATTGGAATACAACTTGAAATAGTATTTAGCCAACACAAATACATGCTTATAACTTACATCATCTTTTAACACAATCCATATACATATCTCATGGATACGATGACATGTCAAGTTAAAGTGTTCACATGTACGAATCTATGTGGAGTTTAAACTGATGTTATTTACTTTTAACATTTCAAAGCTATCTATGTGTAGTTTATACCGACACTTTTTTAATTTTAACATTCAAAGTTCTAACTCAATCGATGATCAAGATTGAACTTATCCTCCAAAAGATTTCAAGCCATTCACAAATGAGCAAATTTTAGATTTTCTAATAGCAACGATAAAATGACTATAATTTTTTTTAGTTACTTCTTTGGTATAGGGTATAATGGATTAACGCAGTTAAACGTGAAAGGACCATATTGTTATCGAAAACTAAATAAGCCATGTATAACGTAATCTAGGTTTAAATCTTCAAAAAAAAAAAAAAAAAAAAAGAAGTAAATAGCCACAAATTCCACCCCAAATTTTAGGATGCATGGAGTTTCCAAGCAACCCCCTTCCCCCTTTATTTTTTTTAATAATGTCTTGTATTTATGTTTTTGATGTTAGACTTTATGTGAAGGATAAATTAAAAACTTTATTGAGTTTAGAGAACCGAAAACTCAAGTTACAAAAGTTTTTTTTTTTTTTTTTTTTTTTTTTTTTTTTTTTTTGAAAAATTACACAATTTAACAAACATGTTTTTAAACATTTTGAGTAAAAAAAAATTAAAAAAAACTTTGAAGAATTAAAAAAAAAACAAAATTGTTGTGTTACATATGTCACTTGTCAGTTACAAGTATGTTGGTTTCAAAACATGTATTTCCGGACACGCAAATCGGCCCACGCCAGACCGCCCCAGGCCCAACACGTGAGAGGTAAATTAGCTGACTAAGAGGCAAGGTGATTGACGCTAGGGAACAGATTCGAACCCCGGCTGTTTCCATTTGGTTTCAAGTTTTTCACGCCCCCTTAACCAACTAAGCTACACGCTGGGGCTTTTTTGAGTTACAAGTATGTTATAACAAAGTTACAATTTTTTTTTAAAAAAACATCTAGTCGGCGCTTTTTTGATTTTTTTTTCCTCAAAACTCTTAAAAACATGTTTGTTACATCATGTAATTTTTTCAAAAAGAAAAAATTTTGTAATTTAAGTTTTCATCAGTTTTCTTAGCTCAAGGAGTTTTCAATTTATACTTTCCCCATACTTTAGAGCCTCTGTAGTGGAAGCTAATATTAGCGCACCTCCCCCTTCTTCTGATTGGCTCCACAAAAAATGTGTGTCAGAAACCAAGTTTAAGCGTTAAAAATTTAATGCTCCACACCATTTTTTTCAAAGTTAGCGCCCTTTAGCGCCATTTAAGCCCCCCGTAACGGTGTTTGGGGTGTTAAAACTGGATTAAGGCCCCAATTGACGGCCCACTACACATGATCTTATTGTGCGGATATATTTGCGAAAGTGTTGTAGTTAGGGGTGTTCAACGAATCGAATAACGAATTTTTGAATTATTCGAATCGAATTTTTCGAATTTTTAATATTTCTACCTAAATTCGTATTCGATTCGTATTCGCTTAAAATTCAATTTATTCGATTCGAATAAGAAACTCGAATTCGAATCGAATTCGAATAAATTCGATTTAGTTCAAGTTCACCATAAATAATAAATTGTTTTACTTTTAGTTTTAAAAATAATACAAACTCATTATTTTTAACATATAAAATACAAATCTACATACTTGATAAACAACAATATGTCAAGTACGGGAATAGTAAAGATAGTAGAGAGTGTTTGTTAGAGTTTTGTGATGTATAAGATAAATATGATTATAGTAAAAGTTTTAGAGACTATGGATTCTTAGAGTTTGACCAAAATTTACAAGTTTTTTTTTTTCAATGAGTATATAATAATGTGTATGTGTGTATATATATTTAAAAATTATACATGTATAGTTTTTATTCGAATTTCGAATCGAATTTAAAATCATAAATTCGTATTCAATTCGTATTCGATTTACTGGACTCGAATTCGAATTGAATCGAATTCGAATTCTTAATAATCGAATCGAATTCTTGGTAATCGAATCGAACTAATTCGAATTTCGAATTTTTCGAATCCGAATCGAATTCTGAACACCCCTAGTTGTAGTTATTCTTGGCACGTCAAGGAACTTGTCATTTTCCTACCGGTAACTTGTAGGCTTCCTACCTAAAGAGTCGTACGTTTTAGTGTTGCAACTTTCTACACATGGCGATGGATTTGAGGTTGATAGCTAAGGGTAGCTTGATTGAATTGAAAAGTTACACAATCACCCGTGCAAAAAGTTAAATACATATAGTTAAATACGCTCACTAGCTATATTAGATTTTTCATAGATGCATAAAAAATACATGTTTTCAACCCTGCATATGTAATTATGTATCCTTAAAATTTTTATGTTTCCACATCAAAAACTCTACTTAGGGATGAACATTTCGGTATTAAATACCAATACTGAACAGACCCCGATTCCGAAAATATCAACACCGTTTCATTTTCGATACCAAGTTTTGATGAAAATTGGTATCGGTATTTTCGGTTCGGTTTAGCAGTACTTTACCTTAAAACACCGATACCGAACCAATACTGTATCACATATTTTTGGTGTTAGTATCGGTACCAAGTTTTGGCAAAAATCGTATCAAAATCGGTTCGATACAGCTAGGTATTGAGCTCATCTCTAACTCTACTTACTTTTGCTTTCCCTGTTAATTGTTTTATAACAAACTATTTTTTTAATGTCTTCTTATAAAAGTTAATAGAACATATCCAAAATACATTTTTATAAATAAATGTTATTTTTTTTAAATATTAGTTTTGAAAGAAAACAATGTGTGACTTCTTACTTTTTTCTTCTATGCATTAAAAAGGAAACATACATCAACAAAACAAATCTGAATAAACACACTTACGGGCTACATGTTACGGGTTTAAACTTCTAATAATATGGGCCACGTTCGGCCTGTTTTCTGTAAAATTATCTTCCATCCTTTAAACTGGAATACATGGGCCGTTACCATAATCTTGCAAATCTATACATATAATAAACCAAAGCCATTTTAATGACATGTCATAATATTATGCAATCTCTATTTTGAGAGATGCCACATAGGATGTGATGTGGCAACTCTAGACCAATTAAAAAAATGAATAAATATGGTTTAAATATGATTTAACATAATCTATTAAATACCTAATCTACTAAATTTAAATATTAAAACTTTATTATTTTCTCTCTCATGTTTCCTCTCATAACTTTTAAACTTTAATATCTTTTATATACGAGATTTTTTAAAGAAAAAAATTACACCAAATTAACGAGCGTTTTATTATCTTTCCAACGAGTACCATATTGCTATATAAAAAACGGAGAAAAAAATGACTATTTTTTGTAACCCGACAGGTATTGTGTCAGGTTTGGAATTTGTTTAAAAAAAATTGTGGGTTTGGGTCGGGCCTGGGATTAGGTGATACCTGACCCAATTACCTTTTTTTTATATTAGAATATGATAACATATGGCAGAGATTTGTTTAAAATAATAATAATAATAATAATAATAATAATAATAATATTCATTAATCATATATTAGCAAGTCATTAATTATGTTGTCATATTAGATATTTTATTATGTCATATTAGATATTTCAATCCGTGACGCTCTTCAACAGGTAATTGCTATATAGATGCCATTTTTATAGTTTAGATACTTCTAATTTTATTCATTTTACTTAGATTTCTCAACCCGGGACGCTCCCGGGGTATAAGCTAGTACAACATATTCACAATAGAGTCTCTCTTCCAGAGTTCTAGTGATCTAGTCTTCATACCCAAATTATAAGGGAAATATACTTTGTTTACTTTTAATGATAGATGGGGGTCCCAATCCACAAACCCAACATCCAAAATTACCTTATATATTAATAATCAAACGTAGTGAATGACACCTTCTCCGTTGAGACTTGAGATTCTACCCTATATTAATCAAACGTAGTGAACAGTATCTTCTCCGTTGAGATTCTACATGTGGCATGTGGTTTGTGGGTTTCTTTATTTTTCTTACTTAATTAATTAAGGATGCTTATCTTTTAATTAAATACCCTATATATTAATAATCAAACGTAGTGAATAGTACCTTCTACGTTGAGATTCTACCCTATATATTAATAATCAAACGTAGTGAATAGTACCTTCTCTGTTGAGATTCTACATGTGGTATTTGTGGTTTGTGGGTTGCTTTATTTTTCTTAGTTTATTAAGGATGCTTATCTTTTAATTAAAGGTATTATTTCTTTATGTCTGACTTAATTATGGATAATTATTTTTTTAACTAAAATAAATTATTATATTATTAACTAAATAATTTTAATATAAAATTAATTATTAATATTTTAAATAAACTTATATTTTTTAACTTAAAAACGTCACTAAATTAAACCTTATGTTAGCTAAAATACTAAAAATTAAAAAAAATGAAGATAATTGTTTTTGTAAGTAATATCTAAATTTTTTTAAAAACTTTATGTGGTTGGGTAGTAAACAATAATTAAAATACAATATGTTAAGTAATAAAAATTATGTGGTATTAAGAAATCAAAATTAATTCTTATTTGAAAAAAAAAAAAACTGTTTAGAAAAAATAACCTAATATAATTTGTGGGCATGATCATGCTTATCAGTATGTTGAATGATATTTTCCATAATTGCAGATGTATATCATAATCAAGCAAAAACACTTCTTGAATCTTCAGGATAATGAGACTCAATTGTTAATTAACTTGAGGTTTACATACGTGTTTGTCATTTAACATCATTTCTTCAAGTATTTTAGTATATTTTTCATCTCAGTGTCCAACTATATAATATGTCTGTTGATTGTGGAACAAAAAGTGTATTATATATTGTTAAAAATGATCAAATATGTGAAATTTATATAATTTAATTAATAACTTTTTTTTTGTCTAGCACATGAAATTTACAGGAGATAATCTAGTTAACTATTACTCAAATTTAAAAGTGTGAAGTTATACTTTTAGTTTTATTGAAAACTCTTAACATTTGAAGGAAAAAAAATTAGAAGCGGTCCATGAAAGCAAGATTAAGTTAAGGGTTAATTGCAAAAGTCGTCTAAGGGTTTGTTTCAAATTGAACCTGTTAAGACACGAACCTGTTAAGACACGAATACGAAACCTGTAAACACGAACACGGCACGAAATCTAATCGTGTCATTTTTTACAAACACGAACACGAACCTGTGTATAACATGTTAATACGATAAGACACGATAAAACACGATAAGGAACACCTAGTAAAATAAGTTAACACGACAAGACACGATAAGACACGATAAGACACGACAAGACATGATAAGAAACACGATAAGACAAGATAAGACCTGTTAAGACACGTACACGATAAGACACGGACACGAAACAGGTAAACACGAACACAACACGAAAATAAACAGGTCTTAATGTGTCGACCTGTTATAGACATGAATCCTGTTAAGGCCAAACACGAAACCTGTTAAAGTCGTGTAGGTTCGTGTCAGGATATCGTGTTCGTGTCTAAATTGCCAGCCCTAGTTTCAATATGTCACTTACGTATAAATATTTAGTTTTTTGGTCATAAGCACACTGTGGTTATCTTTTTTTCATTCTTGTCACTGGCACTAACTATATCAAGTTAGTGTAAGTTAAGTGAAGGGTATTTTTGTCCATTCATGTTTTATAGTTTTAATTGATAAAATCGTCCATCCTCAATAAATAAAAATTTAAAATTAAAAAAAATAAAAAATTAAAGAAATATACTTATTATATAAAAATTTAAGTGGATGCCACCACTGCACCACCTACTCCATGCATTTCATCTTCTTCTGTGTGTTGTGGCACATGGTAAGCACAAAGCTTTATCATCTCATATTGCACCAACTGGACGCTGACGTGTCACTGGATAAAGCCAATTTTTTTAAAAAAAACCTTTTATTGTTTAAAAATGTTATTTTACATAATATAAAAGACAAATTAAACAATTAAGACTTAAAACATTAAACGTAATTAAAAATAAAATAACATCAGATAAATATTAAAAACCACAAAACGCGATTATTGTTGAAAGCGAGGTCTCATAGCTCTCCAAACCACAACTTTCGGATAGTTATCGTTGTGCATGGAGCAGTACTCCTTACAGGCCTCCTCAATCTCTTCGTCCTCGTTTAAACCCGCATCGTGGTTCAACGCACTTATGAATAACCCCTCAAATACTGTGCACTTTGTCCGCCAATCCATAAATTTTCCTGTTAAGACTTCTATATGGAACGATGGTTGTCATCCGTTTGTTTACGAAATCTAGTCACAACCGTGCTTCAAAAAGTTTTCGTAGTCTCATGTCCACCTTCCTGAAATGTGGTAATATAATTGTTGATCAACGCGACTTCCTCCTCAACTGTCCAACATCGGACTGGGATTGTGTTTTGTGTGGTCGCGATTGGGTTTGGATTTAGGGTTTCGTTTGCCATTTGGTGATTAATATAATAAAACGTACGATAATATGTGTAACATCCGGAAATTTATGATGTCATAATTAAAAAAATTTGATTAAATAATAATAATTATTAGTATTATAAATGGGCCGTATATGGGCCCGATAATGTATTTAAAGGCTATACTCGGCCCAATAGCTATGTCGGATGGGCCGAACACTGTTAAAGCCTGAATAGAAAACCCGAAAATATATTGGACTTATTTAATAGGCCCGATAGTTATTCTAAGTGGGCTATGAGGTTTAGGGCCCGATATATAGTAGTGGGCTTTTATATAAAACCCGATATGGATATATAATGGGCCGAATACCTTAAAAACTAGGCTAGATCATTAAGCTTATAATGGGCTTCCCTAATCCATAGGTATGGACCAATACCTTGTGAAGATTAATAATTATTACATGGACCCATGCCTTATGTAAGCCCAAATGCTAAGCCAAAGCCCAATAACCCAAACAAACTATGCGGCCCTCCTTGGGTAAGTGAAATGGCCGCCACTTTTAGATGGAATCTTCCATCAAATCCTTCTTGATACACCAAGACACTCCAAAGCACCTCATCCCTCCACCTCATGTTACCTAAGGCCTAGACTCCCCCATCACATGCATTGAACCTTGCCTATATAATGAAACCATCGGCCCATTGAGTGAGGTTTTAAACCTCTACATCAAACTCTCTAAACCACCTTAGACACCATGCAAACCACCCTTGAAATCCCAAACCCAATCGGCAACTATGCATACCCCTTTAACCCATCTTACTAATCCTATACACTTACTTATCTAAGCTTAAAATAACCTATATCCCAAAGAAAACCTAACCTAACCCAACCCAAAACAATCGGCACCCGTATTCTATAAGCAAGCATTGTGGATTGAATTGTTTTCTTGAGTAAGTAGAGTCTAGAGTCCTTTAAGGTCGAGTGCCAAGCTGTAATGGCCAGCTTTTAGTTTAGATCTTTACGCCTAAGCTGTAATGGCCAGCTATACGTATAATTATTTATATATATGTGTACGATAACTTGGTTTAATGTGTAACAGGAACTCGTGGAACATAGAAATCTATCATCTAGTGAAAGTATAGACTCGGAAATAACCAACGTGAGTGCATGTACCCCATATGTTTTAATGATTTCGGGGTGAATGCATGTTAGTTTTGACGTGTGTTTAAATGATATATTGGTTCATGATCATGAAAGAGTTAATAGAATCGGTCGTATAGAAATCACGTAGAGTGGATCCATTCGGTATCAACGGGTATATTTTTCTAAACCAATTAGAGGTTTGGAACCAAAATAAAGCATTTGTAAAGTGCTCCATCGATAAATATATTCCACCTTAGAATGACCGAACCATACGAGAATTGTTGTTATTATTTTATAAAATGTGTCTAAAAGAATCTGGCATCACTCACTAGCTTTGTGGCTAACGTATTTTTAACGTGCATTTCAGGTTGATTAGATAATGGGGAACCCGAGCTCGATAATATGCAAGTCCAAGTTAATATGAGTAGTTAAGAAACCGGCTTTGGGCCGGCTTATTAAATAAACGGGCTTCGGCCCAAGTGTGTAATAAAACGGATATGGCTAAAAGTTGTGGTTTAGTCTTAATGGGCTTCGGCCCAGTGGTTTTAAAAACTCGGAGCATGGCAAGTGATGTAATGGGCTCAGCCCACCAGTTCGTTGTTATGGGCTCGGCCCAATATGAATAAATAAATAAAGTGTTTGTTAAATAAAAAGAATTGTTAGAATTAAATAAATTGGTAATTAATAAAATGTGTCGTGATTACCAATCCGTAATGACTCGTTAATTTTCGGGTCGTTACAGGTTGGTATCAGAGCTCGGGTTCAGGTATAGTGGGAAAATTATAGAACTAACTTAACCATATTTGTTGTGATGATTATTTGTAATAGAATGATTCGTGGGGAAGAGTGGACTTTGGAAGAACAAGATGGAAGGGGCGAGGCCCCAATGGAATTGGAAGAGGGAGAAATAAGAAATGAAGAAGTGGTAGAAGATAACGAAAGTCTAGGCTTCCCCGACATACAAGCACTAGCAAATGAAATCCCGGGTTTGACATGGGGTAACAATGGGGTGGAGCTTAACTTGGGGGAGGTAGGCATAATCGGTCCTCTCCCCGAGCCTATCCTCACCTACTCCGAACCCAACCCGGTCATTCCCGAGATGCCATTCTTCGGATCATCTCCTTACTATTACCCGAGCCCGCCATTGCAAGATTTTATGAGCGCATCAAGTAATTTGTCTATGGAAGGATCGAGCAACCTAAACCCATATCCATCACCCTTTTTGGGCCAATACCCCACAGCCCAACAACCGCTAAACATGGCCCAAGTTCCAACGGGCCCTTACCCCGCGACCCATTATTCAATGGCCCATTCCACTCCCGCGATAGATCCCTACTACGAAGCCGTTGTTGGGCTGTGGGGTATTGGCCCAAAAAGGGAATTCAAAATCAGGAATTTAGTCTTAACAATAGAAAATCAGGAATTCAAAATAAACCTGATACCAATGAATTTGGGAGAATTTGATGTTATTGTAGGAATGGACTGGTTAGCTATGAACCAAGTTGAAATTGTTTGTAGAGAAAAACTAGTAAAAATTCCCTTACCCAATCAAGAAATTTTAGTGGTTCATGGAGAAAAACCAAAAGGTACCTTAAGTCTAATTTCTAGTGCGAAAATGATGAAATACTTAAGGAAAGGACATCAACTCTTTTTGATTCATGTGAATTTAGGGAATGAGGGTAAAGAATCGGAAATAGACGAAATTAAAACAGTGTCAGAATTTAAAGACGTATTTCCAAATGAACTTCCCGGTTTACCCCCACCCCGACAGGTGGAATTTCAAATTAACCTAGTTCCTGGAGCCGCACCAGTTGCCAGAGCCCCATATAGGTTAGCCACCACAGAGATGAAAGAACTCACAAACCAATTAGAAGAGTTAATAGAAAGAGGCTTCATAAGACCGAGTACTTCCCCTTGGGGAGCACCAGTGTTGTTTGTCAAAAAGAAAGACGGATCCATGAGAATGTGTATCGATTATAGAGAACTAAATAAGTTGACTATCAAAAATAGGTACCCATTACCCAGGATAGACGATCTTTTCGATCAGTTGAATGGAGCTAAATACTTCTCAAAAATTGATCTTAGGTCTGTATATCATCAATTAAAAATAAGAGACGAGGATGTTTCAAAAACCGCTTTTAGAACTAGGTATGGACACTATGAATTCCTAGTTATGACTTTCGGATTAACAAATGCTCCTGCTGTTTTTATGGATTTAATGAATAGGATTTGTCGACCCTATTTAGACAAACGTGTAATAGTGTTTTTAGACGATATCCTAATTTATTCAAAAACTGAAGGCGAGCACGAGCAACATTTAAGGGAAATCTTAGAAACCTTAAGAAATGAAAAGTTGTACGCTAAGTTTTCCAAGTGTGAATTTTGGGTAAAAGAAATCAAGTTTTTAGGACATGTGATTAACGACCAAGGAATCCAAGTAGACCCAACCAAAATAGAAGCAATCCAGATGTGGGAAGCTCCTAAAAACCCAACTGAGATCCGACAATTTTTAGGGCTAGCTGGATACTATAGACGATTTATAGAAAATTTTGCTAGATTAGCCCTACCACTTACCACCTTGACTAGGAAGAATTCTAAGTACGAGTGGAAAGAAAAACAAGAAAAAGCCTTCTAAGAATTAAAAGAAAAATTATGTAAGGCCCCAGTGTTAACCTTGCCAGTAGAAGGAAAAGCTTTTACTGTGTATTGTGATGCGTCCCAGCAGGGATTAGGATGTGTGTTGATGCAGGAAGATCAGGTTGTAGCATATGCTTCCAGGCAGTTGAAGAAGCATGAACATAATTATGTTACTCATGATTTAGAATTAGGAGCAATAGTTTTTGCGTTAAAAATCTGGAGACATTATCTTTACGGGACCAAGTGTACCATCTACACTGACCATAAAGGTCTCCAGCACATTTTTGATCAAAAACTTCTAAATTTGCGTCAACGGAGATGGATAGAAATTCTAAGTGATTATGATTGTGATATCAAATACCACCCAGGGAAAGCAAACATTGTAGAAGATGATTTAAGCCGAAAAGAGAGACCTTTAAGAGGGAAAGCGTTTAGAGTGACCCTGATAAATGAATTTCTAAACCGACTTCGTGAATATCAAAGAAAAGCTTTAGAACCTGCTCACTTAGGTGAAGAACTCTTGAATAGGGAAGATGAAAGACTAGTTGTAGGAACTGATGGAATTTTTAGGTACAATCAAAGAATTTGGATACCCAGATATGGTGAACAAAGAGGATTAGTTTTGAAAGAAACCCATAACTCTAAGTATTCCATTCACCCAGGAAGCCATAAGATGTATAAAGACTTAAGGAAAAACTTCTGGTGGCCTTGTATGAAAAAGAGTGTGGGAGAATTTATAGCTCAGTGTGTTACTTGTTCAAAAGTAAAGGCAGAACACCAAAAACCCAGTGGGTTACTAATCCAACCGGAGATTCCAGTTTGGAAATGGGATCAAATCACTATGGACTTTGTAACCAAGTTACCAAGGACCCAAAGTGGTAATGATGCCATCTGGGTTATCGTGGATAGGTTAACTAAATCTGCCCATTTCCTACCAATACAAGAAACCTTTGGAACCGAAAAATTGGCAAGAATCTATATAAAAGAAATTGTGTCCCGACATGGGATACCTCTTTCGATTATATCAGATAGAGATAGTCATTTTACCTCCCGATTTTGGAAAACGTTCCAAGAAGCGTTAGGTTCCCAGATCAAACTTAGTACCGCCTATCACCCTCAGACAGATGGGCAAAGTGAAAGAACGATTCAGACACTAGAAGATATGCTGAGAGCGTGTGTCCTGGAATTTAGTGGAAGTCGGGATACACATCTGCCGTTAATAGAATTTTCGTATAACAATAGTTACCACGCTTCCATTCAAGCTGCACCCTTTGAGGCGTTATACGGTAGAAGGTGTAGATCTCCGATTTGCTGGAACGAAATCGGAGAAAACCAACTTACGGGCCCAGAAATTATCCAAGAAACAACAGACAAGATTGTGCAAATCAAGAAAAGATTGGAAGAAGCGAGAAGCAGGCAGAAAAGTTATGCGGATAAACGAAGACGACCGTTGGAATTTCAAATAGGAGATTATGTCCTATTAAAGGTGTCACCCTGGAAAGGAGTGATAAGATTTCAAAGAAGAGGTAAACTGAATCCACGTTTCATAGGACCTTACCGAATAAAAGATAAGGTGGGACCGGTAGCCTATCGCCTAGAATTACCTCCCGAGTTGAGTGAAATTCATGATGTGTTCCACGTCTCGAATCTAAGAAAATGTATAACAGAAACCCAAACTATCATTCCATTAGATAATGTGAAGGTTAGTCCTCAACTTCGCTTTACTGAGGAACCAATAGAGATAATGGCTCGACAAGAAAGAAAGATGAGAAGAGGAAAAATTCTGATTGTGCAAGTCAAATGGAATGCTAGATTGGGACCTGAAATTACTTTTGAAAGAGAAGACGTGATGAAAGCTAAATACCCCCACTTATTTGAAAATCAGGTATTATAAATAAGAATTTCGGGGACGAAATTTCCTAAGGGGGGGAAAGTGTAACATCCGGAAATTTATGACGTCATAATTAACAAAAATTAGATTAAATAATAATAATTATTAGTATTATAAATGGGCCGTATATGGGCCCGATAATGTAATTAAAGGCTAGACTCGGCCCAATAGCTATGTCGGATGGGCCGAACACTGTTAAAGCCCGAATAGAAAACCCGAAAATATATTGGACTTATTTAATGGGCCCGATAGTTATTCTAAGTGGGCTATGAGGTTTAGGGCCCGATATATAGTAGTGGGCTTTTATATAAAACCCGATATGGATATATAATGGGCCGAATACCTTAAAAACTAGGCTAGATCATTAAGCTTATAATGGGCTTCCCTAATCCATAGGTATGGACCAATACCTTGTGAAGATTAATAATTATTACATGGACCCATGCCTTATGTAAGCCCAAATGCTAAGCCAAAGCCCAATAACCCAAACAAACTATGCGGCCCTCCTTGGGTAAGTGAAATGGCCGCCACTTTTAGATGGAATCTTCCATCAAATCCTTCTTGATACACCAAGACACTCCAAAGCACCTCATCCCTCCACCTCATGTTACCTAAGGCCTAGACTCCCCCATCACATGCATTGAACCTTGCCTATATAATGAAACCATCGGCCCATTGAGTGAGGTTTTAAACCTCTACATCAAACTCTCTAAACCACCTTAGACACCATGCAAACCACCCTTGAAATCCCAAACCCAATCGGCAACTATGCATACCCCTTTAACCCATCTTACTAATCCTATACACTTACTTATCTAAGCTTAAAATAACCTATATCCCAAAGAAAACCTAACCTAACCCAACCCAAAACAATCGGCACCCGTATTCTATAAGCAAGCATTGTGGATTGAATTGTTTTCTTGAGTAAGTAGAGTCTAGAGTCCTTTAAGGTCGAGTGCCAAGCTGTAATGGCCAGCTTTTAGTTTAGATCTTTACGCCTAAGCTGTAATGGCCAGCTATACGTATAATTATTTATATATATGTGTACGATAACTTGGTTTAATGTGTAACAGGAACTCGTGGAACATAGAAATCTATCATCTAGTGAAAGTATAGACTCGGAAATAACCAACGTGAGTGCATGTACCCCATATGTTTTAATGATTTCGGGGTGAATGCATGTTAGTTTTGACGTGTGTTTAAATGATATATTGGTTCATGATCATGAAAGAGTTAATAGAATCGGTCGTATAGAAATCACGTAGAGTGGATCCATTCGGTATCAACGGGTATATTTTTCTAAACCAATTAGAGGTTTGGAACCAAAATAAAGCATTTGTAAAGTGCTCCATCGATAAATATATTCCACCTTAGAATGACCGAACCATACGAGAATTGTTGTTATTATTTTATAAAATGTGTCTAAAAGAATCTGGCATCACTCACTAGCTTTGTGGCTAACGTATTTTTAACGTGCATTTCAGGTTGATTAGATAATGGGGAACCCGAGCTCGATAATATGCAAGTCCAAGTTAATATGAGTAGTTAAGAAACCGGCTTTGGTCCGGCTTATTAAATAAACGGGCTTCGGCCCAAGTGTGTAATAAAACGGATATGGCTAAAAGTTGTGGTTTAGTCTTAATGGGCTTCGGCCCAGTGGTTTTAAAAACTCGGAGCATGGCGAGTGATGTAATGGGCTCAGCCCACCAGTTCGTTGTTATGGGCTCGGCCCAATATGAATAAATAAATAAAGTGTTTGTTAAATAAAAAGAATTGTTAGAATTAAATAAATTGGTAATTAATAAAATGTGTCGTGATTACCAATCCGTAATGACTCGTTAATTTTCGGGTCGTTACAGGTTGGTATCAGAGCTCGGGTTCAGGTATAGTGGGAAAATTATAGAACTAACTTAACCATATTTGTTGTGATGATTATTTGTAATAGAATGATTCATGGGGAAGAGTGGACTTTGGAAGAACAAGATGGAAGGGGCGAGGCCCCAATGGAATTGGAAGAGGGAGAAATAAGAAATGAAGAAGTGGTAGAAGATAACGAAAGTCTAGGCTTCCCCGACATACAAGCACTAGCAAATGAAATCCCGGGTTTGACATGGGGTAACAATGGGGTGGAGCTTAACTTGGGGGAGGTAGGCATAATCGGTCCTCTCCCCGAGCCTATCCTCACCTACTCCGAACCCAACCCGGTCATTCCCGAGATGCCATTCTTCGGATCATCTCCTTACTATTACCCGAGCCCGCCATTGCAAGATTTTATGAGCGCATCAAGTAATTTGTCTATGGAAGGATCGAGCAACCTAAACCCATATCCATCACCCTTTTTGGGCCAATACCCCACGGCCCAACAACCGCTAAACATGGCCCAAGTTCCAACGGGCCCTTACCCCGCGGCCCATTATTCAATGGCCCATTCCACTCCCGCGATAGATCCCTACTACGAAGCCGTTATGTTTAATCATAATAATGTTCCATTTCAAGCCCACGACTTCGTGCCAAGGAAAGATTATCTCGAGCTTGTAGAGAATTATTATCGCATGAAGACGCAAAGGGATCAAGCTTTAAATGCGGCGGAAGAACTGAGAAAGTTGATCAAAAGGTTTGGGTACCAATCCAAACAATTGATCGACGAAACTAAGTACCCTTTCGCTTGAAAGGAAACGAAGGGCGAAGGGGAAAGGGTTGGGGCGAGGGTGGTGGTGAAGGATAAATAATGGGTTTAGATGTTTGTGTTATGATGGTAGTATGTGTTGTGATAATTTAGGACTATGTGGTAATGTATGTGTGTGTAATGGTAGTGTGCTAGTATGGTTGTGATGCTAATGACTAGGCAATAGGGTATGGTTATGTGA
The DNA here is from genome assembly GCA_030844895.1 of Ambrosia x helenae. Lineage (NCBI taxonomy): Eukaryota > Viridiplantae > Streptophyta > Magnoliopsida > Asterales > Asteraceae > Ambrosia > Ambrosia x helenae. Next base: position 37,247,572 of record CM061227.1, read on the forward strand.
TGATAAAAATGTAAGTGGTAACCATCCGAAAATTTTGCTATAAAATAGTTTATATTTGGATGTAATATCTAGTGTTATAATTTGAATATTGAAAATTGACAAATGGTAAAAATTATAAGTGGCACTATAATTTAACTTATAATTCGGACATGTCACTGTGAGAAAACATAAAAGTTTAAAGAAAGAAACATAGAGTAACAATTAACTATTATAGTTAGACCTTTATACAATAATTGGAACGGTTTAGTATTCGAATAATAATACTAACTTAAGTGAAATGTATTATTATAGAAAATGCCGCGAAGATCCGAGAAAAGTAAAGAAAAAGAACCGGCAACTCCAAAAAGAAACAATGCTTCTTCGTCAAAACAACCAATGGTAGAAGAACCTTTAACCGAAGAAACCCCGGTAACTCCTGAGACAAGCGAGTTAGAGGAGAGAATGAGAAAGTTAGTCTTAGATAGTCTACAAGACTCAATCCCAACTATCATAACCATGTTAGAAAAATCACCCGGTTCTAAACCCATAGAGAAAAACCAAGAAGAAGTTATAGTAAATTTAGAAGACAATACTATAAGACCCGATTCTGTGACTATAAAACCTTCATGGCATGTAAGCCCGAGCTGTTTGACGGCAGCACCGGAGCTGCCGGAGCTACTCGTTGGCTAGAAGAGATGGAAGCCATATTAGAAATAAGTAATTGTGCTCCTAGAGATCAGGTAAAGTTTGCCACTCACTCCCTACGAGCAGAGGCACTGAATTGGTGGAACATGATTAGACAGGTGAAGGGTAGAGAATTTGTAGCTACCATGATTTGGATAGAATTTCGAACCCTTATTACTGAAAAATATTGTCCTATGAACGAAATAGAAAAGATTGAAATGGAATTTTTAGGACTTGAAATGAAGGGTTTAGACTGTGTAGGCTACATAAATCGCTTTAATCAACTTGCCCGGCTAGTACCCCATCAGGTTACCCCTAAACCAAAGAGAATTAGAAGATTTATTTGGGGACTAATCCCTCAAATCCAGGGAATAATTAGGGGAGCAAATCTTAGTTTCATTTCTAAAAATCTTGTAGAAAATAAAAAGAATTGTTAGAATTAAATAAATTGGTAATTAATAAAATGTGTCGTGATTACCAATCCGTAATGACTCGTTAATTTTCGGGTCGTTACAATATGATTATATGTTGAGTGATTTGGTTTAAAAAAAATAAAGTGGATGAAGATTATATATATACTTTTCTTTTGCCAACAGTCAACTATTTATCGTCGCCAACGGTCGAATTTTCACGCGAGCCAGCTCGCGTCTGCTCGCTCACGGGAGCGTTAACGCGTGAGGGTTATAGTGTTCACGAGCCATATGACTAGTTGGCTCGCTCGCAGGCTACAACACATAATCTCACTCTAATCCACCAGTCTACCACCTATCTCCACTTTTCACCATCACCCACTACCCATATCCATCAACCTCCCATTCATCTTCTCTGCTCTCTCCATTTCCACGAGGGCATATATGAAATTAATTCATAATATATTGTGTTGTTAATATAGAGACACGTGGATATGAGGTGGCGTCTTTCATCCATTTCCAACGTCCCTGCATGTTTTTATTTGTTGGTAACTTCCTCATGTACGTTCAATGTATGGAATCTCTCAAGCATGAATATTCCATATACCTTTCACACCCCACCAATTCAGGGGTGGAGGTAGCCATTCACGCTGTGTTTCAAAGATTGACTTAAGATAGGAAGAGAAAGGAACTCTCTTCTCTTCCTTTCTCTTCAATTCCTTTCAAATTGGAAAGACTGAAAATCACCCAAAAAGCTCTGTATTATCCCTTCCATTCCATTCCTTTCCCTCCTACAAAAAACTCTGAAACACATTTTTCCCCCACTTCCTTCCCAAACCTTTCTCTTCCCTGTTAAATGAAACTCTGGAACACAACGTTAAGGAGGGGTAGCAACTTTTCTGGTGTAGTACAAAATTTTATTTATTTTATATGTTATTGTTGATTAATTCTTTAAACATAATACTCGTTAGTTCAGTAAAGGATGATAGGGAAAATGACGCCATGACAGGATGATTACGCTGATTGGGTTCCCGTTTAGGGTGTACAGTTAGGATGGCTTAAAGAGATCAGAGTTCTCAATTATAGAGAGGAGAGGAGGATGGTTTTGTGTGTGTAAGTAAAGGTGTTCATTAGCCTCTAATCTCTCCTAGTGACCTCTATTTATACACCCTGTTTTATGGTTAAGTAAGAGTAATTACGTGCATCACATAAAGACCAGTTAAACCAATATGGGTATTTAGGTCATTGATCATTTATTAGATAAATGATTATAAGGGCCACATAATAGAATATATAAAAATATATTCTTACATTCTCCCACTTGGCCGAGTAATCATTTATTATGAGCATTAGATAAGCCTGATCAGGAGTTAATACTCATTTTAGTTCTAAACCCAAAAATGTAGCAGATAAATACAGTCGTTGAGTCAGTTATTCAACTCAAGACCATCATTATTCATATTACACCTCAAATTTAAAACTTAACATTAGGATCATGACAATTAAGCCCTTAATGATTGATTTGTATAATTATGTCTATATGCAGTAAGGCTAGCATTACATATATTTAGAGACAAACAAAATCAAGTAAGTGAGGAAATTTTCATTAATTAATAAACGTAGGTAAGTACAATATGCTCTTAAATAAGGTCTTTAGTAAAGCCCATCTTCGAAATAAGTTCTTCGAATACTTTAGGTGGGAGACCTTTAGTCATTGGATCCGCAAGCATATTCTTAGTACTTATATACTCAATACAAAGGTTATTTTCCTCAACTCGTTCACGTACGAACAAATACTTTCTATTGAGATATAATCCAGCGCCAGTCAAACTGTTACTGTTCGAGAAACTAACGACAACTGAGTTATCACAGTTAGCTTCAATGGTCTAGATATGGAATTAACAATTTTGAGTCCAGTAATATGGTTTCAAAGCAATATTCCATGACAGGTAGCGTTATATACAACAATGTATTCTGCCATCATTGTGGATGTTGTGGTTAACTGTTGTTTATGACACTTTCATAAGATAGGTCCACCAGCTAACATAAAGATATACCCCGAAGTGGATTTCTTGTCATCTTTGCACTTGGCAAAATTAGAATCAGAATAACCAACCACTTCCAAATTGTCACTTCTTCTATAGGTCAACTTGTAGTCTTTTGTCCCTTTCAGATATCGAAGTACTTTCTTAGCTGCTTTCCAGTGATCTAGGCCAGGATTAGTTTGATAACGACCTAGCATTCCAGCTATATAAGCGATATCTGGGCGAGTATAGACTTGAGCATACATAAGACTCCCGACTACTGATGCATAAGGTATCATTCTCATTTGCTCCTTTTCAGCCTCTGTTTTTGGACATTGAAACGAACAAAAAACATGGGCGAGTACATACTTGAGCATACATAAGACTCCCGACTACTGATGTGTAACACCCCAACCAATGGCGGAAACATCGGGGTGCCACGTAGTGACGATTGTTCAAAAAGCTCATGGCAACTAAAGTTTAAATAATTTATTAATCCAGTTCAAAACAAACCAATCCAAAAACACATTGTTCAACAAAACAAACAAAATAAATGTTCAATTATTAAATCTAAAGGCTTCAACTAAGTGATCCAATAGCTGCTAAAGTCTTCACGCATCATTGTTACCTGAAACATGTTAAGTTTGGAAAATGGAGGGGTCAACTATAAATAGTTGGTGAGAATACATAAGTTTTCGTCAAAACGTAGTATAGTATAAAAAGATGTAAGCATACAATTCTGTGTCAATATGTAACAACTAGGGCATACATGTGAAAACAAAACTACAGCAAACTGGGGCATAATCAACCCTATGTTGACAAAGTGTAAAGGTCCATCCCATAGACATGGTTCACCTAAGTTTAAGTTGCAGTTCCAATCACCCGCGCTCCCCATAAACATGGTCAACGAATCTAGGTGGGATTGTCAATCCAATAGATCTATCATTGTTACTGTTGGCTTGTACGGAGTTAATGATTATGCAAGTATTAGTTGAGTTTACTTAGCAAGTTTAAGACACGTAGCACAAAGAATCACACAAGACACATAGTTGAATTGCATAAGTTTATAACATGTTTCACCCCGAAAAGCATTGAAAAACTGTAAAAGAGTGGGGATATGTAAACTCACCTTATCAAGCAAGCAAGCAAAATCCCAAGTATGTAATAGTGGGTAATTATTCCCAATGAAATCAACCTAGATTTAGCATTGTAAAGTCTAAGTGTCACATGTCTAACAAGTCTAAGATTTCTAATTCGTTCGATTAAGGTTCACTTGTTTTGGGGAAAGACACTTGAATGTTAACGGTTTAGCTAAAATATAAAAACAATTTTTAAAACATTATTATTTTTATATAGACTAAAGGATATAACTCTTGAAGGTATATAAAATATATTCTATAAATTATTATCTATTTAGTTTGAATAATAAAAAAAACAATTTATTTATACAAAGGATTTAAATAAAATATAAAAGTATACATATATATATATATATATATATATATATATATATATATATTCTCGAAAAGTTTATATCTTTGATCCATTAGTTTAGAAATAATTTTAGAAAATGTTTGGCTTTTGAATCGTTAAAAACGGAGTTTTTATGAAGTATTTATGTATAAAACAAAGTTTATATTAATAATAACAAAAAAACAATCAGATTATAAACTAACTGTTTAAAAAATATAGATTAAACCCGGTTCCCATGAGAATCGAACTCGGGACCTTTGCTTGAAAGACAGGCGCACAAACCATCTGATCTACCAGATTAGTTGGTTGTTAAACAGTTAACACCTTTATAAACCAATTTTGTAGATTCAGATTTTTTTTTTTAAAAAAAAAAAAATGCAACAGACCCCGTTATTGTAAGAATCGAACCCGGGTCTTTGATTCTGTTTAACAATTGTAGAACCAGCTGGTCTAAGCGACCAGTTGGTTATCTTTCCGATCAGAACCCATATAAACAGATTCGTTACTGGTCTCCTTCCCCAAATCGATCCCAAACCAAACCCTAACCTTAACCTGATCAATTAACCCCAAAACGAAATCTATAACAGAAATACGATTAGGGCTCTTGTTTATTGATCATAGTCGACCATACGACAGGAGTTAATTGAATGAAAACGTACCAGAAGCGGAGGAAAAGTGATGAACAGATGCGAACAAGAAAGCTTCAATTCCGGTCTGTGGTACGTCGATCAGAAGGGATTTGTTTGTGGGTTTTGTTGGTATGATTGTAGAGGTAATGGGGAGGGGTATTTATAGGATGAATACCGATCAGGAGGTCGTATACGATTCGAAAAGGGATAAGGGTTTATGGCGGTTTAAGGGGTTGATAATTATCCGAAATTCAGTCATGGAATCACGATTAGAATAGGTATAGAACCGGTTTTTACGTGATAATCATGAATTCAAAACGAAATCTTGATGTGATAACTGATTTGAATCGATTTAGAGGAAGGAGATAATGTTAAGCTTTAGTTTTTATATGTTATAATCTTTTAGAAGGAAAAACAATAACAAACTGATTATCTAGATCAGTTCGATGGCACTTGTGTTTATGATTTTTAGGTCTCAAGTTCAACTCTTGGGTCCAACATTCTATTATTATTATTTATTTTTTTTAATTTATATATATATATATATATAATGACATGTATTAACGGATAACGCTAACATAGCTAAAAACTTCGAGGATAAAATGAAATACATAGAGTCTAGTTCAATCAAAAGATAAATACGCTAAAATGAATCATAAACGGAAAAAAAATACGAGAGGTTACATGATGCATAAGGTATCATTCTCATTTGCTCCTTTTCAGCCTCTGTTTTTGGACATTGAAACGAACCAAAAACATCTCCCTTAACTACTGGAGCTACAGAAGGAGAGCAATTATGCATGTTATAACGGTTAAGGACACACTCAATGTAGGCCTTTGGGATAAACCTAAGATCCCATTGTGTCTATCTCGGTGTATTTCGATGCCTATAACGTAAGAAGCCTCTCCGAGATCCTTCACGTCAAAATTATGCGAGAGTAAGCGCTTCGACTCATGCAGCATGTCTAAATTATTACTTGCCAAAAGAATGTCATCTACGTAAAGGACAAGTATAGTAAAGTTGCTCCCACTCATCTTGAGGTAGGTGCATTGATCCACTTGATTTTTAAGGAAACCCTGTTTGTTCATGACTTCATCAAACTTTAGGTACCATTGTCTTGATTCTTGCTTTAGCCCGCATATCGATTTCTTCAGCTTATAGACTAGATGTTCTTGACCTTCAGGTTTAAAGCCATCTGGTTGTTTCATGAACAAGTCTTCATTCAGGTCGCCATTTAGGAAAGTGGTTTTGACATCCATCTAATGTAACTCTAAATCAAAATGAGCTACTAATGCCATGACGATCCTTAAGGAATCTTTTCGAGAAACCGGTGAAAAGGTTTCTTGATAATCGATTTCCTCTTTCTGAGTGCAGCCCTTTGCAACCAATCTTGCTATATAGCGTTCAACGTTCCCATTCGGATCTAATAAAACCGTTGCCTTAATTGTGAAGATTTTTATTTATTTTGGGTTATATAGATTATTTACAATAAATAAAACACAACCACAAAACATAATAATAAAATAAACAAATCGAGCGCCTAATAGGTCGCCCGTTTTGATTTAGCCAGAAATGAAACGAACTAGTCTAAAGGGTTTCAAAAGCTAATTTGATAACTCCCACTTAACCCACGATCTCTATCTTCGTGTCGCCTGTTCGCCTTTTTCTATTGATCTTATACTTGAAGGATTACAATAATAAATTTGAAAATAAAACAAATCTATTATAATCCTATCTATTACATTGAATCCAATATTTGTAATAAAGATACAAATCAATAATAATACAAAATAAAACCATGACCAAACAAACACAACCATGGTAAGAGTCAAAGCCTAAGGCTCGATTCTTATCACAATCCATAAACAACTAAAAGTTTTTGGTCTTTTGTCAAAATAAATATATATTTTTTTGATAAATAAAACATAGATCAAAATTATAACTTTACCATCTATACGCGCGTAATCGTGGCTCTGATATCATTGTTGGGAATCATGGTATCAAAACTAAGGCGGAAGTGTTTTATATATTTTAATAAAACCAATTTATTATATATATATATATATATATATAGGTAGAGGATCCGGTAAGAAAATTATTTTGTGTAGGAAATGTAGGAAGTGTTTTCAACCGTTGGATCAAATCTGATTAAATATTTAAATCAAGGGCATAATAGACTTTTTATTCATTTTATTAATTATCATAACCCACTAATTTAGCATCAAAATTCTGGATTTTAATGAAATTCAATTATCCTAAAATAACCAATTCTTCCACATTTTTATAACAATATTCAATCTCTTTAACACTTCATCGATTCTTCATTATTTTTTATATATATAATTTTTATTTATTGGTTGTTCGATTATGGCAGAAGGTTTACAAGATCTTTTCGAATGGTAAGTCTTGTTTTACTTTAGATCACTTTTTTGGTCGATTTTAACATTTCTTGATCTACATTCTCGATCACATACATACCCTCCTTGGATGTTGAAACGTCTTGGTCATACGCAAAAGCCACCTGAAAGTTATAATCATTTTTATTATGAGTGTGTTTTATTTATTGATATGTGTTATCACCTAAAACGCGTAATATGAACATTTTAATAGTGAAAAAGACATACCACAAGTGATATTATAAAACACTATTTAAAACACTACTATAAAGCAGTACTATAAAAACACCATCAACAAATTATCTAAAACCCAATTATAAAACAAAATTTATCAAGACCAGCGATTTAACATACTTAATAACACAAAATTAAGAAAACAAAAAATACAAAACCAATTATATAAAACACTATTATAAAACACCATTAAAACATTATCTAAAAAACAATTATAATACACCATTATAAATACAAGTGATTGAAGATACCTAAGAACAAAAAAGTATCTAATAACACTATTATAAAGATCAGTGATTAAGAAGTACGAACACAAAATCACAAAACTAAAAAAAGAATCCGATTAATCTCTACCATAGACTCATCACTAATTAAAACATTATTACAAAAACCTACTCAAGAACACGATTCTCCCTAACAATGACTCCTGAAACACACTCAACATTTGAGTCAGTTTTTGTTCGAATGCGTCTGGATCAACAAACGGTTTGGGGTTTTTTTTTTATTTTTTCATTGCGTAGTGTTTTTACCCCGATTTGGATTTGTAAAACAAGACTATAGTTATTAGGTTTATATGACGGTTGTTAGTAAGAAAAAAGAAGAAGATACAAAGAGGAAGAAGATGACTAAAACCTGCTTTGTGTTTTTTTAATTTTCGATTCTATTGAGAGAGAGAGAGAGAGAGAGAGAGAGAGAGAGAGAGGTGAGTAAATAAGAGAGATAAACAATTTAGCTTGAATTAAGGAGGAGTTTCTAGATAAATAAAAGAAAATGACTTTCCTGCCCTCTTTTAAAACACTTATTGGACCATCCTACCCCTGACCATTAAATTATAACTAGTATAATATTAACTAACCTAAAATTTTAATCTAAACCATCGATTTCTAGATCAAACGGTTGAAAACACTTCCTACACAAACTATTTTCTTACCGGAACCTACCCTATATATATATATATATATATATATTATTTGTTAGCTTATTAATCCAATTAATAAATATTTCCAATCAGGGTCAAGGTTAAACGCGTATAAACAAGTAAATAAATAAACCATAAGGGGTTTAGTAATCAACATTTGACGACTACATCGGGATTGCAACACACGGGTTACAACGAATCCTTCGCTAGTAAGAAGTGTAACAACCGGCAAAAATGAGGTAATTCCGTACTAATTAATTAATGTGTAATTAACGTAATTAAGTGCAGATACGTGTTAATTATTTAACTGAGGCCTTAGAGAATAGTAAATTCCCATATGATGCATAGGAATGCACACGTTTAATGGTAAAACATGATATGATCATGTGCGAATAAACTTATCCGGTACGGACGTTGGTGATTACCAGGCAAAAATTAAATAAACGAAAAGGATCCCGGACACCCAGGATATAAAATAAAGGGTATTTTCACAAAATATAATGTGTTTTGGAACTCCAAAACCATAAGTGAAAACTTTCCATACAAATCTCCCGGTGACGAATAAAGTGCGCGTACCGCACCCGGTACGCGTATATCTCATAATTTCACCCGACAAGATGTCACACCCTCAAAATCCACTTGCGGAGTTTTACCGCGAGGCGCATGACAAACCAGGATCCAAACCAACGATCACAATAAACAAGTCTAAATGTAATTAATGCAATACCAAAACATAGTTTTAAAAATCCCGTTTACAGCGGAAGCTTATTCAAAATAAAGTTCAACATAATTAACCAAAGTTCAATGTTTATGAAATCATGCAACTCTATCTAGACGCCGTGCAGACGCGTGCGCCCTAGTTCCATGTGCTACCTTAGCGACCTGAGAAAACATGTAAAAGTTTACGTCAGCACAAAAATGCTGGTGAGTTTACAGGTTTGCAGTTCAAGTACCAAGTTCACCTGTCCATACTATAACAAATAGAAAACCAGTATACGCTAGCTAGGCGTACGTTTTGTTACTACCACGATTGGAAAACCATTACTAACTCGAATACCAGTTTTGTGCCCGAATAGTTCCAAATGTTCCTGTTGTTCCTGTTTGAGACAATATGCACTCGCCCGGCCCTCCAAGCCGACGAGCGGGGTTGGTCACTCCCAATAGCGCTATTCACATTTCCCCGTTGTGCAAACCCGCACATTCATGGTTCCCCCCGGGACTTCCAAAGATCGTGTAGTATACGTTAGAACCCATAGTATGACAGTAGTTACCAAATAGTTGTTTTAACACATGTTTTCTCCCCCGAAAACGTAAAAACCAGTTAAAAGAGGGGCCGTAAACTCACCTTAAGTTGCTTTACTCCTAATCCCGAGTAAACTCAGCTGCTATGTTAGTCCCGTACAGTGGCGACCTAACATACGACAGTTACAAGTACTTAGACTAATAACCCGCAGGTTAATTAGTCCCTAGATGTCCAGACCATAACCAAGTTCGTTTGAAAAACACCGTGACTGTTTAACTGACCCAAAGTACAAGACTCGACATCCCATTGGTGACCCGAGACTCCCCGTGTTATGTTTACGCTCCAAAACATACAATAGCGCAAGTATACTTAACATACGTTAGCACACAACAAATTATAGCACCTAGTTCACGTATCACCGAAATACATCCAAATATATGTTACCAAGTTATTAGACATGTTACGGGGTTCCTAGCATGTTACTACATGTTAAATCGGGTCTCGGAATGCTAATATACACTTACAGCAGCAGTACAACGCGATTAGGAAAAGTCAACTAGCATTTAGGAAAGTCAACTAGCAATTAGGAATCCTAATCGCCACTAATATAGGCGATGGGGCTATACCATATGAAATTATTAGCATTTAGGGCTAATCACATGAACTTACTAGCAATTGGGGCTAATCACATGAACTTACTAGCAATTGGGGCTAATCACATGAACTTACTAGCAATTGGGGCTAATCACATGAAGTTATAGGCGATTGGGGCTAATCACATGATATTATTGGCGATTAGCACCCCAATCGCATGAGTTACAGGCGATTAGCATTGCTACTCGCCTGTAACCATGCTGTTCCGTTTTTTCGCGCGTTTAACGCTCCAAATCAGATCCAGAGCGTGTGTAACTACCCAATATCATCCCAAACACTATCCTAAACATGTTTTAACCCAAAACCCTTCGTTCATCCTCGTAAAATCAGTCCTGCATGCAACCAAAGCAATCCAAACACATACACATAGCATGCAACATTCAATTAACGCATGTAATCATAACCCTATTATCCAATTACTGAGATTTCTATCATCATACTAACAATATTTATTCTGACCTAGCATGATAACACATCAAAATCATCATCAAGAATCATAAAAATCCTATCTTTCTAATCATACACACCCATAACGCATGTATATTAGTTATAATCCGATTAACAACCATTATTGACGATTTTCAGAAAGCTTTTTCGTTTATGAACAGGTCTGGACCATTAGGGATTTATTAAAAACGTTTACAAAGTGTTATGGATGAGAATCAAACCTTGGAATTGTAAAAGGATGATGGTTAGACCTTGAAACCTTGTGTTTTTGATCAAAATCGCCTTCCAGAGGTTGTTTAAGTGTTTGGGGCGGTTATGGGACGACTAGGGTTTGTCTAATTGAGTTTAGGAGGTTAAGTATGGTATTTATAGGCGTTTCTAGTCGTCCAGCCCGTTCCATGCGATTGTGCAGGTTTATACGCGATTAGGAATCCTAATCGCGTGAACAGTAACGCGATTGGGCCTAATCGCATGAACAGTCATGCGATTAGTCCCAGTCGCACCATATGAATCCCAGTCACACCATATGAACCCCAGTCACACCACATGATTCCCAGTCACACCACATGATTCCCAGTCACACCATATGAACCCCGTTTAAACATATGTTAACACATATTAATGTACCGACAAGTCATATAATGATTGTAAACACATAACACAAGTAAATACACATATTCACACTCGTTCACCAATTCCCGGGACTCGAGACTCGTATGTTCCGTATGCCCTGACGATCCTACCGATCGTCACCGTTTGTACACTTGGTTAAGGACTGACATCTAACGAACCTCTAGACCAACATCCAATGATCTTCTAGACTAACCAATAGTTCCCGAACCATAACCCGACTTAACTAACCCAGTTAAGTACAATATACGCGTGACTCGCTAAGGTAGACTTTCATCTAGACAACGTTGTTAACCCGAATTTGCCAGGTGTCACATCATCCCCACGTTAAAAGAATTTTCGTCCCGAAAATTGCGTAAGTAACAAAAGAAACAACGAAGGGAATAAACAAACAGATAGGAATCAAATAGAGAGTATAAATCAAGAGAGAGATTTACCCGAGGTGTCACATCATCCCCACGTTAAAAGGAATCTCGACCCGAGATTCATTCAGCTGCCGAAGAGACATGCCTCGACTCGAACGCTTCCTTAGGGAAGAGATGAGGATACTTAGACTTCATCTGATCCTCCCGTTCCCATGTATATTCCGGTCCCCGGTTCGAGTTCCACCGAACCTTAACGATACGAATCTTGCTGTGACGTAGGCTACGAATCTTGTAATCAAGGATCTCCACAGGTTCTTCCACAATCCGAAGACGATCATCAACCTTGATCTCTTCTAGTGGGACGATGAGAGACTCGTCAGCCAGACACTTCTTCAAGTTTGACACGTGAAAGACGTTATGTACGTTACCGAGCTCCGTCGGTAGATCAAGTCGATATGCCACCGGCCCAATCCGTTCCAGGATCGTAAATGGGCCGACATATCGTGGATTGAGTTTGCCACGCTTCCCAAAGCGTATGACGCCCTTCCACGGTGAGACTTTTAGAAGTACCTTGTCATTGACCTGGAACTCCAGTGGTTTGCGACGCTGATCAGCATAACTCTTTTGCCGGTCCCGTGCCGCCGCCAACCGATTTCGAATCTGTACGATCTTTTCCAAAGTTTCGTACACTAGTTCGGGCCCAGTGAGTTGACTCTCACCCACCTCAGCCCAACAAAGAGGAGAGCGGCATTTCCGTCCGTACAGTGCCTCGAACGGAGCAGCCTTGATGCTCGTGTGATAACTGTTGTTGTACGAGAATTCTACCAACGGCAGATGAGCTTCCCAACCCTTCCCAAAATCGATCACACACGCCCGCAGCATGTCTTCTAAAGTTTGAATCGTACGCTCACTCTGACCGTCAGTCTGTGGATGGTAAGCCGTACTCATGTCTAGTTGGGTACCCAAAGCCTTGTGCAAAGACTTCCAGAAGTGAGAAGTAAAGCGAGAATCGCGATCCGAAATAATAGAAACTGGTACCCCCCGTGCTTAGAAACAACTTCTTTCAAGTAAAGGCGAGCCAAACGATCCATAGTGTCGGTCTCCTTAATAGCAAGAAAATGGGCTGATTTCGTTAACCGATCGACAATCACCCATATCTTGTCGTTCCCGCTTGGTGACTTAGGAAGTTGTGTGACAAAATCCATAGTAATCCGTTCCCATTTCCATTCCGGAATTTCAGGTTGTTGCAGGAGACCCGACGGTTTCTGGTATTCCACCTTGACCTTAGCACAGGTCAAGCATTTACTCACGTATGAGGCTATGTCCGACCTCATGTTTGGCCACCAGTAAAGCACTTTCAGATCTTGATACATCTTATCCGAACCAGGATGAATAGAATACCGGGACTTATGAGCCTCATCAAGAACAAGCTCCCGTAGTCCCCCGAATAAAGGAACCCATATGCGTTCTGCGAAATAGTGCAGGCCATCAGGCCTTCGCTCTAGGTGCTTGTCGGCACCGTGCATAGTTTCAGCTTTAAGGTTTTCCTCCTTCAAAGCTTCCAATTGGGCAGAACGGAGTTGATCAGGTAACGACGAATGAATGGTGAGCTGCAACGCCCGAACACGACGAGGTTTAGTAGATTCCTTCCTGCTCAAGGCGTCTGCTACAACATTCGCCTTGCCAGGATGGTACTTAATAGCACAATCATAATCGTTCAAAAGTTCAATCCAGCGACGCTGCCGTATGTTCAAGTGTTGTTGGTCGAAAATGTGTTGGAGACTCTTGTGATCGGTGTAGATGGTGCATTTGGTACCGTACAAGTAATGTCTCCAAATTTTCAACGCGAATACCACGGCACCCAACTCCAAGTCATGAGTTGTGTAGTTCTTCTCGTGCACTTTGAGTTGACGAGAAGCATACGCAATCACTTTCTCGCGTTGCATCAACACGCAACCGAGTCCATGAATGGAAGCATCACAGTAAACGACAAAATCATCAGGACCCTCAGGTAAAGACAGAATAGGAGCAGAACACAGTTTAGACTTCAGTTCTTCAAACGCTGACTCTTGTGATTCACCCCAGTCGAACTTCCTATCCTTCTGAGTGAGAGTGGTGAGGGGTTGAGCAATCTTCGAGAACCCCTGAATGAAACGACGATAGTAGCCCGCAAGGCCTAGGAATTGCCGCACCTCAGTTGGCGTCTTTGGTGCTCCCCAGTCCTTGATCGCTTCGATTTTAGCGGGATCGACATGAATTCCTAGTTCATTAACCACATGTCCTAGGAATTGAACTTCGCGTAACCAAAAGTCACACTTTGAGAACTTGGCGTAAAGTTGCTCCCGTCGTAAAAGTTCCAAGACTAACCGCAGATGTTCCCCGTGTTCGGTCTCGTTCTTGGAGTAGATCAGAATGTCATCAATAAACACAATGACAAACTTGTCCAGATACGGTTTACAGACGCGGTTCATCAAGTCCATGAAAACCGCCGGTGCGTTCGTGAGACCGAAAGGCATGACCAAGAATTCAAAATGGCCATAACGTGTTCGAAAAGCAGTCTTTGCAATGTCAGCCTCCCTGACGCGCAGCTGGTGATAACCGGACCTCAAGTCGATCTTGGAATAATAACTAGAACCCTGAAGCTGGTCGAATAGATCATCGATACGTGGAAGAGGATAACGGTTCTTGACGGTCAACTTGTTCAGCTCTCTGTAGTCTACACATAATCGGAAACTCCCATCCTTCTTCTTGACAAATAAAATCGGGGCTCCCCAAGGGGAAGAACTTGGCCGGATGAAACCCTTGTCCAAGAGTTCCTGCAACTGGCTAGACAATTCCTGCATCTCGGGAGGTGCAAGACGGTAGGGGGCCCGAGCAATAGGAGCAGCCCCTGGTACGAGATCAATACCGAACTCGACTTGACGATGAGGAGGAAGACCAGATAAATCATCGGGAAAAACATCAAGAAATTCGCGTACCACCGGAATGTCGTCAATCTTCTTCTCATCACTGGAGGAAACAGATAAAAGCGCCAATACGGCTGGATAACCCTTTCGAAGACACTTAAGGGCTTTCATGCTAGAGATGATGTTTAGCGAAACACCACCCTTGATACCGTACACAGAAAGAAATTCTCCATCAGGGAGAGGAATCCGAATAACCTTATCGTAACAGACGATCTCCGCGCGATACAAAGATAACCAATCCATTCCTACTACCACGTCAAAACTACCCAATGGTACCGGCATAAGGTCGATGGGGAACGATAAACCCGACAACTCTAACTGACACTCCCGAAGAACACTAGTAGCTTCAATCGTTTTCCCGTCAGCCAACTCAATAATATACTTGGTCTCTAATGGTACAGGTACTACATCTAGCAGTCGACTAACGTCCATGGATACAAAACTCTTGTCGGCACCAGAATCAAATAACACGCTAACAGAATGATTATTGAGAAGAAACGTACCGGACTGTATCAGGGTCCTGCCTAGCCTCAGCAGCTCCAATGACGAAGGCACGTGCATTTCTGCCGCCGCCCCCGTTGTTACCATTCCCATTGTTTCCACCCTGTTTCAGCTTTGGGCAATCCTTCTTGTAATGCCCAGTGTCACCGCAGTTGTAGCACCCTTGTTTCCCTGTAGTACCCTGAGTAGTCGGAGCAGAACTGTTGGTCGGAGCCTGAGTCGATGGAAGTGTAACCCGACAATCTTTAGCATAGTGGCCTGTTCGCTGGCAGCGGTGACAACGGTTACTGTCGCAGTTCCCTTGGTGATGGCGTCCACACTTGTTGCATTTGGGCAGTTTTCCTGCATAACCACCCTGCTTATTACCCGAAGACGATGAACCCCCATTATCAAACTTTTTACCCTGCTGTGCAGACCCAGACCCTTTCCCGTCGTTTTCCCACTTGCGCTTATTGTTCTCTGGAGTCTTAGCAGTCGAACCTTTCGCCGGCAAAATCCCTTCATTCACCTTTAAATTAGTCATCCTATGTGCAGATCGAACTACCTCCGCATAAGTAGGATGATTCCCAGCAGCCACTAACCCTGCAATTTCCGGCACTAACCCTGAGACATAATGTTCAATCTTACGATACTCCGGCACGTGCAGATCGGGACATAGCACTGCCAACTCATTCCTCCTCACAGTATACTTCTCGATCTCCGATCCCGTCATCTTGAGGTTCCATACCTCATGCTCCAGCTTCTGTACCTCTTCCCTCGGGCAATACTCCCGTTTCAGCAACTGCACAAAGTTTTCCCATGGCATAGCATATGCCTCCCCAATACCCATATTCTGGGTGATACCATTCCACCAAGTCAATGCCACGTCCTGAAATAACGCAGCCGAATACTTCACCCGATCTTCTGGGAGACAGTTACACATTAGGAATACCGACTCCACTTTCTCCAACCACCTAAGCAAACTGACCGCACCCTCGGTGCCAGAGAATTCCTGGGGTTTGCAGTCCCGGAACATCTTATAGGTGCACATGGGTGGGGGTGGGTCAACAGGACCACCTGAAATGAAACGTATGAGAAATCACGAATAACGTACACAAGACTCACCAATGAGGCAAAGAAAATGGATAAAACAACTTACCACCACCGTTGTGCCCTAACTGAAAGGCAGCCTGGAGCAAGTTGTTCAGATCAGCCTGTGACAGGTTAATACCTCCACCACGACCACCAGCACCACCACGACCACCACCGCGTCCACCATTGCGACCACCTCCTCGTCCTCCACGCACTCCAGACATGATTCTGGCAGAAAGAACGAGAAAATTTAGTTTCGCAGTTAAAGATAACCACTAATGTTCACAAGATCAAAGCCAGATCCAATCCAGGACTATCCCCTCAAACTCAGAGCTCACTAGTGCTTCCATGCATTTCGTTTTATGATTTTGTGTGCACCCAAAATGATAAAACGCTCTACATGGTCCTCCAAGTGTTCTCCTAGTTCAAAGTTCAAATCACCGAACATAGACTCTTAGCTACACACCGTAATACTACGGTAGTTCATGACAAGTGTTTCTATTGGAGTGCGACAGGGGAGATGTCCGAGCCTTGGACAAATCTCAAGAGCACACGAGTTACCCCAATAGACTACACTGCCTAGGAAACAAGTAACCCAACCTAAAATAGAACGGATGATGTAACGCAGAAAGACCAACGATTTAGAGACACCCCGACAAGACCATACGTAAACCACTATAACGTTTAGTACCATGTGATCGTCTAGTGTGTGCGACTCGGCTATAGACTAGACTCTACATGCAGTCCTAGTTCACTATAACCATTGGCTCTGATACCAATCTGTCACACCCTCAAAATTCACTTGCGGAGTTTTACCGCGAGGCGCATGACAAACCAGGATCCAAACCAACGATCACAATAAACAAGTCTAAATGTAATTAATGCAATACCAAAACATAGTTTTAAAAATCCCGTTTACAGCGGAAGCTTATTCAAAATAAAGTTCAACATAATTAACCAAAGTTCAATGTTTATGAAATCATGCAACTCTATCTAGACGCCGTGCAGACGCGTGCGCCCTAGTTCCATGTGCTACCTTAGCGACCTGAGAAAACATGTAAAAGTTTACGTCAGCACAAAAATGCTGGTGAGTTTACAGGTTTGCAGTTCAAGTACCAAGTTCACCTGTCCATACTATAACAAATAGAAAACCAGTATACGCTAGCTAGGCGTACGTTTTGTTACTACCACGATTGGAAAACCATTACTAACTCGAATACCAGTTTTGTGCCCGAATAGTTCCAAATGTTCCTGTTGTTCCTGTTTGAGACAATATGCACTCGCCCGGCCCTCCAAGCCGACGAGCGGGGTTGGTCACTCCCAATAGCGCTATTCACATTTCCCCGTTGTGCAAACCCGCACATTCATGGTTCCCCCCGGGACTTCCAAAGATCGTGTAGTATACGTTAGAACCCATAGTATGACAGTAGTTACCAAATAGTTGTTTTAAACACATGTTTTCTCCCCCGAAAACGTAAAACCAGTTAAAAGAGGGGCCGTAAACTCACCTTAAGTTGCTTTACTCCTAATCCCGAGTAAACTCAGCTGCTATGTTAGTCCCGTACAGTGGCGACCTAACATACGACAGTTACAAGTACTTAGACTAATAACCCGCAGGTTAATTAGTCCCTAGATGTCCAGACCATAACCAAGTTCGTTTGAAAAACACCGTGACTGTTTAACTGACCCAAAGTACAAGACTCGACATCCCATTGGTGACCCGAGACTCCCCGTGTTATGTTTACGCTCCAAAACATACAATAGCGCAAGTATACTTAACATACGTTAGCACACAACAAATTATAGCACCTAGTTCACGTATCACCGAAATACATCCAAATATATGTTACCAAGTTATTAGACATGTTACGGGGTTCCTAGCATGTTACTACATGTTAAATCGGGTCTCGGAATGCTAATATACACTTACAGCAGCAGTACACGCGATTAGGAAAAGTCAACTAGCATTTAGGAAAGTCAACTAGCAATTAGGAATCCTAATCGCCACTAATATAGGCGATTGGGGCTATACCATATGAAATTATTAGCATTTAGGGCTAATCACATGAACTTACTAGCAATTGGGGCTAATCACATGAACTTACTAGCAATTGGGGCTAATCACATGAACTTACTAGCAATTGGGGCTAATCACATGAAGTTATAGGCGATTGGGGCTAATCACATGATATTATTGGCGATTAGCACCCCAATCGCATGAGTTACAGGCGATTAGCATTGCTACTCGCCTGTAACCATGCTGTTCCGGTTTTTCGCGCGTTTAACGCTCCAAATCAGATCCAGAGCGTGTGTAACTACCCAATATCATCCCAAACACTATCCTAAACATGTTTAACCCAAAACCCTTCGTTCATCCTCGTAAAATCAGTCCTGCATGCAACCAAAGCAATCCAAACACATACACATAGCATGCAACATTCAATTAACGCATGTAATCATAACCCTATTATCCAATTACTGAGATTTCTATCATCATACTAACAATATTTATTCTGACCTAGCATGATAACACATCAAATCATCATCAAGAATCATAAAAATCCTATCTTTCTAATCATACACACCCATAACGCATGTATATTAGTTATAATCCGATTAACAACCATTATTGACGATTTTCAGAAAGCTTTTTCGTTTATGAACAGGTCTGGACCATTAGGGATTTATTAAAAACGTTTACAAAGTGTTATGGATGAGAATCAAACCTTGGAATTGTAAAAGGATGATGGTTAGACCTTGAAACCTTGTGTTTTTGATCAAAATCGCCTTCCAGAGGTTGTTTAAGTGTTTGGGGCGGTTATGGGACGACTAGGGTTTGTCTAATTGAGTTTAGGAGGTTAAGTATGGTATTTATAGGCGTTTCTAGTCGTCCAGCCCGTTCCATGCGATTGTGCAGGTTTATACGCGATTAGGAATCCTAATCGCGTGAACAGTAACGCGATTGGGCCTAATCGCATGAACAGTCATGCGATTAGTCCCAGTCGCACCATATGAATCCCAGTCACACCATATGAACCCCAGTCACACCACATGATTCCCAGTCACACCACATGATTCCCAGTCACACCATATGAACCCCGTTTAAACATATGTTAACACATATTAATGTACCGACAAGTCATATAATGATTGTAAACACATAACACAAGTAAATACACATATTCACACTCGTTCACCAATTCCCGGGACTCGAGACTCGTATGTTCCGTATGCCCTGACGATCCTACCGATCGTCACCGTTTGTACACTTGGTTAAGGACTGACATCTAACGAACCTCTAGACCAACATCCAATGATCTTCTAGACTAACCAATAGTTCCCGAACCATAACCCGACTTAACTAACCCAGTTAAGTACAATATACGCGTGACTCGCTAAGGTAGACTTTCATCTAGACAACGTTGTTAACCCGAATTTGCCAGGTGTCACACAAGACCTCAAACATACTATTCTCTATTTGAGCCGAGCACTTATTCAGGTGAGTTTCACGGCCCCATTTTAAACTATTTTACGTTTTTAATTCGGAGGAAAGATATGTTAGGGAAAATGTTTGACGGGATAATTACTTGAGTTGTGATCGCCACTCGGGGTTGAGTCCTCTCTTCTATAACCATTAATTCAGGGAAATGAAACTGAAGGAATATTTGGATAGTACTATTGGTGCCTGACAAGGCCCACTCCTAATCGATAGCGTCGATTATGCATCGGCGTATATCAGGGGTGCACGTATTCTGAAATCAAGTCGTTGGATACCGAGTAACGACTTGGAGCGGGGCATTATTATTAGTATTGGTTTGGTTATAGGCTCAAGTGTAACGCCCAGTGTTTCTCGAATAATATAATAATAATAATAATAATATTTTATTCTTAAATCGATTCGTTAATTAATTAACAATAATACCTTATTAACAAGAAATACATTCTTAGTTATTAATAAATTTAATTATTTAAATTCACCAAATAACACGTCGTAAATAATAACAAACTAGCAAACCGACACTCATACGTGTAAATTCTAAACGCGACTAAAAATATATTATGACATATATATAGTCCAACCACTCGTTTTAAGTCGGTTTATATAAATAACGGGAAATATTTATTATAGCGGTTAAACAAGTTATGTAATTTAAACGAGACCGAGCTAGTAACTGGCTCGTATATACGGTACCCAACCACTTGACCCACACCAAACCCTAGGTATATAATATCTTATCTCCTCATTTCATCTTCAACCTCAAACCCTAGCCCCTTACCCTCCTTCTTTCCTTGTTCTCTTTCTTTATAAACACCACACCACAACACAACATATACACTCACAACCATCATCCCTTCCTTCCCCTTTCTGGAACAAAGGCCGCCGCCAACCACTACCACCACCTGAGCCGCCGCCAACCACCACTGCAACCAAACCTCAAGACCAAAATCCTTAAGATCGAATAGAGAGTGTGTGTGTGTGTGTGTGTCAGAGCACAGATCGGGTCTGATTTGTATGACCCGCAACAGCCCGGTCGGATCTCTATCCTCGTCTTTGAGCTCACCCCAGACCATGGTTCCATGAAGACATGTAGTGCAGATGGCCGATGGTTGTACAGTGTGGTGGGTTCGTTTAGTGAACATTGGCTCTGTCTCAATAGTTCAGGGTCTTGAATCCCTTCTAGCTGTCCACAAATTCAAGTCCTCTTCCGGTTCATTATAGTGACCATTGATCTTTGTTTCGAGTCACGTCTGTGTTTGGCTTGGTGTTAGTGCGGTGGTCGGAGACAAACACTACAGCCGGAAATCTGCTATGGTGGCCGGAAGATGCTAGGATGACGTGGGATGAAGCCTGAGTTCTTGTTCGTTTTCTCCAAGTCGCAGTCAAACACGAGTTGACCAGGTCAAACATGGTCAACGATAGTCAACCTGGTCAACATCGGTCAAAGCTGGTCAACGTGGGAACAGAGCGGGTTACGTGTCGTTTGTTGCACGAGCATAACTAACAGGAAGGTATAACGCGCGCCAAGACTCTAGTTTATTCTTTTCGTGTATATAAATAATTATTCTAAAAGTGTAGACGAACCGAACCGACTTGTATTTTGCTTAGAGTAAAATGAGTCGTTAATTAAAAAGATTTACATATACACGTACATATATGCGCCTATGTATAATGTTAAGAACTATTGATTTGTCGAAGTAGTAAGCTTACTCGAAACATATATTATTCTAATTATGAAGGTTAAGATAGCTTTTTGGCACGAGTTATGGAAATGAGCGATTTAGTGTAATAATAATATTCGGAACATTCGAGTAGGCGAAGTTTTATAAATACTCATTAACACGATTATACAAGTCTAATACTAGTCGTTTTATTGTGTTTGTTTTTCGAACTATTGAATAAAGAATAACTTGTACGATTTATTTTGATGATAATCGGGTATTGTTTTTGGTAAGCTAAACCAAGTATTGCGTATTTGTACATTGATGTTTTGGGAAAATATAGACAACTTGAGTTGTCTGGTTTCTTACAAATACAGAGGAGACTCTGCCCAAATTTTTACAAAATATAACTATAATTTTGTACAAAAGAAACTATGTTTTACAAATAAACGCTATCCAAACTTTATTTCGTCATAAAAGCGTACATAAATAAACATAATGCATATATCATCTAGTCTTCGAAACAAACTAAACGTGAGTCATGTTACATGTACATTATTTTCACTATCCTAAGTACCCTTTTACAATTAGTCTCAAGTCGCGAAATCCTAAATATATCATAATAAGGTATATATTTTATATAACCATACATTCACATATTTTCGAGAAGTCAAAACCAAATCCTATCGGTTCGTTAAGTTATAAATACTTTAAGACGAGTATTGTTTACAATACGAGTCTAGGTAGTTGAATCAACTATCTTTACAACCAAGAAACGAAACAAGCGTATTTGCATTAGAATTTAAGGCATCGTTTATTTGTAATAGGATACAAGAGTTCAATTTATCCAAGTTCAGATTTGTTGCTACTTGCTAGTACTTGCACGGTGAATTTCAGGTGAGTTTACGTAACCATGTTTATGCAATTCTTTATACTTGCAATATTATACTTAAGCAATTCTACATACATGTCTAGTTGTAAACTTTAATGCCTCATGACTTAGACAACTACTGTTAGACTTAAACTTCAACATACATAATCATTAGCTATGGCCAAGCCGGCGATACTCAATAATAGATCTATTGGATTGACAATCCCACCTAGATTCGTTGACCATCTTTTATGGGGAGCGCGGGTGATTGTTATCGTTCCAACGTGATATTAAGGTGAACCGTGGATGACGGGATGGACCTAAACTTGTCGGAGGTTTGATTATGTGCATACTATACTTCATGTTTATTCATGTAGACTTAAACTTACGATAGACATATGAATTGCTAAACTTTTATTCTTAAACTTAATTGCGTGTCATGGCTTATGTATTCTCACCAACTTCTAGTTGACCCCCCCATTTTTCCAAACTCAACAGGAAATACTGATGCTTGAAGTCTAGAGCTAGCATGAGAAGATATTTGAAGTTTTAAGCTTTGTTTGATTATTGGGTGTATTAGATTTCATTCAAGACATTTAATGTAATTCAATATTGTAATAAAGGATTATGTAAACATATGTATTACCATGAGCTACTGAACAATCATTCATACGTGACACCTCGATGTTTCCGCCATCGGTTGGGGTGTTACATCAAGTAGATTGTAGGAATTTGCAACTCCTATAAATAGTCATAACATGGTATTTCCCAAGAAATAAAGTTTTGGAAACTAAAACCTGTGAACTCACCAATATTTATATATTGACGATTTTTAAACATATCTTTCAGGTAATTGAAGGAGGACGGGCAACGTGGCTAGCAGGGTGGGGGAATCTCATACTCTTCGCGTCGAATAAATTGGGGTTTTGTTATTATTTCCCAAATATTGGGATATATTTTGAAAAACCTCCTTGAATGTATTAAAAACAAGTTGTTTTGAAATGTGTAAACTCTAAACTCGGTTTGACGTGATAATAAATGAGCGTTTTGATTAATTACTTATAGTTTGCGTTAATCTTGACTTTATGCCATTAAACCGTCACGCCACGTGTTTCCGCCATTGGCGTGGTGTGACAAGAAGCTTCACTTACCGAGCATGAACCAACCAAGAAGAAGGAGGTGATCGGTGGTTGTTGTTTGCAGCGATCAGTGGCGAAGCTTGACCCGAAGGTTCGGGGGGTCGGAAGTCACTGGTTTCGTGGGGTCGAAAACCAGTTTCGGGGGGTCGAAACCCTATATTTTCAAAATTTTCTATACGGATACTATATAATCGAAACTTTTGCGCGAAAATCCGGGGGGTCGGCCGCCCCTCCCCGCCCCTACAAACCTGCGCCACTGGCGGCGATGAGGGGTTGGCCGTAGGGTTGGGATGACCAAGAGAGAGGAGAGGGGTTTTATTTTATAAAACTTGCGATTAGGGTTTCCCCTTAATTATTTATGAGAACTCTTCTCTCTAATAAACTATTTTATTAACAAGTCCTTCGAGTTCAAATGATTTATTATTTCACAAATAATATTCCACCTAAACAAAAACTTATATGATCCGTTTACCAACGTGTAACTTTTCAGGTCGTATCAAGTACGTTAGTTAACGTTGCCCCTTTTAATTACTATCGGACATTATATCCAACACTTTCATCGCCACCACCTCTCATGCCACGACCCCACCATGTTCATTTTTTTTTGACAAGTTTACAAAAACTATATACGAGTTTAATATTGTTAATAATCATCCAACTTTTAGGAGTCAAGATAAGGCAGACAGGCGGTAGTTTAGTAATGGACAAAACCTTCTATCATTTCTTGGCAGGGCTTCTCTGATATGTTTATAAATAAATACTTTCACTTCAGACCCTTAGAATTTACAAAATTCGGGATTATGGGTAATGAGATTTACTTCACTTTTTTGATCTGTGTAATTGTGCCCCCAAAATTCACAAGCATCATTGATTAGTTATGTAATCGTGTGACTGAGGTTGCCCATGAGTCAAAACTAAGCCGAGCCAGGGCTTGCTTGTGGTCGGCTTGAGTTGACAACGAGTTGAACTGAGCAGGCTTGCCTTGTAAACTAGTCGTGCTGAGTTATGCTTGGTTTATAAACGATCCAAGCCGAGCTAGCTCATAGAGCCGGTTTTGATCTAATCTTTATCGGGTGAATTTCAAATCACATCTAGACTTAGTTAGCAAGTGAGAAGCAATTACTATTAAGTATTAGGTTAAAATTAATTAGTGTGGACGGGGTGGGTGTTGGTTTAGGAAAGCTTGTTTAGATTTAGTGTAAATAGATTGGAAGGGTTAATGTTTTTTTTTTTTTTTTTTTTTTTTTTTTTTTTTTTTTTGTGGTTTTGATTAATAAGGAAAAGACTTTGTGTCTATAATCTTTCTCTCCTCTTGTTCACAGTTGTTTTGTTATACGAGTGTTTGTGAGTTGAGTGCGGTGATCGATCTAATTAGCTCCAATAGTGGGTTCGTGATAGGTGGTTTTCAACGTAATGATACAGTGAAACACTACCCCGAGAACAAGTTTTATGGTGAAAAATTCAATTTCCATGATGAACATCACGCTCGCAATTGAAGGGGTGGGTGGTTTGTTTGAGAGTGTAAGGAGAATAGGTGGAATGTTGTGATTAATTGGTTGGTTTTTTTATGATTAGTGGGAATGATTAGTGATGGAATGTGATGGGTGGTGCAAGTGTGTGTGACAGTAAAAATGTGATAAAATGAGGTGTTAAATAGTAATTGAGTGTGATAGTGTGATGAATCTGATGGGTGCCCCAAATACCCTTAGGACATAAATAAAAATATACATGCTTTTTTCTTTTATGGTACAACATGTAGACAAATAGGCCTGTAAACGAACGGAATGTTCATGAAATGTTCGCGAACTTGTTCGGCGGAAAGTTCGTTTATTTATTACACGAACAAACTCAAACAAAAAATGTGTTCGTTTAGTTAAATGATCGAACATGAACAAATATTTTGTTCGTGAACCTCCATTTTTGTTTGTTTAAATTTTATTAATTACATAAGTAGTTATATTTATATAAATATAAACATAATTTTGGTTTTCTAGCTACTTGTATAAATATAACCAATTAGTAGTTTGGATATTTATTAATACAAAATCGTTTAAATCCATTTATGTTTGTGAAAGTCGGTTTATGTTCGTTCATGAATTGTTCATTTGGGTTTTAAATGAACGAACATTTAGTTATATTTATATAAATATAAACATAATTTTGGTTTTCTAGCCACTTGTATAAATATAACCAATTAGTAGTTTGGATATTTATTAATACAAAATCGTTTAAATCCATTTATGTTTGTGAAAGTCGGTTTATGTTCGTTCATGAATTGTTCATTTAGGTTTTAAATGAATGAACATATACGGACACGAACATGACAATTTTCTTAATGAACGAACATGAACAAAAAAAAATATGTTTGGTTATGTGTTCGTGTTCGTGTTAAAGTTAAATGAACAAACACGAACATGCCTTTGTTCGTGTTCGTTTGGTTCGTTTACAGGCCTACAGACAGACAATAAAATCAATAATTTTACAAACGACTTGATTGCGAGCGAGTATCTATCCATGCAAACTTCTTTTTACTTGCGTTTATTGATCTCAATAATTTGTCAATAAGATATACTTAGGTGATTATAGCTAATTCAACAAGTTTGTTTCTGATTTATGCTTATGTTATTTATTAAAGGGTAAGCAAATTATATAACTATCACAAAAATGTATTAAGTATTGAATTTGCGTTCGCCTTCGCCTTGTGCTTGTGCTGTATTTGTCCTGGGATTAGAGCACAATATAAAACGACAACCAGGTGACAAAAAAGTGTTACTATGATATACATACGAATTAACAGTATCGCTTTTTTAGATTCAACACATGGGTCAAACTGCCACAAAGTGACACGTCATCGTCTAAGGGCGTACACCTTCACGAGAAAACAAAATGTAGCCAAACAAAAAGAAACAAACATCAGCACCACGTCATGGTGAAGTGCTCGTGACGTGAATTGGGTCACAACCTTTGAGCTCCATCGGGATTGGTTCGGGACCAACTTAGCCCATATGTTATCACGTGTCATGTCCATCAAAGCAACGTTTTTTGTTCCATTGTTTCAAATCATTAGTGAACCGATGTTTATACCGGTTTTGTGGCATATCAGCTTTTGTATTGTTTCAAATTGAACGATGGATGCTTAAGAAATTATATATATGTATGCATGGATATATGGAGACCAATGGTTCAAATTTGAACCATAAAAAACACAAGGACTTTACCATTCCGTTTTTGTTCGACAACAATAATGATTTGTGGCATTTTGGTAACTAATAATATTTATTTATATTTAGTAAATTGATTTTGTAATTACTGTAACAATCTCTCCTCAACTAGAGGAGATATCTCTTGTATTATAAATTATGACAAATCAATGAAAGATGGCAAGGCTTTCAAACACCACTTGGAAAACCTTTTCCAAGTCCATTGTCAAGCCTTTGAGGTCTCGGATCATCTTTCTCCCAGACCACCACCAGCCGCCGCACCACCTACCTCCTCTGATCCCGCGGCAGTCACTAACACAGCGGCTGCTGCCCTTGCTGCTGATCAGATCTGGACTCGTCTGGATGCTCTGGTCAAGCAATGGATTTATGCTACGGTGTCGCAGCCCCTCCTACGCATCATTATTCAGCCGGGTCAGACGGCTCATGATGCCTGGAATGCTCTTGAAAGCGAATTCATTGATAACCAAAATACCCGAGCCATCTTCCTCGGTCAGGAATTCGCGAATCTTTGTCTTGAAAACTTCTCCTCCATGTCCGAGTATTGTGATCATGCCAAACTTCTTGCGGATCAATTGCAAAGCGTGGGCTTTCCTACGGATAACCGGATGTTAGTCTTTAAAGTTTTAACGGGTCTTACAGAGCAATACGATAGTATTTCTACGATGCTTCAGAACCGTGATCCGCTGCCTCTCTTCAGCGAGGTCCGGTCTCGTCTCAATCTTGAGGAAAGCAAAAAGAAGCACAGGCTACTAGAGGGTCACAATCCGCTGCAACCGCCCAATCGGCCACCTCCCATACCCAACCTCCACAAAACCCTCAGCCCAACTCATCCTCGCAGCCCAACAACACCGCTCGGCCTCGTCGTGGACGTGGCCGTGGTAGGCCCAACAACAACAACTAGACCCGGTTCTCAACCAACACTCCTACCAACCCAAGTCACCCATACATCGTCTTCCCGAGTAACTAGACATCATCTCAATGGGCCTCCATTCTTAACAAAAACACTTCAGCCCAACCCCCCTGCCCGTACCCCTCCAAACCCACGGCCCAAACCTCACAAGGAATTCTCGGCCCTCGGCCTGATCAAGCCCACTACTCCGGTTATTCTCCCACTGACATTGAACAAGCCCTTTACTCGCTGGCTCTCAATCACCCGGATCATGGAGTGATGGACACTGGTGCTTCCTCTTATTCTGCCAATGCCCAAGGTATATACTCCCCGTCTAATTTTAATTCTTGAACTAATAAATTCATTATTGTTGGTAATGGCATGTCTAATCCTGTAGTAGCCCAAGGCAATAATGTCCTTTTGCACCCAATATTATTAAAAATCTTATTTCTGTACGTCGTCTTACACCGGACAACTTAGTTTCAATTGAATTTGACCCGTTTGGCTTTCTTGTGAAGGATCTCAAAACTCGGGCTCATATCCTACGATGCAATAGTACCGGCGATCTTTATCCCCTGACTGCACCACTCCCCCTCAAGACTGACCAACCATCTTCTTTTGTTGCTGTTTCCCAAGATCGCTGGTATCAACGTTTGGGTCACCCAGGAAATAATTTGTTATAGTCATTGAAACTATCTTCTTTTGTTGATTATGCTAAACAGAATAAAACACTTTGTCAATTGTGTGTTTTTGGCAAAAGTGTTCGCTTGCCATTTTATGATTCAGTGAAGTTTACTCGTGTTGCTTTTGACACTGTTCACAGTGATTTATGGACATCTCCCATACTTAGTACGGGTGGTCACAAATATTACATATTGTTCCTAGATGATTTTACTAATTTTTTATGGACATTCCCGCTATCCAATAAATCACAAGTGTTTCAAACCTTCACCACCTTTCACAACCTCATCCATACCCAATTTGAACGTAAAATCAAACAGTTTCAATGTGACAATGGCAAAGAATATGCAAATCAGAATTTTTTTAATTTTTGTAATCATAATGGCATGCAATTTCGTTTTTCATGTCCCTACACGTCATCTCAAATTGGTAAATCGGAACGCAAAATCCGCACCATTAATAACATGATTCACACCCTTTTTGCCCAAGCATCTCTCCCACCCAACATGTGGCACCACGCTCTTGAAACCGCCACTTATCTTCTCAATATCCTTCCAAACA
Source organism: Ambrosia x helenae (assembly GCA_030844895.1). Lineage (NCBI taxonomy): Eukaryota > Viridiplantae > Streptophyta > Magnoliopsida > Asterales > Asteraceae > Ambrosia > Ambrosia x helenae. Next base: position 37,276,720 of record CM061227.1, read on the forward strand.
AACTTTACAAATTTAAATTCCCCACCTCTCTCCTTTACAACTGCACCCCTGAATACGAGCATCTTCGTGTTTTTGGGTGCCTTTGTTATCCACTCACCCCCTCCACAAAAATTCACAAACTTAATTTTCGTTCTCACCCATGTGTCTTCCTTGGATACCCCAACAATCACCGGGGTTACAAGTGCCTTGACCTTACCACTCACCAACTCATAATCTCCCGCCATGTCCACTTTGAAGAATCCATCTTTCCATTTGCCATTCAATCCCCCACTACCACCCCCTCATATGAATTTCTAAACCCCACTATTAACCCCTTAGTTTGTGATTACCTACAAAATAAATCCCAACCATCATCTCAACCGTCGCCCAACAATCCCGAAACACCTTCTGCCCCAATTACTTCGCCCAATCAATCCTCCCTTGACCCAAATACCAACAGCTCAACTACCTTAAACCCCACCTACAATGCACCCGTCCCATCTTCCACCACACTTCCCACTGGCCCTATCCTCCCCTCCACTTCTTCGGCCCACTCCAACAGCCCACAACCCAACTCGTCTCCCACTCCTCAATCCATGGACCTACCAGGCCCGTCTTTCCCCTTACCTACTCAATCCTCTACACCCTCACAGCCCATACCTGTTTCGTTTGTGTCTGTCCCTCCTCAACCACCCACTCGCACCATTCACACTCGCTCGATGAGCAGCATCTACAAGCCAAAACAACTTTTTACCCTCCATACTTCCACCACTGTTTATATTCCCAAAAACCCCCAGGTTGCCTTGTCCTCTCCAGAATGGTACAATGCCATGTCTAACGAATTTAGTGCACTTATTAAAAACATGACCTGGGAGCTTGTACCTAGGACCCTTGATATGAATGTTATACGTTGTTTGTGGTTATTTAAACATCAGTTCAGGTCTGATGGAAGTTTGGAGTGTTACAAAGCTCGTTTGGTATGTAATGGTCGAAAGCAATAAACATGTATTGACTGTGGCGAGACATTTAGCCCGGTGGTTAAGCCATCTACTATTCGGCTTGTTCTCACCTTAGCCCTTTCCATGTCCTGGCCCATTCATCAGTTGGACGTTACTAATGCGTTCCTTTATGGCAACTTGGAAGAGACTGTGTATATGCATCAACCCTTGGGTTTTCATCACAAAGACTTCCCTGATCATGTATGTCGTCTCAGGAAGTCCCTATACGGTCTCAAGCAGGCTCCCAGGGCTTGGTACCAGCGTTTCACTGACTTTGTACTTAAGCATGGAATTCACCAGAGCAAATCGGACAACTCTCTGTTTACTTATCATAAGGGCTCCGATATTGCTTATCTTCTAATTTACGTGGATGACATCATCCTTACCACTTCCACAGAAGAACTTCCCACCCGTCTTCTAAATATTTTATCTGGTGAATTTGCTATGAAGGATTTAGGACCACTTTCTTATTTCTTGGGTATTCAGGTCTCTCGGGACGGTGATCACATGTTTCTTTCTCAGCAGGCGTACGTCAAGGATATCATTCATCGGGCTGCAATGGACTCCTGTAAACTGGTCGCTACTCCGGTCGAAACACAGTCAAAATTGTCTGCTGATTCTGGTCCCCCGCATGAAGACCCTTCGACTTTTCGTAGCCTTGCACGGGCCCTACAATATCTCACTTTCACTCGTCCTGATATATCCTATGCTGTGCAATAGATCTGTATGCACATGTATGACCCTCGACAGGATCATTGGAATGCTTTAAAGCGTATCATTCGTTATCTACAGGGTACTTCTGATCATGGACTTCACCTCGGACCGGTCTCTAAAATGTCTCTAGTCGCTTATACGAACGCTGATTGGGCCGGCTGTCCTGACACACGACGCTCCACCTCGAGTTACTGTGTCTACTTTGGCGACAACCTCATCTCATGGTCCTCTAAACGGTAGTCCACCATTTCTAGATTCAGTGCTGAAGCTGAATATCGAGGTGTCGCCAATGTAGTCGCTGACATTTGCTGGATTTGCAATCTCTTACTCGAGCTTCGCCTGCCCATAACCCGAGCTACTCTAGTCTACTGCGATAATGTTAGTGCCGTCTACCTCTCTGGTAATCATGTGCAACATCAACGCACCAAACATATCGAGCTCGACATTCACTTTGTTCGGGAACAGGTTCAACGGGGCCACATTCAGGTTCTTCATGTTCCATCTCGCCATCAGATTGCTGATATCTTTACTAAATGTCTCCCTCGCGTACACTTTGAAGGCTTTCGTTCCAGTCTCAGCATCGGTCCGCCCGACGCTTCAACTGCGGGGGTGTAATAATATGTATTTATATTTAGTAAATTGATTTTGTAATTATTGTAACAATCTCTCCTCAATTAGAGGAGATATTTATTGTATTATAAATTATGACAAATCAATGAAAGATGGCAAGGCTTTCAATTACTTTCAGTAATGAAGATAAAATCCAAGGAAAGTAAAAAACATTGCCTAATGTTATGGATTCATCTTAGACCAAACGTTGTGGGGCGTGCACATAATGATTTGTTGCATTTTGGTAACACCGCCACAGCACTGCACTAAGAAGGGACCGGGATGAGGGCGTGGGATTCCCACATGCACGTGGGCAGGGATGAGTTCAACGATGGAATGAGAGACTAAGAGTGGGTTGCGTGTCCATTTATACCCTTAAATTCTCAAATGTTACAATAATGATCTAATGATATAGGATGCACAATCAACAAACAAAAGAGGATTAAATAAATACACTTAAAACAATATTAAAAGTAGTAAAAATAAAGTAGGTAAAGCGAAACCAAACCGATCCGAACCAACAAAGATGGATGAGCCGACTAGACTATAAGACGATAGACAGATAGGAACACTTAGGATGATCCGATTGACTAAACTAACCAAACAGAATACATGTTAAATAAAAGGCTATTAACCATCGGACAAACCTGAAACGGCTATTAACCATCGGACAAAGGAAAGACGACCATTAACCCCCGGTCCTTGGCCATAACAGTAACCTACCTATAAATACCCGGTAGTTGGGTGCATTTAGAGAGACATTAATATCCCTCGGCAGGACGTCTGCCTCCGAATCACTGAGAATCTGCCCAAACCCCTGCACTTAATTAACCTTAAGTCGATCCAGTTTAACATTTTGGCGCCCACCGTGGGGCCGAAGCAGAACCACTGAAGGATACTTTGTTCCCACATAGGATGTCTTCATCCGACCCACCTCCTACGAGTAACGTCACCCCGCCCCCTGCGGGTAACGTTCCTTTACACCCCACCCTGGACACAACTCTGATCGTCTCACCGGAGCTGGTCCGATCTAACTTCCTCCAGATAAGGCAATTAATGAATGACTACGTCAGAGAATAAAGAGCTAAAGGCCTAGCATTGAGGCTGTCATTCGATGATGAAGAGCCTACACCAGGAGTTTCCCAACCCTTACCGTTCCCTACTCAAGGCCCTTCACTGATACCCATGACCCCTGCCTCATGGCTAGCCGATACGATCCAAAGAAATTCCATAAACCCGAATGTAACCCAAGTAGCTATGACCGCACCTACGTCCCATACCCCTGGGCCGAACGTAACCATTGAACCGATCACCTCGACCCCAGAAGATGATCTGGCCCGGCCCTATAGACCCTCTGAAGGATCGAAATTCACCCCCAGAATAGCCAACTTTGTCCTACCGGTTCGAATAAAAATGCCTGCCAATGTTAGAGTATACGATGGGACGGCTGATCCGGAAGATCACATACTACTGTTCGACAGCGTTGCCAGAATGGAGGGCTGGCCGATGCCCTCGTGGTGCCATATGTTCGTGCAGACCTTATCAGGAGTCGCTCGGATCTGGTTTAACGGTCTCCCTTCGGAAAGCCTCGATAGCTTCCATGACTTAAAAGTCAGATTCTTAGACTACTCCAGACAACAGCGGAAGCACATGAAAGATCCAGTGGAGTTGCATAACATCAAGCAAAAAGAAGGGGAAAGTCTGAAAGAATTTGTATCCCGATTCAAGGAAGAGTCTTTGCAGGTTAGAGACGCGGATGAAAAGATGCGGATATCAGGTTTCCTGCATGGGTTGAGAATGAAGCAGTTGGTGGAAGACCTGAACGCCAGGGTTCCCACAACTATGGAAGAGGCCATTGAAAGAACCGAAGCGTTTGTAAGGGGGAAGGAAGCAGCCCAAGCCATCGAGTTTAAGAAGAAACCTGAGGACCACAATAGGAAAGGGATCTATCAGAACACCGGAAGGAGAGATCAGTACCCTTAGAAGAGGTACCGTGTCACACCCCGCCTAAGGCGGAAACACGGGGTGCAAATGAAATGATTTCCAAGCACAAAAGTCACACGAGCATTATTTAAGAAAACAGGAAATACCATTTAAAACATTCAAGTTTTACAAAACATAATGTTAATTGTTTAACTGGACACCATTGTCAAAAGTGTTTAGACCAAAACATCACAACAATGGATCAAAAGACGGTATCCCCACAAAATGTTTGCACGCGACCTTCCCAAGTTCCATGCTCCATGCTAATTTCCTGAAAAACATGCATGAAAATAAATGGGTCAACATAAAGTTGGTGAGTTCACTGGTTTTGTATATTGGACCTGTAATCCCAAATCCGACTAAATTACTGCCTAGCTAGGGCAATAATTAATATGTGATCTGACATAAGTCCATAACCAAACCTTGACGTGTTTTGCCTCGCCCATTGTCACTCAAGACAACGAATAAATGTGAAATACTAGCACTCTGTTGATATCTGTCATCCGGTCAGAGCGACTGACCAAGAGTGGGGGTGTCAACCCAATAGATCTATCCCGGTGTTTCATGGCTAAATCCATAGCTAATGGTTATGGTATGATGTATTACACGAGGGCTTAATGGATCCTGAACCTTGATGTCTCATGTTCACATATGTAGTCATGTATGTATGTAACTGAAAACTGTAACTGTACGCATGTTTTTCCCCCGGAAAAATGTAAAATCAGTGAAAAGGGGCAGCGAAACTTACTTTGTGGTGCGTCTGGGAATGCACTAATGAGTCTGGGCTAGAGAGATCGACCTATGTGTCCTCCTATGTAAAAGAGACATTTTAGGGCTATGTTACTTGTTGGATCAGTAATGCTCTTGATGTGTTGCTTGCCAGTGAACACTTATGTGTTTAGCAAGTTCAATCAGATTTGCACAGCAGAATGATAAGTAAAGTTACACTATCAACAGGAGTTATTACTCCCCCTGGATGTTTGAAAACTAAAGACAAGTATTTAATGAGAATCTAAGTATAGAATGAGAATGAATACTTAAACAGATTCTTAGTAAATGAAATAGAAAGAACAATAAGAACAATAATAAGCTTTGAAGGATTTTTGTATTAATCAAAATCAATGTCTAAAACAGAGGGGATGAACCCATCTATTTATAGACTTTACATATACATGCACCTTGCTAAAAGTAAGTCAGTAACAAGTTGCAACAAGTTGCATTCTTGGAACTTGTACAAAAAGATAAAGTAATACTAAACTAATAAACTACTGAAACATAAGTCGTTTAAAAAGATTCTTGAACAAGAGCTGATGAATGACAAACTACTGATGAGTAGTTTGTCTTCAGTAGTTCTTCAGTGAACTGTCTGGTTAGACTTCAGAACTTCTGATACTTCTTCTTCAGTACTTGTTGAATCCTTCTTCAGTACTTTAGTCTTCTTTCTTCAGTAGTTCTATACTTAGGATATTTTGCAGAAGTGAATTAGACTAAGGTTTACAAAAGTGGTTTCACCAATCCTTTTTGTCCTAACAATCTCCCCCTGGATTGATGAAGCCAAAACCTTTTCTAATTCTTTATTGTCTTCTTCTGTCATTAACAATCTTCCATATCTCCTTGAACATGGAATTCTTCAATTGATTAAGCTGCTCATCAGTGAGAGATCCCCTTTGAGGTTCCAGATGTTGAATTGTAAGCAAGTCCTTGGTTGATAGTTTCTTCAGTTCATTCATGGTCTTGTAGGCCTTGCTTGTAAGATCTCTCCTTGTCACCAATACTGAGTTGTCATCAGTAAAGGACCATCTGATGATCAGCGCTTTAGACTTGTCAAAGTCTGAAGTATAGGGAACCATGCTAGATCCCTGGGATGTTCCTGAGTGTTGGATATTCTCTATTTCAGTGACTCTTAGGTGGGATTCACTTCTATCTTCCTGTTGCATCACATCAGGTAGTTTGAAAGTGGGTAAATGATGTTCAGTAACTACCTTAGTGTGCAGTTTGTCTGTGATAGTTTTCTGGATTTGGTAAGCAAATGTTGAAGGATCCCTAAATTGAGTTATCAGAGGCTTCTCTTCAATATCAAAGTCTCCTTGAAAAACTGTGTTGTCTTCCAGCAACACCATCTTGAAGTCAGTCTTTGTATTGTCCTCTGGTTTCTTCTTGGTAGCTGGCCTTTTAACACCAGAAGTTCTAGCTACTGAAGTTGATACTTCAGAAGTTTTGAACTTCTTTGGATTAGCAGCCTTGACAGCCTTGTACTTTTTGTATGTGTCTAGTAGTCTTTCTTCTTTCCATCTTAACATAGAGGCCTTTGAACCATAGTGATTTGCTACCAGTTCTTCAATCATCTCAGCTCTCTTGGCTTTTCCATCTTTATTTGTTGCAAGTTTGTCAGCAACAAGTTGAGCTCTTTTAGTCAGCTCATCCATTGAGAGCCCTTTGAGTGAATACGCTTTTGTTTTGCTGTTCTTGGTTATAAAAGACATCCGTTGTTGTCTTTTGTTTTCTTCAGCAACTCTCTTTGTTTCAGCTTACCTATTCAACTCTGCTTCATAAGCTTGTAACTTTTCATTGAGGGTTAAGTCTTCCCTTGCTTCCAAAGCATTCCAGATCTCATCTTCCTTAGCCTTTCTTTGGGCTGCAATTAAACTCTTCTCAAGTAGTTCTTTGGACATTGATAGTGGAGAAGGGTTCATCACAGTCATTGTTGTAGTTGTTGTAGGCCTTGGAATAGGAGTTGGTTGTTGTTGTTCAGCTGGTTTGGAAGGCTCTTTAGTTAGTTGTATGTTGGAAGTGTTAACTTCTGATGTGTTGACAGGAGTGTCAACTACTGAAGGATTGTCTTCAGTATTTTCTGAATCATCAGAAGTTTCATCAGAAGTTTCTTCAATATGGCCTTGGGAAGTTTCAGCTTCAACTTCAGTTCCAGAGATAAGCCTTTGTTGATCTTCTCTTTGTTTTCTGGCTTTCTCTTGGAGTTCTCTTTCTTGTAGAGCCACTCTTGCCTTTATTCTGGCTTCTAGTGACTCCCTTGGTTCCTTAATCTTCTCCCCCTTTTTGGCTTCATCCACATCTGGAAGCTTATAAGGTTGAGAAGTTCTACCAGTGAGCTTGGCAATCTGTCTTGAGTTGTGGTCAATTTTGTTGGACAGATCATTCATTTTGGATTTGATCACCTCAAATTGGTTTTTGGTTGACAGCTCCAAAGCAGCTGTGAAAGTTTTGAGGTGATTGGTAATAAGGTTGTTCATCATCTGGTATATGGGACCATCTGGGCTGCATAGTTGGTTCAGATCTATGCTTGTTGACCCAGGGAATTGTGTAGGCATATTTAGTGAGGGGTGTGTTTTGGGGTGATCTTCATGTTGTACAGAAGATGCCACTTTAGGGGAATCAGGGATCAAGTGGTCTTTAACCTGATCTGGTGTGACCAGCTCTTTGAGCTTAGATACATCAGGTGCAGGACCTTCACTAGCAGCCGTCAATTCATGTTTAGTGGAGTGTGAATCATCATCCAAATCAATGGAATCATCTGAATCCCTGCTTACTTCCTCAATGAGGACAGTATCAGTTACATCATGAGCTGAGCCCAACTCAGTTGTCTCATGTACCTCTTTTTCTTGGTTCAGAGGCTTTCCTACCTCAGGCATTAAGCCTTCATCAGTAGTTGCCACAAATGAGGTCTTAGCTATGTTACTTCTATCCTCAGATCCACCACTGGGTGGTATTTGAGTAGTAGCAGCCTCAAATGTACCTAGAGTTTCTAAGTTTGGGCTTAGAGACCTTGGTTCATCCTCATCTCTTGGGTTAGGGCTAGGGATATCCACATCCATGTCAAGTGATGAAGGTATGTCCCCTGTTTGATGTGGTTGTTGGGGACTGACATGTTCTGATGGGATGTTTTGTTTTAGCCCAGAGAGAAGTTTGGCAATTTCAAGGGCTTCAGGTTCAGAAAGTTGTGGTGCTGGTTCAGTAGTTTGGTCTATGGGTTCAGCAGTTTCAAAAGAAGAGTCTATGGGGATTGTTTTCTTAAATTTCTTTCTTTTGAATAAAATGGTTATTGGTGCTCTTGTGGGGGTTTAAGATGGATGAGACTGAGAGGATGTTTCAGTCACATCTTTATCAAGTGCAGATTGCACATTTGCAGGTTCAGGCATCTCAACCTCCTGAACTGCCTTTCTTTTCAGGCTGGTGGGTTTTTGTTTTTGTTGTTTGGGTTTCTTGGCCTTTTTGGATGATGGTTTGGAAGATGAGGGTTCCTTGGGGACTGTTGTGTGTTCCCCTTGGTCATCTTCTGGCCAGGTGGCTGGTTTATTGTGCCTAGAGTATGCTTGTGAGGTTAAAGGGTTTAAAACAGTTGTTTGACTCACAAGCACCTATTCTCCAAGTTCCTTTATTATGCATTGCATAATAAATCTTGGATACAACAAAAACTTCTTTTTAGAATTGAGATGATGTAACACCAACTCATTGAAGAAAAATGCTGATGCCCTGAATTTTGTTTCATTCACAATGGAATGAAAAATTGGTTGAAAAGTAGAGGGCATCTGATCATATGATCCAGTTTTTGGACTCAAACACATAATTATATAGTGAAACAAAAGTTTGTACTTAGGTTCAAAATATTTCTTAAAAATAGTAGCATGTGAGAGAGTACCTTGGTAACCACACTTTGTCATGGTTAAATGAATTTCAGAGTTTGGAAATTGATCTGGGGCACCCACATTATCCAGACCCAGTCTAATCCCCAAAGTTTCGGGTGTGATTGCCATTCTTCTCCCTTGGATGGTTGAATTGAGGGAGATCACCTTATCATTTACTGTCACCGTCTCCGCATTTGCCCAGAACTCATTAAGAGTCTCAGTGTGGATTGGAGGATCAATGGTGAGGGCAGTAAAGTATTGGGATTTGACGACTAAATCAATGATTTCGTCGTATTGGGACCAGGCTTCATGTTTTTCGAAGTAGCCTCTTTGATTGTGTCCCTGTTTCAGAGTTAGAGCCATGTGGTTTGTGTCTGTGTGGATCGAACAGTGTTTTTGCAGGTTCAGGTGTTGAAAGCTTTTTGAGAGAGAAGGATGGAATTTTTGCTTTTTGAATGGATAAGTGTTGGAAAAGGTGTTTATCAGAAGTTTGTAACTGCCTTAGGTCAAACTTTTGAAGTGGGAAATGTCTGATTTGCCCTTAATGACAAAATTGCTGATGAAAAACAATTGTCATCAGTAGTTCCCATTTTCTCTTCAGTAGTTTGTTAACAACTGATGAGAACACTTTATTCATAATTTCTGAAGTTTATTTTATCAGAAGTTAATCAATTTTCAGAAAATATTCCCATACTGATGGTTTGTTCATCAGTAGTTTCTCTCTTTTTGTTTTTCAGAAGTTTTTAAATTAAAAACAGATGTAAGTGAAAAATAAAATATGTGCAGGAAAAGTAAAAGAACACTTACAAATTTAGCATCCCAAGCATGGATACTAACTTCTGAAATGTTGATGTGTCAAGGAGTTTTGTGAATATGTCAGCTATCTGATTAGCTGTTGTGACATGCTTCACTTCAATCTTGCCTTTTTCATAGCAATCCCTTATGAAATGATACCCGATTTCAATGTGTTTGGTTTTTGAGAACTGAACAGGATTTTGAATGATGCTAATGGCAGATTTGCTGTCTACAAGCAATGGTGTCTTGGTCTCTTTGATTCCATAATCAAGAAGTTGATATTGGAGCCATTATATCTGTGATGTACAACTTGCAGCTGCAATGTATTTAGCTTCAGCAGTTGAAGTTGCAACAGATGTTTGCTTCTTTGATTGCCAGGACACTAGACAGTTTCCCAAGAATTGACAACCACCAGATGTTGATTTCCTTGACATTTTGCACCCTGCATAGTCACTATCTGAAAAAGCTGATAACTTGGTATTGCTAGAAGCAGGATACCAAATTCCAAGTGTAGGAGTTCCTTTCAGATATCTGAAGATTCTTTTGACTGCAATGAGGTGTGATTCCCTAGGAGCTGATTGATATCTAGCACAGACACATGTTGAAAACATAATATTTGGTCTAAAAGCAGTTAGATACAAAAGGGAACCTATCATACATCTATACATGGTTTGATCAACCTGTTTTCCTTGATCACCTGGTTTAACTTGTGTGGTAGGTGTCATGGGAGTGGAACATGATTTACAGTCTTGTAAAGAAAATTTGTTTAATAATTCTTTAACATATTTTGATTGATGTATAAAAGTTCCATTAGTTTGTTGTTTAATCTGCAGTCCTAAAAAGTACTGCAGTTATCCCATTATACTCATCTCAAATTTTGATTGCATGAGTTTTTTAAATTCATCACACAATTTTGTGTTTGTTGAACCAAATATGATATCATCAACATAAATTTGAACAAGTAAGACATGATTTCCAACATTTTTAATGAAAAGAGTTTTATCAATGGAGCCTCTTGTGAAGTTATTTTTGAGTAAAAAGTTGGAAAGTGTTTCATACCAGGCTCTTGGAGCATGTTTTAGCCCATAACGAGCTTTGTCTAGCTTGTACACCCACTCAGGATGAGAAGGATCCTCAAAACCAGGTGGCTGACAAACATACACTTCCTCTTTGATTTTTCCATACAAAAATGCACTTTTAACATCCATTTGAAAAACTTTTATTTTGTTGGAAATGGCATAGGCCAGAAATAAGCTGATGGCTTCAAGCCTTGCAACTGGAGCAAAGGTCTCATAATAATCAATTCCTTCTTCTTGAGAGTAACCTTGTACTACCAGTCTTGCCTTGTTCTTTATAATCATACCAGCTTTATCTTGTTTGTTCCTGAAAACCCATCTTGTGCCAATTGGTAGCTTGTTTGGTGGTAAGGGACAGATTTCCCAAACCTGTTGCTTCTTGAACTGAAGCAGCTCATCTTGCATAGCTTCTACCCAATTGTTGTCTTTGAGGGCTTCTTGGTACTTCTTAGGTTCCAACTGAGAGATGAATGCTGAGAAGAAGCAAAAGTTGTAAAGCTGGTTTCTTGTGAGAACACCTGATGCAATATCACCCATGATTTGTTCAAGTGGATGATCTTTGTGTTCAATCAGTTGTTGTAAACCACTGACAGGTGTAGGTGGCTCTTGTACTTCATCATACAAACCACTGAGGTTAATAATATCTGGTTCAGCTGTTTGAACATCTTCAGTAGTTTAAGGAGCTGAAGAAGATGTTTGAGTTTGTAAATCAGCAGTTGTTGAATCAGAAGTTTGTGAAACTTCTGATGGTTTGAAAGTTGACTTAATGACTGTATTAGGAGTCCATGGTGCTGGATCCTCATCATCAAACCTTTGAACACCATAATACGTAGGTTTAGATGAAGTAACAGTCTTTTCAGGTCCAAAGTGGAAGCTGTCAAGGTCAAAGAGTTCAGCAGGATGTGATGGAATAAGAGTGTATTTTGACTCATTGAACTTGACATTCAGTGTTTCTTCTACTATCTTGGTTCTTGAGATAAAAACCTTGTAGGCTTTTCTAGTGGAAGAGTGACCAAGAAAATAACCTGAATCAACTTTAGCAGCAAACTTTGAAATAGAGTCTTTAATGTTTAGAATGAAACATTGACATCCAAAAGCCCTGAAAAAGGAGATAAGGGGCTTTATGCCATGAAGAACTTCATAGGCAGTCTTGGAGTGTCTCTTGTTGACAAGGACTCTATTTTGAACATAACATGCAGTGTTAACTGCTTCAGCCCAGAAATACAATGGTAGGCCTGAATCAGCTAACATTGTTCTTGTTGCTTCAATCAGTGTTCTGTTCTTGCTTTCTACCACACCATTTTGTTCAGGAGTTCTGGGAAAATTGATTTGTCTAATAACCCCTTTAGACAAACAAGATTTCATCCAGAGTTTTGTTCCTTAACTCTGTCCCATTATCACTTCTAATAGCTTTGACAGATAGAGAATATTGTTTCTCTACTTGTAGAATGAAGAACTTGATGATTTCAGCTGCCTCATCCTTGGAAAATAAGAAGAATACCCATGTAAATCTTGAATAGTCATCAATGATGACCAAGCAGTATTTCTTCTTGCCAAGGCTCATGATTTTTACAGGCCCAAATAAGTCCATATGGAGTAGTTGAAGATATGCAGTAGTTTTTGATTCTTCAATAGACTTATAGGAGGACTTATGCTGCTTTCCCTTTAAACAGGATACACAGTGTTCTTGGCACTGGTATACTTTCAAAGGTAGACCTCTGACCAAGCCCATTTTTGTGACTTTATTTATGGTTTTAAAGTTCACATGGCCAAGTCTCCTGTGCCAGAGATCAGTCTCTGAAGTTGATGCCTTTGAGTAGAAACAGGCAGTGTTGTTCAGTACTTTGTCTTTTTCAATGTCCACTGCATAGACACTCTCACATCTTTTGGCTATCAACAAAGTATGATCTTCAATGATCTTCTCTATCAACTTCTGGCCTTCTGGTGATATGATCTTGCATGCTGTCTTTGTGAAAAAAGGAAGACTATCCTTTATCACACATTTGAGACACACTTAGCAAGTTGTACTCAAGGTTTTCAACCAGATTGACCTTGTCAAACTGTATTTTTCCAGAGGAGACATTGCCATGTCCTAGCACATATCCCTTAGCATTGTTCCCAAAGGATACAGATCCTTCTCTTTGACTGATAAAGTTGTTTGTCAGGTATCTGCATCCTGTCATGTGCATTGAGCCTCCACTGTACACATACCAAATGCTATTTAAGCCTCTGGAGACCCTCTGCACAAATTAGCAAATTAGTTAGATTTAGGAACCCAAGCCAATTTGGCTTTGGGTTTGCTCTTGAGAACATTAACAGTTTGTTCTTGACCAGGTTGAGGAATCCATGTCTTTTTGGCAATGGATTTTTCATTAAAAGCAATGGTGGTATCCTTTTGAGGACCACCATCAACCCTGGTCATCAGTAGTTGTACCATGTTCATGAGATCTTTTATCTCAGCAGTTTGTGAAACTGCCGATGATGTAGGTCTAACTACTGAAAGAGAATTTTGAGAAAAAGACTTTTGTTGAGATTTTATCTTTTTCTGAGAAAAGGTGTTTACTGGTTGTTGTTTCCTGGGAGAAAAAGTTTCTTTAAAATCATTTTTGATTTGTTTTCCCACAACCAGTTGTGAAATTTTCTTGTTGTACTGAATTCCTTTTCTATATCTACAAAACTCTGTCTTGTGGTTGAACAGACCACAGATTTCACATTCTTTTGCCTTTTCTTTTTCATTTAAAGGCAAGTTTCTGACTGTCTTGATTGGTTTTAGGTCATCAGTAGTTTTCAGGTTCTCAACTCCTGATGTAGATGAAACTACTGATGGCTTAAAGTCAGATTTTATCAGTACTTCTGAAGAACTTTCTTTGTGAGTTTTTAGAAAGTTTTCATGGAAAGATGTGCATTCTTTCTCTTCAGAAGTTTCACCTGAAACAATTTTTCTCCCATCTTCAGTAGTTTTGTGGGAAAAATCTGTTGGTGTTTCAGTGTGATTGTACCCTATGCCAAACCTAACATTTGAAGCACTTTGTTTGTTTAGCAGCAGTTGGTACCCCTTACAAGATTCTACCCATTTTTCACAAGTGACCTTGGTGTCAGCAAGCTCTTTTCTGACATTTCCTAGGTCATCTATCATTATTTTAAGTTGCGCTTGGGTTTTAATGGCATTGTTAGTTAATTTAGAATTTTCTTTTGCTTTTGCAGCAAGTTTTCTTTCCAAATCACATTTCATCTGAGTGAATTTTCTCTCAGAGTCATTTGCTTTGCCTTGTAAGTGCACATTGGTCTCTCTTATGAGAGCAAAAGATTCTTTACATGAAGTTGAACAAAGTTTTGTTAAAGATTCTCTTGATACCTGAGACAGGGCAGATTTTGAGGTACAGCCCTCAAATGCCATTAAGGCAAAATTATTTCTGCCATTGTCAGGTTCTCCCCAGTTGATGTCAAACATTTTGTTGTCTGCATCAGGATTACACTCCGTGGTGTCAAAAGGAAGACTGCTCCAGTCAACATACCCTGAGGTGAACAAGCTTTGTTGTGAGGGTTGCTGAGTCTGTGGAGGTTGTTGAGCAGCTGGAATGGGAGGGATTGATTGTTGGCTCTGCATCTGTTGAGCAGGCATCTGTACATATTGTACTTGTGGCACATATTGGATTTGTGAAGCTTGTGCCTGTACAAAATGTGCACTCCCCTGTGTTCCATTATTCCTATTATAACTAGGGTTATACAGATTTCCAGACTGAGATTGGTTGTAGCTAGAGCTTCTACACTCTCTAGCAAAGTGTCCCAACTTCTGACACTTGTGACATCTAAGTTTAGATTTGTCAAAACCAATTTTTGTAGAACTGTTAAGTCCTGGAAATTTCCTTCCTGACCTTTTGTAAAATTTGTTTGTTTTTATACTTAACATGGCCAGTTGGTGTAAAATGTCCATTTCTTCTAAGTCATCATTGCTGAAATTTTTTAAATCATCCATGATGAAACACATGTTATCAACATTTTGACTGTTTTCTTCATTGTCATAACCTGGGAATGATCTTTCAGATGAGATCCCAGCAGTTATGTCAATGTGGTCAAAAGATCAAAAACTATTTGAACAAGCAGGTGAATCTTGTCCTAATAGTGTTGTACTACCTGGTAGATATTCATCAGCAGTTTTACCAGAACTTTGTAATTTCTTCTTTTGATCTATTTCTCTTTCAAAAGTTAATAATCTCCCATGTAATTTTGTAAGAGTGAGGGAGCTAAAGTCTGGTGAAGATCTTAAGACTATAGAATATGTTTCCCATTTTTCAGGTAAGGACCTTAAAAATCTATGAAGCATAGATACATTTGTATAGGTCTGACCATTTAATTTTAGCTCAGATATTAATGAGGAGAATCTTTCAAATTGTTGAGTTAAAGTTTCCCCATTTATGTGAGCAAAAGTTTCATATTGTTGAGCCAGGAGTTCTCTGGTGTTGGCAATCACCTCTTCAGTTCCTCCAAACTGTTCTTTGAGGTAGTCCCAAAGCTCTTTGGCACTATCACAATGTAATAGGCCAGAGTAGATTTCATTTGGGAGTGCCATAGCCAACATAGAGAAAGCTTTAGCATCAAGCTCAAGTTTTAGGAAATCATCATCTGTATAGTCTTTTGGGTCTTTTGGTATTTCTTCTTTAGTTTCAAGATTGATATTTACTGGTTTGTGAGGACCATATATCACAGATTTCCAGCAACCAGTGTTGGTCTGTGATAATGTATGTGCCATTCTCCTTTGCTATGTATTGTATTCATTTCTTACTAGCATAGCAGGTTCATTGGCAGAACCAGTATTATGAGGATCCATTTTAAAGAGTATTGATTTGTCAAAAATCTCTTAAAGTGATGGATGTTGATAAAAGTGAACTTTTAATCCTTTATTGAATATCAATAAGAGCCTATGTCTGATTCTCAATGTGTTAGATTGATATGTGATCAGATAAGCCAGTGCTCTGATACCAATTGTTGGATCAGTAATGCTCTTGATGTGTTGCTTACTAGTGAACACTTACGTGTTTAGCAAGTTCAATCAGATTTGCATAGCGAAATGATAAGTAAAGTTACACTATCAACAGGAGTTATTACTCCCCCTGGATGTTTGAAAACTAAAGACAAGTATTTAATGAGAATCTAAGTATAGAATGAGAATGCATACTTGATCAGATTTTCAGTAAATGAAATAGAAAGAACAATAAGAACAATAATAAGCTTTGAAGGATTTCTGTATTAATCAAAATCAATGTCTAAAACAGAGGGGATGAACCCATCTATTTATAGACTTTACATATACATGCACCTTGCTAAAAGTAAGTCAGTAACAAGTTGCAACAAGTTGCATTCTTGGAACTTGTACAAAAAGATAAAGTAATACTAAACTAATAAACTACTGAAACATAAGTTGGTTAAAAAGATTCATGAACAAGAGCTGATGAATGAAAAACTACTGATGAGTAGTTTGTCTTCAGTAGTTCTTCAGTGAACTGTCTGGTTAGACTTCAGAACTTCTGATACTTCTTCTTCAGTACTTGTTGAATCCTTCTTCAGTACTTTAGTCTTCTTTCTTCAGTAGTTCTATACTTAGGATATTTTGCAGAAGTGGATTAGACTAAGGTTTACAAAAGTGGTTTCACCAATCCTTTTTGTCCTAACATTACTTGTGTTGTCTACAAGTTGTTTTCTTGTTATGCTTGTCTTTTGTAACTTAACTCTTTAAGTTAAATGTGTCTTTTATGGAAAGACTTGTAAGCTAGTGATCTTGATAAAAGATAGCTTAGTTTCTTGGAAAAACATCACTTTTATTCATGAAAAGCAAGTGTTTTGTATATTCTTGGTGTACTCATGTGTTGAAGGTCTACTATGTTTAAGTATGCATAACTTATTATTTTCATACTAGACATCTTTTGTGAAAATAATACTTCTTGTCAAAATATTTACTTTTTCTTGAAAAACACATGGATTTTGTAAGCTTTGTTATGACTAACAACTTTTAATATCATGCCTTGTGTTAATGAGTTTAGAAAATGTATCCTTTTTCTTTATAAAATTTTCGGCTATGTATACTTATATACATATACATCTCGGCCCTTAGGGGTGTAAAACACATACATTTACTAGTTAACATAATGTATTTAAAACATGATTTCACCCACTTGCTTGATTAAGTTACAAGAGTAAACACACTAGTGAACAACCTTGTATTTTAAAGACTATGTAATAATGAAAACATAAGTTTAGGAAAACAATGTTATACCTCCTAGTCTCTTAAGAAAAGAGGGAGTTAGGGGCCTTGTACAACCTTATTTATGCTCCTTGTACCCCTAATGATCCCTTGAAAGATAATGTTTATTGTTAGTGACTTGGGTGTGGGAGGTGGTTTGTGGTGGTTTGGTGGCTGAGTGGGTGTGGTGGTTCGGCGGTGGTAGCGAGCCGAGAGAGGGAGAGGGAGAGGGAGAGGGAGGGGTGGAGGGGTGTTCAATTGTCTGGTGCACTAATCCTCACTAACCTTGGCCCTTTATATAGATATTAAAATTGGCATGGCATCATGACTTAGGAAAGGTGAAAGTAAGCATCTTTCTAAATATGGATTAAGATCTTGTAAAGGTGATTTTGGTTAGATTTGGAAGAGATTATGGAGGTGATGTGAGCTTGCTTTCTTAGTTAGTGTGGGCCGAAAATCTTGAGGTGTTGGGAGGCCATGGATTAGTCAATCTCATAAGGATTTGATGCATGATAATCATGGTGTCTTGGGTGATTAGAAGTGTCTTAGGTTGACTTTGTAGGATATTTCATGGAAAGTGTGGAATGGTAATTGTAGTAAGTCAATACTTAAGCTTTCCTAAGTGTTATAAGATGCTTTCCATATTAGTGTAACATCTAAGAATGTGATGGAGGTGACTAAAGTTTGTCTTAGGAAATCTTGGTGGAAGAATAAGATGAAGGGACTTGTGTAAGAGTGGGAGACACAAACACTACACATATATGCATATGTGTGTCGTGTATGTATGTATGCATATGTGGGGGTTTTCTTTTTGGCAAGTCAACTACTATGGGATGACTACAAGGCCAAATGTTTAGCTATTTGTGATGGAATCTTAGTGATTTGAGGTGATGCTTCATTGATGACTAGAAGTAAAATCTTTGAAAGATACAATCCTACACACATACATACATGTGTGTATATATATATATATTTTGAACATTTTAAACTCATGTCTTGTACAAGTGTATACACATATAATGTAATTAGATGTTAAGTGTGATATTTGTACAAGTTTAAATGCCTCAAATATATATATAATTGTGTTTAATATATATTTATTTTTAACTAGTCGTATTGCTAGTCGTATGTGGGCTTTGTGTTCGGGTGATTTCTGTATATGGACATTGTTTGATTTTTGTCCCTAATGGAATCACCATTGAAATGTTATGTACAATTGTGTGGGTTTCCCAAACTAGGGTTTTGGTATGATCTCTCTATAGCCATGATAACTATCTGTCTAGTCCTGAATTTGTATCAACTAGTGGACCTAATGCTAGTCTATAAGCATCGAATTTGTCCTGTCGGTACCCTGTATGGCCCAAATTTAATGAAACATGTAAAATGAAATGTCATGCACAATGTGTATGTGTAACTAATGTACAGACATGACCTGTGATTTCGACGGGTGTCGAATGGACCTATGTATCAGGGATTGAGTTTCCCACGTTTTCCGAACCTGGGTACTCCTTTCCATGGAGATACTTTGAGCAACACTCTGTCACCCACTTGGAACTCTAAGGGTTTACGCCTCTGATCTGCGTAGCTCTTTTGCCTGTCCCTGGCAGCTCTGAGTCTGTCTCGGATCTGGATAATCTCGTCAGTCGTCTCCTGGATGAGTTTGGGACCTGTCATCTGCTTGTCCCTTACTTCTGCCCAGCATACAGGGGATCGACACTTGCGTCCATACAACGCTTCGAAAGGTGCTGCTTTGATACTAGTGTGATAACTGTTATTCTAAGAAAATTCGATCAACGGCAAATGCGTATCCCAATTTCCTCCAAAATCAATCACACACGCACGAAGCATATCTTACAGTGTCTGAATGGTCCTTTCGCTTTGTCCATCGGTCTGAGGATGGTAAGCAGTACTCAAATCCAGTCGGGAACCAAGGGCTTCTTGCAATGATTGCCAGAACCTTGAAGTAAAACGACTGTCTCGATCAGAGATTATAGAAATAGGCACACCGTGTCTGGATATGATCTCATTGATGTATATCTGAGATAATTTCTCCGTCTTGTCTGTTTCCTTGATGGGCAAGAAATGCGCAGACTTTGTGAGACGATCGACAATTACCCAGATTGTATCATGACCACGGGGTGTCTTTGGCAACTTAGTAACAAAGTCCATGGAAATCTGTTCCCATTTCCATACAGGAATCTCTGGTTGGTGAAGCATACTTGAAGGCTTCTGGTATTCGGCCTTGACCTTTGAACATGTTAAACAATGTTTGACATAGGTCGCAATACAACCTTTAAGGTTAGGCCACCAATAGAACTCCTTGAGGTCTTTGTACATCTTATCCGCACCGGGGTGAATAGAGTACTTGGACTTGTGTGCTTCATCCAGAACTATATCACGCAATTCTCCATACAATGGAACCCATATTCTGTTCAAGAAATATTTTGTCCCGTCAGGTCTTGTCTCCAACTGACCAACCTGACTGTATAGAGCTTCATGCCCGATATTACTATCCTTGAGAGTTTCTTGATGAGCTTGACGAATACGGGCTTTGAGATTGGTATGAATGGTCATGCCCAACGCACGTACACGCAATGGCTTGGTACGCTCCTTTTGGCTTAATGCGTCTGCCACGACATTTGCCTTTCCAGGATGGTACTTAATCTCACAGTCGTAGTCATTAAGTAGCTCAACCCATCGCCTTTGACGCATGTTCAGGTCTTTCTGGTCAAAGATATGTTGCAAGATCTTGTGGTCAGTAAAGATAGTACATTTAGTCCCATAGAGGTAGTGTCTCCAAATCTTGAGTGCGAACACTACTGCACCCAATTCCAAATCATGGGTTGTGTAGTTCCGTTCGTGCACCTTGAGTTGGCGAGAGGCATAGGCAATAACCTTGTTCCTCTGCATTAAGACACAACCGAGACCTTGATGAGATGCATCGTAATAGACCACGAAATCTTCCGTTCCTTCTGGCAATGAAAGAATCGGTGCGCTGCACAACTTGAGCTTCAAAAGCTGGAAAGCTGATTCTTGCGAATCTCCCCATTCGAATTTCTTGTCTTTTTAGGTCAAGACTGTTAGGGACTGGGCTATTTTTGAGAAATTCTCGATAAATCGACGATAATAGCCAGCTAACCCTAGAAATTTTCAAACTTCGGTCGGGGTATCGGGTCTAGGCCAATCTTTGATCGCTTGAATCTTAGCTGGATCGACATGTATGCCCTTGTCATTCACAACATGACCGAGAAAGTGAACTTCAGGTATCCAAAATTCGCATTTGGACAGTTTGGCATACAGTTTCTCGCTCTTGAGGAGAGTAAGAATTTCCCTCAAATGTTGTTCGTGTTCCTCTTGGGTTCGTGAATAGATCAGAATGTCGTCAATGAACACGATTACGAACTTGTCGAGGTAAGGCTTGCACACCCGGTTCATCAGATCCATGAACACTGCTGGTGCGTTTGTCAAACCAAACGGCATTACTAGGAACTCATAGTGTCCATACCGTGTCCTGAAAGCAGTCTTGGGAATGTCATCCTCATGGATACGCAACTGATGATATCCTGATCTCAAGTCAATCTTCGAGTAGAAACTCGAACCTTGCAATTGATCAAACATATCATCGATCCTTGGAAGAAGATAACGAATCTTCATTGTGAGCTTGTTTAACTCTCTGTAATCGATGCACATGCAGAACGATCCATCCTTCTTCTTGACAAATAAGACTGGAGCTCCCCAGGGTGACGAGCTCGGTCGAATGAATCCTTTGTCAAGTAGTTCTTGCAATTGGTTGGATAGTTCCTGCATCTCAGAGGGGGCTAAACGATACGGCGAACGGGCTACAGGAGCAGCTCCAGGAACGAGATCAACACGAAACTCAACCTGCCTCGGGGGTGGCAATCCTGGCAGATCTTCGAGAAAAACTTCAGGAAATTCCCTCACGACAGGGATGTCTTCGTTTCTTCTCTCCTCGGGTTTCTTCTCGATCAGGTGCGCCAAGAATGCAAAATGACCTTTCTGCAAACACTTCTGGGCCTTCATGCAAGATATGAGTCGCAACGGAGTCTTCCGGCATTCTCCTTGGATAGACAAAACTTCACCACTAGGCAACGGAATCCGCACTATCCTCACGAAATAGATGACTTCGGCACGATACTTCGACAACCAATCCATCCCAATAACGACATCGAAACTTCCTAACTCGACAGTTAGAAGATCGATACAGAACTCATGACCTCCTAGTTCCAACGTACAGTCCTTCAATACTTCGACGTACTCGATTGTCTTACCGTTGGCCAATTCTATAGAGTAAGGTGTGTGCAACTTATGGGACTCTAAACCGAGGGCTTGCTTAAATTCGGTTGACACAAAACTCAAATCGGCACCGGTATCGAAAATACAGCAGCAGCATGACTGTTTACGAGAAACGTACCCGTGACAACGTGAGGATCCTTGCGCGCATCTTCTGCACCCATGACAAAAGCCCTGCCATGAGCTTGGCCTTTCAGCTTGGGTCAGTCCTTCCTGAAATGGTCAGTGGCACCACATTCGAAACAACCCGGTTTCCCATCATCGTTCACAACCGTTTTGGACCGGCACTGCACTGTAGGATGACCCATCCGCTTGCACTTCTCGCATTTGATGCTGTCGCACGTCCCCACGTGATGGTACTTGCATTTACTGCAAAACGGGTGAGGCCCGTTGTATGGCTTGCGAGTTTCAGTGGCGGTGGCAGCAAAAACTTTGATGGTTTCGGGCTTCTTGTGGGAGTTGCCTTCCGAACTTTTCCCCTTCTAAAAATGTGACCACTTGCGCTTATTCCCAGTACTTGCACTCTTGTCGGATTTCTTTTGGGTCAGGGAACCCATGCGAACTGCGTCATCAGTGAGACTATGCGCAAGAGTGACAACATGCTTAATGGAAGTTGGAGCAGCAGTGGTAACCATACTACGGATCTTGGGAGAAAGTCCCCAAATATACCGTTCCACACGCTTGTACTTAGGAGTAACCATGTGAGGAACCAAACGAGAAAGCTCATGAAATTTGGTGGTATAGGCAGCGATTTCCACCCCGTTCATGGTTAGATTCCAGAATTAGGTTTCCAGTTTCTGTAACTCACTACGCGGGCAATACTTATCCATCAGCATGGTTTTCAGTTCGGTCCACGAGAGATTATAGGCAGCTACGCGACCCAAGGTCTGCACTTTTAGGTTCCACCATGCTAGTTCTTCATCTTGGAAAATGCAAGTGACATACTTGATCTTTTGGTCTTCTGAACAACCACTGATATCAAGTACTGACTCAGTTTTCTCGATCCAACGGACTATACCAATTGCTCCTTCGGGCCCACGAAAATTCCAAGGCTTGCATGCCATGAAAGTTTTGTAGGAACACCCATGCACAGTATTCTTTACTTCTGCGGAGTTAGAACGAATGGTTTATTAGTCGATGGAATCGGCATAGGATAGGATCAAGATTAGGGAGGGATAGGAAAGAAAAGCTTTACCAGTCTCGGGATCATGGGTTCTGCATCGGCCCGCTGCGCCCGAACCGCCGCTGGAATCGGCGCGGTTCGCTTCATGTTGCGCAATAGCATGTGCAGTTACCCTGGCTAGATCCGCTGAGGTGGTCGGAAAAGCTTCTACCTCAGAAGTCTATCGAGTAGTTCTTTTGGGAAGCATGTTCTTCTAATACATAAGATTAAAAGAATGAGACACATATCACTGCTTAATATTGTCCACATATGCACCAAGCAGAACAACCACACAATCAACACGCAAATGACAAACACGATCACAAATGCACGACTCAACACAACAATAGTATAGGAAAATAAAACATCGTACTATTATAGAAGGTTTAACATACTTAATATGATTTTTGTTTCTACATACAAAATAAAATGGCATACTGCCTTACAAGTTTTTAAAACTACTACTACTAGTACAATACATGACAACTGTAACAGTACTGATTTCTGGAAAATTAACATGGACCTTTGTTTGACACCCTTGGCAAATCCCACATCGGCCGTGGCCAGGAGAGATCCTTGGTTCATAAGTAATCCAAAGCCTCTTAAATCACCAACGCGTTTTGGGCTTAATGCTAGTGGATGAGAGGAGAACTCCACAGTTAAGCGTGCTCAGGTGGGAGTAGTATCAGGATGGGTGACCTCCTGGGAAGTCTCCATCGGGGCGACCAAAAACAAATCCGTGAGCTCTGGATGGGCAACCCATCAGGGCAAAGCGGACAATATTGGTGGTGAGAGGGGTCGGATGTTACAACAACCTACATGGATGGGGGTGGTAATGCAGCAGACAAGGCTGCGACGGCTGCAGTCAACCTAGCCTCGAGATCGTTAACTCTAGCCTCGAGCACGGCGACACGCTCCTCAGCTGCGGCGCGTCCCTGATCGGCGTCGTAAACACGTGTACCTAGGTCCGCTAAACGATAGAGGATAGGATCACGGGTAGCACCCGTCAGATAGAGATCGTCCTCAATGTCTCGGACTCTCCCACGCAGTACTCCAATCTCAGTGTTGTGACGTCCAACAACGTCCCGCACAGAGTAGAAGGTGTGATGCACAGGAGCTGGCTCAAAGCCGGTAGGTAACGGAGTGTCAAAGGGAGTCTGAGATGACTCACCGACCTCGAAGGTAGGGGGAACCTCCCTGTCGGTGTCCTCATCGGAGTAGGCTAGAAAGCCATCCATGGTAGGCAAGTAAGTCCTCTTACGAGCCTGGAATCTCAGACCTAGCCTCTTCTTGGGTAGCTCAGGTGCCTCTGCTGCAGGGGGCTGGGGGTCAGCAGGTGCTGGAGGCTTAGGGTCAGCCTGGGCAGGAGCCTCGGCTGGAGCGATAGGAGCCGGTGGAGGAAGTACTCGTTTCCGAGGTGTGTGCATCATACGCACACCACCCGGATACGGGCGATAAGAACGGAACGATGGCACCCTAGGCTCGGTATGCGGTAGGGGTGCATCCTCCTGTTGTGCCTCTCCTGCTGGCACAACCTCCTCGTCGTCCGAAACGACATGGTCCACCTGCATGTGGTCCTCCTCGACGTCAGAATCGCTGGAATCGGGCTCATAACCCTGCTGAATGTCGGCGGCAGGAGGGCTGTCGGGTACAACCTCCTCCTCAGAATCAGAAATGATGATAGGGTCCTCGATGTGTGCCATGATCCTGGAAATTAATGAACATAAGTGTGTGTCAGTATGTAGTGTACTTAATATATCTACTAAAGTGTGAAGTATGTAACTAGCATGGAACTTGCGTAGCGCGTAGGGATACTTGTTGTGATTCTTTCCTTTGGAAAACATTTCAAAAATCAATTTTTGTTTAGATTATAGTTTGACTCAAAAAGAATCTTAGTTCGCTATAACCTTGTGCTCTAATACCACTATGTCACACCCCGCCTAAGGCGGAAACACGGGGTGCAACTGAAATGATTTCCATGCACAAAAATCACATGAGCATTATTTAAGAAAACAGGAAATACCATTTAAAATATTCAAGTTTTACAGAACATAATGTTAATTGTTTAACTGGACACCATTGTCAAAAGTGTTTAGACCAAAACATCACAACAATGGATCAAAAGACGGTATCCCCCACAAAATGCTCGCACGCGACCTTCCCAAGTTCCATGCTAATTTCCTGAAAAACATGCATGAAAATAAATGGGTCAACATAAAGTTGGTGAGTTCACTGGTTTTGTATATTGGACCTGTAATCCCAAATCCGACTAAATTACTGCCTAGCTAGGGCAATAATTGATATGTGATCTGACATAAGCCCATAACCAAACCTTGACGTGTTTTGCCTCGCCCATTGTCACTCAAGACAACGAATAAATGTGAAATACTAGCACTCTTTTGATATATGTCATCCGGTCAGAGCGACTGACCAAGAGTGGGGGTGTCAACCCAATAGATCTATCCCGGTGTTTCATGGCTAAGTCCATAGCTAATGGTTATGGTATGATATATTACACGAGGGCTTAATGGATCCTGAACCTTGATGTCTCATGTTCACATATGTAGTCATGTATGTATGTAACTGAAAACTGTAACTGTACGCATGTTTTTCCCCCGGAAAAATGTAAAAACAGTGAAAAGGGGCAGCGAAACTCACTTTGTGGTGCGTCTGGTAATGCACTAATGAGTCTGGGCTAGAGAGATCGACCTATGTGTCCGCCTATGTAAAAGATACATTTTAGGTCTATGTTACTTGTGCTGTCTACAAGTTGTTCTCTTGTTATGCTTGTCTTTTGTAACTTAACTCTTTAAGTTAAATGTGTCTTTTATGGAAAGACTTGTAAGACAGTGATCTTTGATAAAAGATAGCTTAGTTTCTTGGAAAAACATCACTTTTATTCATGAAAAGCAAGTGTTTTGTATATTTTTGGTGTACTCATGTGTTGAAGGTCTACCATGTTTAAGTATGCATAACTTATTATTTTCATACTTGACATCTTTTGTGAAAATAATACTTCTTGTCAAAATATTTACTTTTTATTGAAAAACACATGGATTTTGTAAGCTTTGTTATGACTAACAACTTTTAAGATCATGCCTTGTGTTAATGAGTTTAGAAAATGTATCCTTTTTCTTTATAAAATTTTCGGCTATGTATACTTATATGCATATACATCTCAACCCTTAGGGGTGTAAAACACATACATTTACTAGTTAACATAATGTATTTAAAACATGGTTTCACCCACTTGCTTGATTAAGTTACAAGAGTAAACACACTAGTGAACAACCTTGTATTTTAAAGACTATGTAATAATGAAAACAATGTTATACCTCCTAGTGTCTTAAGAAAAGAGGGAGTTAGTGTCCTTATACAACCTTAGTTATGCTCCTTGTACCCCTAATGATCCCTTGAAACATAATGTTTATTGTTAGTGACTTGGGTGTGGGAGGTGGTTTGTGGTGGTGTGGTGGCCGAGTGGGTGTGGTGGTTCGGCGGTTGTAGCGAGCCGAGAGAGGGAGAAGGAGGAGTGGAGGGGTGTTCAATTGTTTGGTGCACTAATCCTCACTAACCTTGGCCCTTTATATAGAGATTAAAATTGGCATGGCTTCATGACTTAGGAAAGGTGAAAGTAAGCATCTTTCTAAATATGGATTAAGATCTTGTAAAGGTCATTTTGGTTAGATTTGGAAGAGATTATGGAGGTGATGTGAGCTTGCTTTCTTGGTTAGTGTGGGCCGAAAATCTTGAGGTGTTGGGAGGCCATGGATTTCAATCTCATAAGGGTTTGATGTATGATAATCATGGTGTCTTAGGTGATTAGAAGTGTCTTAGGTTGACTTGGTAGGATATTTCATGGAAAGTGTGGAATGGTAATTGTAGTAAGTCAATACTTAAGCTTTCCTAAGTGTCATAAGATGCTTTCCATATTAGTGTAACATCTAAGAATGTGATGGAGGTGACTAAAGTTTGTCTTAGGAAATCTTGGTGGAAGAATAAGATGAAGGGACTTGTGTAAGAGTGGGAGACACAAACACTACACACATATGCATTTGTGTGTCGTGTATGTATGTATGCATATGTGGGGGGGTTTTATTTTTGGCAAGTCAACTACTATGGGATGGCTACAAGGCCAAATGTTTAGCTATTTGTGATGGAATCTTAGTGATTTGAGGTGATGCTTCATTGATGACTAGAAGTAAAATCTTTAAAAGATACAATCCTACACATATACATATGTATGCGTGACATACATATATGTGTATATATATATATATATATTTGTTTTGAACATTTTAAACTCATGTCTTGTACAAGTGTATACACATATGTTGTAATTAGATGTTAAGTGTGATCTTTGTACAAGTTTAAGTGCCTCAAATATATATATATATATATATATATATATATATAATTGTGTTTAATATATATATTTTTAACTAGTCGTATTGCTAGTCGTATGTGGGCTTTGTGTTCGGGTGATTTCTGTATATGGACATTGTTTGATTTTTGTCCCTAATGGAATCACCATTGAAATGTTATGTACAATTGTGTGGGTTTCCCAAACTAGGGTTTTGGTATGATCTCTCTATAGCCATGATAACTATCTGTCTAGTCCTGAATTTGTATCAACTAGTGGACCTAATGCTAGTCTGTAAGCATCGAATTTGTCCTGTCGGAACCCTGTATGGCCCAAATGTAATGAAACATGCAAAATGAAATGTCATGCATAATGTGTACGTGTAACTAATGTACGGACATGACCTGTGATTTCGACGGGTGTCACATACCGGGAAAATGATAACAGAAGCTCTCGAATCGATAAAAGGGATCAGAATGAAGGAACAAGGGGTAACGAGAGAAAAGGCCTCATCTTCACAGAACTAATCAAAACTCCCCAAGAGATTTTGGTTTCCGAGGCTGCCAATGTCAAGTTTAAACCGCCTTTTCCCCTCCAGAAGACGGCGAAGCAACAAAGTTCGTGAAAGTACTGCGAGTTCCATGAAGACAAAGGACACGACACCAATGAATGCTTCCAACCAAAGAAACAAATAGAAGAAGCTGTTCAGGCCGGACGGCTGGATCATCTGATCAAAGACATTCGAAATAAAAAATGAAAAGGTGATGATAAGAAAGGGAAGGAAGTACTCATGGTACGACCAACCGTAGCCTTGAAAAGGCCACGGATAATGTTGGAAAGTAAAAGGGAAACCATGCATTGGAGTGAACTTCCCATTAACTTCCCCTCTATAAAGTCGGAAGACGCTAGGGAAGATCCTCTGATAATCCAAGTCAGCATTGGGGAGCAGCTCATCCACCGGGTCTACATAGACGAAGGGGCGGCCTCAAACATAATGTACGAACATTGCTTTGTTCGGCTGCCCGATTACGTGCAGGATGAGATCGTCCCAATATCATATCCTCTGGTGGGATTCTCCGACGAGCAAGTTTCGCCTAGAGGGCAGATACAACTCTTTGTGAGTATCGGAGAAGAATCCCAAAGAAGGGTGGAAATGCTGAACTTCATTGTGGTCCCCGGTCGTACACCCCATAATATGCTAATTGGAAGCCCCGTTATCCGAACGTTTGGGATGGTAACATCTAGCAAGCATGGTTTGGTAAAATTTCTTACGTTAAAAGGAATTGCCACTCTAAAGAATCTCGTTCGGTATCAAGAAATCGGATACCTGGATTCTAATGAAGATTCACCTGATAAATGGTACATCAATGAGTGTCATCCCGAGCAGGCCGTTATGGTGGGAAAAACGCTCAGCTCGAAATGTAAAGAGTACCTGTATCGGTATTTGAAGAGAAACCTTGACATATTTGCATAGGAGCCCAGTGATATGACGGGTATCCCTCGGTATGTCATTGAGCATCATCTGAATGTCTGTCCTAGTCGAATACCAGTTGTGCAGAAGAAAAGATCTTTAGCTCCGGATCGGAGTACCATTGTGACAGAAGAAGTACGAGCATTAGAAAAAGTCAGGATTATGAAGCCGGTCCGGTACCCATCCTGGGTCGCCAACCCCGTAATGGTAGAGAAGGCAAACGGGTCATGGAGAATGTGTATCGCTTACCGGGACCTCAATAAAGCTTGTCCTAAAGATCACTACCCGTTACCGGAAATTGACTCTAAAGTAAAATCGGTGGCCAGCTTCCGGTTCAAATGTTTCCTAGATGCGTACAAGGGGTACCATCAGATTCATATGGCCCGAGCAGATGGAGAGAAGACAGCTTTCCATACGAATCAGGGGTTGTTCTGTTACCGAAAAA
Organism: Ambrosia x helenae; assembly: GCA_030844895.1. NCBI lineage: Eukaryota > Viridiplantae > Streptophyta > Magnoliopsida > Asterales > Asteraceae > Ambrosia > Ambrosia x helenae. Next base: position 37,305,504 of record CM061227.1, read on the forward strand.
TGCCATCTGGCCTCAAAAATGTCGGAGCTACGTATCAAAGGTTAATCGATCAAGTATTCAAGGAAACAAATTGGAAGAAATATGGAAGCTTACGTGGATGACCTTTTCATCAAAAGCCCAGATGAAGAGCAACTCCTCTTTGATATTGCGAAAACGTTCAGTAACTTGAGGAGAGTGAATATGAAGTTAAACCCTACAAAGTGTTTCTTTGGAATGGAAGAACGCCGTTTCCTAGGCCATATCGTAGCCAAGAAAGAAATCCGGGCTAATCCTGATAAAGTACAAGCGATTCAAGAAATGCGGTCCCCAAGGACGATCAAGGAGTTGCAAAGCCTAAATGGAAGGCTAGGAGCCCTCAACAGATTCCTCTCCAAACTGGCCGAGAGATCATTGCCTTTTTTCAAAGTGTTAGAAGGTTACACCAATAGGTCCGATTTCAAATGGACAGACGAAGTAGAAGCTGCCTTTCAGCAGATGAAACAACATCTCTGCAGCCTGCCCTCTTTGGTGGTGCCCGAAGCCGAATAAACTTTGTTCATCTACCTGGCAGCCGGAACAGAAGCAATCAGCAGTGTCTTGTGTGCCAGCTGAGCCAAGGGGTTCATGCCAATTTTCTTTGTGCGCCGGTGCTTACGTGATGCAGAAATTCGTTATTCACCCATAGAGAAGCTAGCACTGGCGTTGACTCACACCGCCCGACGATTGCGAAAATATTTTCAGGCTCACCATATTGTGGTACTTACTAACTCGGTATTGCGGGAGATTATGAGCCGGCCGGACGTAGCCGGAAGGCTAACAAAGTGGGCCATAGAACTGGGAACGTTTGGAATCGAATATAAACCCCGTTTGGCTATCAAGGGGCAAGTGTTTGCTGATTTCTTGGTGGAAAACATGAATCATATCGAAGACCGATGATCATTGACACGGTGCACAAACAGCCGGAAGTTTAGGAACTTATGAAGGATGGTGCCTTTACACCGACGGCGCGTCAAGCCGGGAGGGGGCTGGAGCCTGGAGCAGGTCTCATTCTAGTTGACCCGCAGGGCATCGAAACTGCTTACGCCTTAAGGTTTAACTTCAGGTGTACCAATAATATGGCCGAATATGAAGCTTTGTTGGCAGGGCTACGCATAGCCAGTCAAATGGGCATAAAAGACCTCAAAGTGTTCGTTGACTCTCAGTTGGTAGCAAATCAAATAACCAACGACTTCGAGACAAGAGATGCCACCATGAAGAGGTACGCAGAGGCAGTCCGAGAAGTCATGACCTTGTTTGAGACATGCCAAGTCATTAAGATTCCCAGAAGCAAGAACAAAGGAGCCGATGCAGTGAGCAAAACGGCATCGGTAGCTTTTGCCCATCTGAAAAAGATGGTGTTAGTTGAGCAACTAAATGAAGTGTCCGTAGAAACTCAAACACCGGTCAGTATTTTTGAGGTACGAGAAAATGACTGGAGGCAGCCGATAATAGACGCCCTGGAAGGGAAAGCTGTTCCGGAAGAACAGGACATACAACGAAGTACGTCCTATGAAATGATAAATGGGGTGCTTACCCGAAAAGGGTTCCTATCCCCTTCCTATCGGTACATTCTCCAACAAGAAGGTATTAAAGTACTCGAAGAACTACATGAAGGCTTGTGCGGAATGCACATCGGAGCGGCGTCTCTAGTAACACGAGTAGCAAACCTCGGATACTATTGGCCTACCATGAAACAAGACAGTGAGAATTTAGTCAAAAGGTGCGAATCATGTCAGATACATGCTCCAATCCCCAGGTTACCGAAACATGGTCTGGTTCCGATCACTTCCCCATGGCCTTTTTATCAATGGGGAATGGACCTTTTGGGACCGTTCCCCACAGCAAAGGGAGGAGTTCAATTTCTATTGGTGGCAGTAGACTATTTCTCGAAGTGGGTAGAGGCAAAGCCGATTGGCAGCATCACCGGAAATCAAATCACTACTTTTGTGTGGGATAACCTCATTTTCCGTTTCGGATTACCTGGAAAGCTGATCACCGACAATGGAACCCAGTTTGCGGACAAGCGATTTCGTGCTTGGTGCAAAGCTTTGGGAATACAACAGGTATTTTCATCCGTCGCCCATCCCCAGGCGAACGGACAAGTAGAACGTATGAACAGGAGCATCCTGATCGGCCTAAAGACAAGGATGGGAAGACATGGAAAGAATTGGTTGGCAGAACTGCCGAACGTCTTGTGGTGTTTAAGAACAACAGAAAAGACGAGAACTGTGAGAACACCTTCCAGTTTAGTCTTTGGAACGGAAGCCGTCATACCTGCTGAAGTCGGCTTACCTACCAAAAGGGTACTTACAATAAATGACACTGATAACCGGGAGAGATTGCTGACAAATCTGGATAATTTGGAAGAATACCGACTGAATGCGGCCGTTCAAGAAGCAAGGTACAAGCAGCAGATGAAAAAGTACTACGACGAGAAGGTAAAAACGATGACCCTACAGCCGGGGGACTTGGTGCTAAGGTCCAACGAAGCAAGCCAGAAAGAGAACACTGGCAAGTTGGGGCCTAATTGGGAAGGGCCGTATGAAGTCATAGAAGTGCACAAAAGGGGCTCATGCAAACTCGCCACCATGGAAGGAAAAGCTGTGCCAAGGCACTGGAATTTGGCCCATCTGAAAAAAATACTATGTCTAAACGATAATGTAGGGTCAAGTACCAATAAAACGGCCATTTTGTAAAACCCCCTCTATGGGGCTCCAGGTGCTTCATGATTAATGAAATGACAATCTTTTGCAAGATAATTGATGGAAAAAATAGTTATGTATGCTAATTAACAAAACCAGTAGGGCCGGCCCCTCCTAACAAGCCGAAGGGATACCTTCTTCCTACTAAGGGTCAGCTCCTGCGAATAAAGCTGAGCTAGCGCACAAAGCTCGGTAATAGGGGGAGTCCCTTCGAATAACTCAACGATATATAAAAAAATAATAAATAAGAAACAAAACAAACATGTCGATAAAGTAAAGCACAAGGCAGTTAAAGATATAACCGATAGAACAGACGATCAGACAAAAGAGTACAAAACACGGCCACATGGGCCGGTACAGAATTCATTGTTTGGTCAACAAAATAAACATACGACTAATAAAACTAGTTGGCAAGGGCACCGGAAGGAACAAGCTCCTCCACATCCTTTGAAGTCTTTCCCTTCATTAGCTTCATCTTCTCCAGGTACTTGTACGTCGTGGCGTCCCATGCTATGCTCCTTCCTCGTATAGAGTCCCAGCCTTCTGGTCGTGTCCTTCGATCCCCTCAATCTGGACGCCGGACGAGCAGCCTTTGAAACCCGCTACGATTTCATCATGAAAAGCGGAGTATTAGGACAAAAAGGATTGAGGAAACCACTTTTGTAAACCTTAGTCTAATTCATACTTCTGCAAAATATTCTAAGTATAGAACTACTGAAGAAAGAAGACCAAAGTACTGAAGAAGGATTCAACAAGTACTGAAGAAGAAGTATCAGAAGTTCTGAAGTCTAACCAGACAAGTTCACTGAAGAACTACTGAAGACAAACTACTCATCAGTAGTTTGTCATTCATCAGCACTTGTACCAGAATCTTTCCACCGCCTTATGTTTCAGAAGTTTATTTGTTTAGTATTACTTTATCTTTTTGTGCAAGTTCCAAGAATGCAACTTGTTGCAACTTGTTACAGACTTGCTTTTTGGCAAGGTTCATGTACTATGTAAGTCTATAAATAGATGGGTTCATCCCTCTGTTTTAGACATCGATTTTAATAGAAACTGAAATCTTTCAAAGCTTATTATTGTTATTTCCATTTCATTTATTGAGAATCTATTTGAGTATTTATTATCATTCACATTCAATACTTAGATTCTCATTAAACTTGTCTTTTGTTTTCAAACATCAAGGGGGAGTAATAACTCCTGTTGATAGTGTAACTTTACTTACTCATTCCGCTGTGCAAATCTGATTGAACTTGCTAAACACATAAGTGTTCACTAGCAAGCAATACATCAAGAGCATTACTGATCCAACACGGAGTTATACAAGAGAGTTTCCATTTCAATCTAACACATTGAGAATCAGACACAGGCTCTTATTAATATTCAATAAAGGATTAAAAGTTCACTTTTATCAACATCCATCACTTTAAGAGATATTTGACAAATCAATACTCTTTAAAATGGATCCACATAATATTGGTTCTGCCAATAAACCTGCTATGCTAGTTAGAAATGAATACAATATCTGGCAAAGGAGAATGGCACATACATTATCATAGACCAACACTGGTTGCTGGAAATCTGTGATATATGGTCCTCACAAACCAGTAAACATTAATCTTGAAACTAAAGAAGAAATACCAAAAGACCTAAAGGACTATACAGATGATGATTTCTTAAAACTTGAGCTTGATGCTAAAGCTTTCTCTATGTTGGCAATGGCACTCCCAAATGAAATCTACTCTGGACTATTACATTGTGATAGTGCCAAAGAGCTTTGGGACTGCCTAAAAGAACAGTTTGGAGGAACTGAAGAGGTGATTGCCAACACCAAAGAAATCCTGGCTCAACAATATGAAACTTTTGCTCATATAAATGGGGAAACTTTAACTCAACAATTTGAAAGATTCTCCTCATTAATATCTGAGCTAAAATTAAATGGTCAGACCTACACAACTGTATCTATGCTTCATAGATTTTTAAGGTCTTTACCTGAAAAATGGGAAACATACTCTATAGTCCTCAGATCCTCACCAGACTTTAGCTCCCTCACTCTTACAAAATTTCATGGGAGATTGCTAACTTTTGAAAGAGAAATCGATCAAAAGAAGAAACTGCAAAGTTCTTGTAAAACTGCTGATGACTATCTACCAGGTAGTACAGCACTATTGGGACAAGATTCACCTACTTGTTCAAATAGTTTCGGATCTTTTGACCACATTGACATAACTGCTGGGATCTCATCTGAAAGATCATTCTCAGGTTATGACAATGATGAATATAGTCAAACTCCTGATAACATGTGTTTTATCATGGATGATTTAAAAAATTTCAGCAATGATGACTTAGAAGAAATGGACATCTTACACCAACTGGCCATGTTAAGTATTAAAACAAACAAATTTTATAAAAGGTTAGGAAGGAAATTTTCATGACTAAACGGTTCTACAAAAATAGGTTTTGACAAGTCTAAACTTAGATGTCACAAGTGTCAGAAGTTGGGACACTTTGCTAGAGAATGTAAAAGCTCTAGCTACAACCAATCTCAGTCTGGAAATCAGTTTAACCCTAGTTATAATAGGAATAATGGAACACAGGGGAGTGCACATTTTGTACAGGCACAAGCTCCACAAATCCAATATGTGCCACAAGTACAATATGTACAGATGCGTGCTCAACAGATGCAGAGCCAACAATCAATCCCTCCCATTCCAGCTGCTCAACAACCTCCACAAACTCAGCAACCCTCACAACAAAGCTTGTTCACCTCAGGGTATGTTGACTGGAGCAGTCTTCCTTTTGACACTACTGAGTGTAATCCTGATGCAGACAACAAAATGTTTGACATCAACTGGGGAGAACCTGACAATGGCAGAAAGAATTTTGCCTTAATGGCATTTGAGGGTTGCACCTCAAAATCTGCCCTGTCTCAGGTATCAAAAGAATCTTTAACAAAACTTTGTTCAACTTCATGTAAAGAATCTTTTGCTCTCATAAGAGAGACTAATGTGCACTTACAAGGCAAAGCAAATGACTCTGAGAGAAAATTCACTCAGATAAATGTGATTTAAAAAGAAAACTTGCTACAAAAGCAAAAGAAAATTCTAAATTAACTAATAATGCTATTGAAACCCAAGCACAACTTAAAATCATGATAGATGACCTAGGAAATGTCAGAAAAGAGTTTGCTGACACCAAGGTTACTTGTGAAAAATGGGTAGAATCTTGTAAAGGGTACCAACTGCTGCTTAACAAACAAAGTGCTTCAAATGTTAGGTTTGGCATAGGGTACAATCACACTGAAACACCAACAGATTTTTCCCCAAAAACTACTGAAGATGGGAGAAAAATTGTTTCAGGTAAAACTTCTGAATAGAAAGAATGCACATCTTTTCATGAAAACTTTCTAAAAACTAACAAAGAAAGTTCTTCAGAAGTACTGATAAAATCTGACTTTAAGCCATCAGTAGTTTCATCTACATCAGGAGTTGAGAACCTGAAAACTACTGATGACCTAAAACAAATCAAAACAGTCAGAAATTTGCCTTCAAATGAAAAAGAAAAGGCAAAAGAATGTGAAATCTGTGGTTTGTTTAACCATAAGACAGAATTTTGTAGATATAGAAAAGGAATTCAGTACAACAAGAAAATTTCACAACTAGTTGTGGGAAAACAAATCAAAAATGATTTTGAAGAAACTTTTTCTCCCAAGAAACAACAACCAGCAGACACCTTTTCTCAGAAAAAGATGAAATCTCAACAAAAATCTTTTTCTCAAAATTCTCTTTCAGTAGTTAGACCTCTATCATCAGCAGTTTCACAAACTGATGAGATTAAAGATCTCATGTATATGGTACAACTATTGATGACCAAGGTTGATGGTGGTCCTCAAAAGGATACCACCATTGCTCTTAATGAAAAATCCATTTCCAAAAAGACATGGATTCCTCAACCTGGTCAAGAACAAACTGTTAATGTTCTCAAGAGCAAACCCAAAGCCAAACTGGCTTGGGTACCTAAATCTAACTAATTTGCTACTTTTGCAGAGGGTCTCCAGAGGCTTAAATAGCATTTGGTATGTTGATAGTGAAGGCTCAATGCACATGACAGGATGCAGATATCATATAAGCAACTTTATCAGTCAAAGAGAAGGATTTGTATCCTTTGGGAACAATGCCAAGGGATATGTTCTAGGATATGGCAATGTCTCCTCTAGCAAAATACAGTTTGACAAGGTCAATCTGGTTGAAAACCTTGAGTACAACTTGCTGAGTGTGTCACAAATGTGTGATAAAGGATATTCTTCTTTTTTCACAAAGACAACATGCAAGATCATATCACCAGAAGGCCAGAAGTTGATAGAGAAGATCATTGAAGATCATACTTTGTTGATAGCCAAAAGATGTGGCAATGTCTATGCAGTGGACATTGAAAAAGACAAAGTACTGAACAACACTGCCTGTTTCTTCTCAAAGGCATCAACTTCAGAGACTGATCTCTGGCACAAGAGACTCTGGCACAAGAGACTTGGCCATGTGAACTTTAAAACCATAAATAAAGTCACAAAAATGGGCTTGGTCAGAGGTCTACCCTTGAAAGTATACCAGTGTCAAGAACACTGTGTATCCTGTTTAAAGAGAAATCAGCATAAGTCCTCCTATAAGTCTATTGAAGAATCAAAAACAACTGCATATCTTCAACTACTCCATATGGACTTATTTGGGCCAGTAAAAATCATGAGCCTTGGTAAGGAGAAGTACTGCTTGGTCATCATTGATGACTATTTAAGATTCACATGGGTATTCTTCTTATTCACCAAGGATGAGGCAGCTGAAATCATCAAGTTCTTCATTCTACAAGTAGAGAAACAATATTCTCTATCTGTCAAAGCCATTAGAAGTGATAATGGGACAGAGTTCAGGAACAAAACTCTGGATGAATTCTGTTTGTCTAAAGGGATTATTAGACAATTCAGTGTTCCCAGAACTCCTGAACAAAATGGTGTGGTAGAAAGAAAGAACATGACATTGATTGAAGCAGCAAGAACTATGTTAGCTGATTCAGGCCTACCATTATATTTCTGGGCTGAAGCAGTTAACACTGCATGTTATGTTCAAAATAGAGTCCTTGTCAACAAGAGACACTCCAATACTGCCTATGAAGTTCTTCATCGCATAAAGCCCCTTATCTCCTTTTTCAGGGCTTTTGGATGTCAATGTTTCATTCTAAACATTAAAGACTCTATTTCAAAGTTTGCTGCTAAAGTTGACTCAGGATACTTTCTTGGTTATTCTTCCACTAGAAAAGCCTACAAGGTTTTTAATTCAAGAACCAAGATAGTAGAAGAAACACTGAATGTCAAGTTCAATGAGTCAAAACACACTCTTATTCCAGCACATCCTGCTGAACTCTTTGACCTTGACAGCTTCCACTTTGGACCTGAAAAGACTGTCACTTCATCTAAACCTACTTATTATGGTGACCAGAGGTTTGATTATGAGGATCCAGCACCATGGACTCCTCAAACAGTCATTAAGTCAACTTTCAAGCCTTCAGAAGTTTTACAAACTTCTGATTCAACAACTGCTGATGTACAAACTCAAACATCTGCTTCAGCTCCTACAACTACTGAAGATGTTCAAACAGCTGAACCAGACATTATAAACCTCAGTGGTTTGTTTGATGAAGTACAAGAGCCACCTACACCTGTCAGTGGTTTACAACAACTGATTGAACACAAAGATCATCCATTGGAACAAATCATGGGTGATATTGCATCAGGTGTTCTCACAAGAAACCATATTTCCAACTTTTGCTTCTTCTCAGCATTCATTTCTCAGTTGGAACCTAAGAAGTACCAAGAAGCCCTCAAAGACAACAATTGGGTGGAAGCTATGCAAGATGAGTTGCTTTAATTCAACAAGCAACAGGTCTGGGAAATCTGTCCCTTACCACCAAACAAGTTACCAATTGGCACAAGATGGGTTTTCAGGAACAAACAAGATGAGGCTAGTATAATCATTAAGAACAAGGCAAGACTGGTGGTACAAGGTTACTCTCAAGAAGAAGGAATTGATTATAATGAAACCTTTGCTCCAGTTGCAAGGCTTGAGGCCATCAGGTTATTTCTGGCCTATGCCATTTCCAACAAAATAAAAGTTTTTCAAATGGATGTTAAGAGTTCATTTTTGTATGGAAAAATCAAAGAGGAAGTGTATGTTTGTCAGCCACCTGGGTTTGAGGATCCTTCTCATCCTGAGTGGGTGTACAAGCTTGACAAAGCTCTTTATGGGCTAAAACAGGTTCCAATAGCCTGGTATGAAACACTTTCCAACTTTTTGCTCAAAAATAACTTTACAAGAGGCTCCATTGATAAAACTCTTTTCATTAAAAATGTTGGAAATCATGTCTTACTTGTTCAAATTTATGTTGATGATATCATATTTGGTTCAACAAACACAAAATTGTGTGATGAATTTAAGAAACTCATGCAATCAAAATTTGAGATGAGTACAATGGGAGAACTGCAGTACTTTTTAGGACTGCAGATTAAACAACAAACAAATGGAACTTTTATACATCAATATAAATATGTTAAAGAATTATTGAACAAATTTTCTTTACAAGACTGTAAATCATGTTCCACTCCCATGACACCTACCACACAAGTTGAACCAGATGATCAAGGAAAACAGGTTGATCAAACCATGTATAGATGTATGATAGGTTCCCTTTTGTATCTAACTGCTTCTAGACCAGATATTATGTTTTCAACATGTGTCTGTGCTAGATATCAATTAGCTCCTAGGGAATCACACCTAATTGCAGTCAAAAGAATCTTCAGATATCTGAAAGGAACTCCTACACTTGGAATTTGGTATCCTGCTTCTAGCAATACCAAGTTATCAGCTTTTTCGGATAGTGACTATGCAGGGTGCAAAATGTCAAGAAAATCAACATCTGGTGGTTATCAATTCTTGGGAAACTGTCTAGTGTCCTGGCAATCAAAGAAGCAAACATCTGTTGCACTTCAACTGCTGAAGCTGAATACATTGCAGCTGCAAGTTGTACATCACAGATACAATGGCTCCAAAATCAACTTCTTGATTATGGAATCAAAGAGACCAAGACACCATTGCTTGTAGACATCAAATCTGCCATTAGCATCATTCAAAATCCTGTTAAGTTCTCAAAAACTAAACATATTGAAATTAGGTATCATTTCATCTGGGATTGCTATGAAAAAAGCAAGATTGAAGTGAAGCATGTGACAACAGCTAATCAAATAGCTGACATATTCACAAAACCCCTTGACACATCAACATTTCAGAAGTTAGTATCCATGCTTGGGATGCTAAATTTGTAAGTGTTCTTTTACTTTTCCTGCACATATTTTATTTTTCACTTACATCTGTTTTTAGTCCAAAACTTCTGAAAAACAAAAAGAGAGAAACTACTGATAAACAAAAACATCAGTATGGGAATATTTTCTGAAAAATGATTAACTTCTGATAAAATAATCTTCAGAAGTTATGAATAAAGTGTTTATAAAAATTCTCATCAGTTGTTGACAAACTACTGAAGAGAAAATGGGAACTACTGATGATAATTGTTCTTCATCAGCAGTTTTGTCATTAAAGGCAAATCAGACATTTCCCACTTCAGAAGTTTGACCTAGGGCGGTTACAAACTTCTGATAAACACCTTTTCCAACACTTATCCTTTCAAAAAGCAAAATTCCCTCCTTCTCTCTCAAAAACACTCTCAAAACCCTTAACCTGCAAAAATACTGTTCGATCCACACACACACAAACCACATGGCTCTAATACTGAAATAGGGACACAATCAAAGAGGCTACTTTGAGAAACATGAAGCCTGGTCCCAATACGACGAAATCATTGATTTAGTCGTTAAATCCCAATACTTCACTGCCTTCACCATTGATCCTCCAATCCACACTGAAACTCTAAATGAGTTCTGGACGAATGCCGAGACGGTGACAGTGAATGATCAAGTGATCTCCCTCAACTCAACCATCCAAGGGAGAAGAATGGAAATCACACCAGAAACTTTGGGGATTAGATTGGGCCTAGATGATGTGGGTGCCCCAGATCAATTTCCAAACTCTGAAATTCATCTGACCATGACAGAGTGTGGTTACCAAGGTACTCTCTCACATGCAACCATTTTAAGAAATTCTTTAAACCAAAATATAAACTTTTGTTTCATTACATAATAATGTTTTTGAGTCCAAAAATTGGATCTTATGATCAGATGCCCTCTACTTTTCAACCTATTTTTCATTCCATTGTGAATGAAACAAAATTTAGGGCATCAACACTTTTCTTTAATGAGTTGGTGTTACATCACCTCAATTCTAAAAAGAAGTTTTTGTTGTATCCAAGGTTCATTATGCAATGCATAATAAAAGAACTTGGAGAAGAGGTGCTTGTGGGTAAAACAACGGTTTTAAACCCATTAACCTCACAAGCATACTCTAGGCACAATAAACCGGCTTCCTGGCCAGAAGATGACCAAGGGGAACATACAACAGTCCCCATGGAACCCTCATCTTCCAAACCTTCACCCAAAAAGGCCAAGAAACCTAAACAGCAAAAACAAAAACCCACCAGCCTTAAAAGAAAGGCAGTTCAGGAAGTTGAGATGCCTGAACTTGCCAATGTGCAATCTGCACTTGATAAAGATGTGACTGAAACATCCTTTCAGTCTCATCCATCTCAAACCCCCACTAGAGAACCAATCACAATTCTATTCAAAAGAAAGAAATTTAAGAAAACAATCCCAATTGACTCTTCTTTTGAAACTGCTGAACCATTAGCCCAAACTACTGAACCAGTACCACAAACTTCTGAACCTGAAGCCATAGAAATTGCCAAACTTCTCTCTGGGCTAAAAGAGACAATCCCATCAGAACATGTCAGTCCCCAACAACCACATCAAACAGGGGACATACCTTCAGACTTTGACATGGATGTGGATGTCCATAGCCCTAACCCAAGAGATGAGGATGAACCAGGGTTTCTAAGCCCAAACTTAGAGACTTTATGTACATTTAAGGCTGCTACTACTCATATACCACCCAGTGGTGGATCTGAGGACAGAAGTAACATTGCTAAGACCTCATTTGTGGCAACTACTGATGAAGGCTTAATGCCTGAGGTAGGAAATCCTCTGAACCAAGAACAAGAGGTACATGAGACAACTGGGTTGGGCCCAGCTCATGATATAACTGATACTGTCCTCATTGAGGAAGTAAGCAGGGATTCAGATGATTCCATTTATTTGGATGATGATTCACACTCCACCAAACTTGAATTGACGGCTGCTAGTGAAGGTCCTGCACCTGGTGTCTCTAAGCTCAAAGAGCTGGTCACACCAGATCAGTTTAAAGTCCACTTGATCCCTGATTCCCCTTTAGTGGCATATTCTGTACAACATGAAGATCACCCAAAAACACACCCCTCACTAAAAATGCCTACCCAATTCCCTGGGTCATCCAGCATAGACCTGAACCAACTATGCAGCCCAGATGGTCCCCTATACCAGTTGATGAACACCCTCATTGCCAATCACCTCAAATCTTTCACAACTGCTTTGGAGTTGTCAACCAAAACTCAATTTGAGGTGATCAACAAGAAACTTGGTGAGCTGTCCAACAAGATAGACAACATCTCAAGACAGCTTGCTGAACTCACTGGTAGAACTTCTAAACCTAGCAGGCTTCCAGAAGTGGATGAAGCCAAAAAGGGGGAGAAGAGTAAGGAACCTAAGGAGTCACTGGAAGCCAGGATAAAGGCAAGAGTGGCTCTACAACAACAACAACTTCTAGAAAAAAGCCCAAAAACAAAAAGAAGATCAACAAATGCTTATTTCTGGAACTGAAGTTGAAGCTGAAACTTCCCAAGGCCATAATGAAGAAACTGCTAAAAGACTCTGAAAGTACTGAAGACAATCCTTCAGTAGTTGACACTTCTGTCAACACTTCAGCAGTTAACACTTCCGACATACAAACAGCTGAAGAGCCTTCCAAACCAACTGAACAACAACAACCAACTCCTATTCCAAGGCCTATAACAACAACAATGACTGTGCTGAACCCTTCTCAACTTTCAATGTCCAAAGAACTACTAGAGAAGAGTTTAATTGCAGCTCAAAGAAAGGCTAAGGAAGAAGAGATCTGGAACAACTTGGAAGCAAGGGAAGATTTAAGCTTAAATGAAAAGCTTCAAGTTTATGAAGCAGAGTTGAATAGGCAAGCTGAAATAGAGAGAGTTGCTGAAGAAGACAAAAGACAACAACTGGTGTCTTTTGTAACAAAGAACAGCAAAACAAAAGCCTATTCACTCAAAGGGCTCTCAATGGATGAGCTAACCAGAAGAGCTCAACTTGTTGCTGACAAATTTGCAACAGACAAAGATAGAAAAGCCAAGAGAGCAGAAATGATTGAAGAACTGGTAGCTAATGACTATGGTTCAAAAGCCTCTATGTCAAAATGGAGAGAAGACAAACTACTGGACACATACAAGAAATACAAGGCTGCCAAGGATGCTAATCCAGAGAAGTTCAAAACTTCTGAAGTATCAACTTTAGTAATTAGAACTTCTGGTGTCAAACAAAGACCAGCTACCAAGAGAAAGCCAGAGGACAATACAAAGACTGACTTCAAGATGGTGTTGCTAGAAGGAAACACAGTTGTGCAAGGAGACTTTTAAATTGAAGAAAAACCACTGATAACACAATTCGGGGATCCTTCAACATTTGCTTACCAAATCCAGAAAACTATAACTGATAAGCTGCACACAAAGGTAGTCACTAAACATCATCTACCTACTTTTAAATTACCTAATGTGGTGCAAACTGAAGACAGAAGTGAATCCCACCTGAGAGTCACAGAAATAGAGAACATCCAACACTCAGGAACATCCCAGGGATCCAGCATTGTTCCCTATACTTCAGATTTTGACAAATCTAAAGTGCTGATCATCATATGGTCCTTTACTGATGACAACTCAGTATTGGTAACAAGAAGAGATCTTACAAGCAAGGCCTACAAATCCATGAATGAACTGAAGAATCTATCAACTCAGGACTTGCTTACAATTCAACATTTAGAACCTCAAAGGGGATCTCTCACTGATGAACAGCTGAATCAACTGAAGAATTCCATGTTCAAGGAGATATGGAAGATTGTGAATGACTAAAGAAAACAATAAGGAATTAGAAAAGGTTTTGGCTTCATCAATCCAGGGGGAGATTGTTAGGACAAAAAGGATTGAGGAAACCACTTTTGTAAACCTTAGTCTAATTCATACTTCTGCAAAATATTCTAAGTATAGAACTACTGAAGAAAGAAGACCAAAGTACTGAAGAAAGAAGACCAAAGTACTGAAGAAGGATTCAACAAGAACTGAAGAAGAAGTATCAGAAGTTCTGAAGTCTAACCAGACAAGTTCACTGAAGAACTACTAAAGACAAACTACTCATCAGTAGTTTGTCATTCATCAGCACTTTATACCAGAATCTTTCCACCGCCTTATGTTTCAGTAGTTTATTTGTTTAGTATTACTTTATCTTTTTTTGCAAGTTCCAAGAATGCAACTTGTTGCAACTTGTTACAGACTTGCTTTTTGGCAAGGTTCATGTACTATGTAAGTCTATAAATAGATGGGTTCATCCCTCTGTTTTAGACATCGATTTTAATAGAAACTGAAATCCTTCAAAGCTTATTATTGTTATTTCCATTTCATTTATTGAGAATCTATTTGAGTATTTATTATCATTCACATTCAATACTTAGATTCTCATTAAACTTGTCTTTTGTTTTCAAACATCAAGGGGGTGTAATAACTCCTGTTGATAGTGTAACTTTACTTACTCATTCCGCTGTGCAAATCTGATTGAACTTGCTAAACACATAAGTGTTCACTAGCAAGCAATACATCAAGAGCATTACTGATCCAACACGGAGTTATACAAGAGAGTTTCCATTTCACCGAGAGGCTCAAGAAATTCGGTGGACTTGTGCAGCTTGGAAACAACCTGCGGAATCACCTCGGTAATCAAACGGTCACGATCCCCCTCGGCCTCTGTAAGGAAATTCTTAAGCTGCTCCATCACCTTTTCCCCCTCTTCGAAAGCCTTATCATAATTTGCTTTGCACTACATCCACGCTCTTTTCTCCTCAGCGGCCTTATCAAGAAGTTCCTGGAAAAGAAAGCATAAAGAAAATATGGATTTCAAAAGAAGCCGAATGACAAAGTGCGGTAAGGACGTACCTACAAAGTAGAGGAAGACTTAGTCAGCAACATATTCTGCTCGTCTAGAAGGCGGTTTTTCTCCTTTAACTCCTCAATCTCCTTGTCTTTAGCCGAGAGGCTCAGTTGGAATGCATCAACAGCTTTAGAATGTTCTACCTTCATCTCACCCATGGCACGAATGGCCTCTTTCCCTTTCTTCACACTCGATCGATCTCCTTTCTTACGCTTGGCTAACTTAGCATCTAGCTTGGTTATCTCAGCACGGTATTCTTCGATCCTTCCACGGAGCCTTTTTTCCACAGCGACTTTCTTAAAGTAACTCTACACCAACTCGGAAACAGAGCTCAGTGTGCGGACGATCGATACACTCGTATTCTTAGCTGGATGATCCTCATCTTTCTCTCTGGTACAATCCAATTCACCCGGAGGAATTGCATGATGGAGTATCTGGAAGCATACGGCAGGATCGCTCAGGTTGTCACCATTCTTCACCTTCCATCTCGAAACATAAGGCTCTGACACATCATATGACTCCTCAGAGTCCTTTGATTCCTCAATATCACTGGCCGTACGCTGCTTTTTACGTTCTTGAATGCTCTCATCCACAAACCCCTCGGAAGGCTTCCTTTTCCTACGGTGTTCCTTCCGAGCAGGGCTCAAGTTCGATCTTGAAGCTTCCACACCCAACACCACTTTCTCTGGAACGGTGGGAGACTCATTAATAGGGGAATCATTAATAGCAAAGGAGTGGTCGTCATCGCCAAAAGCGTGACCACCACCCTCAGAATTCAAAGCGTCATCTTGATTATCGGGAGTATGCAGAAATCGATCCAAGTTGCCACGACCGCTGGACTATTGATCAATCGGATGTCGAAGAACGTCCTCTTTCTCCATCTCAGGAACACTGCACGTGACCCCAGCAGTCCGATCAAGTATGAAATCCTCATTAGGACCAAGAGCACGCGATGTCAGCTTAGCACCTTCACCTTTCCACTTCACAAAACTTTGCACACTCATCCCAGCAAACAAATAACAAGACATAAGAAGATGATTACAAGTAAAAACTTGGCAAGAATAAGTGAAAACAGGCGTACCCTTGTTCCCTCTTTTAATGATAGGTTCTTTCTACCCTTGTGAACGGCCATTTACGGCAGATCCCAGTCAAAACAAGAACGATCTCCGGATAAGCCTAGAGAGAGGTTGGGGTCCCTAACAACTTATCATACAATTCACCATCGTAGACATCCTCCTGCTTCGGATTCAACCTATCCTCGGAATCTTTCCAAGGCATCTTAAACGGAACCACATTATCCGGAACCCAAAAGAAACGGGTTTTCCAGTTTTTCAAACTGGAATACGTGTCCTTAAGCATAGATTTAGCCTTAGAAATCTCTCCCACGGTAAACCAATCACCTATCGTTGTTAGATAGAAAAACTACCGAAATAGACCAATAGTCGGTTCCCCCCGTAAGCACGACAAACTATCTCAAAATGAATGACTTTCATGGCACCTAAGGGGCTAAGTTGCCGGATATCCAGCTTGTAAAACTGAAGGAACTCTAAAAAGAAAATCGACAACGGAAGCCGGACGGATGAAAAGCCGAAATGCCGGGTGTAAAAACCGACATGACCTTTCGGACAATCAGTTATTTTGTCCGTAGACTTAGTGACGATAGGTTTATAAATGGAAGTGTCGAAATACTTATTACAGAAAGCCGTTAGCGTTGGCTCTGAGACTAAGGACGTATGAACGTGCATATCCCTCATACCCACCATAATTAACAAAGAGAAGGAAAAAGTTTAGACAGAAGACGAACCTGCTTCGGAACGGAGTAGGCTCTGGAACCGATCGAAAAAGGGTAAAACTTTTTTACCCAAGACAACAGTATATATAGGGGGATTTGGGGGAATATCGAGGCTGACGAAACGTCTAATCAATGAACAGTGAGTCGGTTTGTGTACAAACTAATAAAAACTCGACACGTGTCCTCCGTAAATATAATAATATAAACAATTAACAATTAATTACGGACGTGCCATTGTTTTACTACGCCCTCAATCAGAATCGGCACAGGCAAGGAACGGCTAAGTACGAACAGAATCAGCACAAAGAGTTTGATGCCCTTAGTCCATATTGCACTAAGGTCATCAAACTGGGGGGCTAATGATATAGGATGCACAATCAACAAACAAAAGAGGATTAAATAAATACACTTAAAACAATATTAAAAGCAGTAAAAATAAAGTAGGTAAAGCGAAATCGAGCCGATCCGAACCAACAAAGATGGACGAGCCGACTGGACTATAAGATGATAGACAGATAGGAACACTTAGGAAGATCCGATTGACTAAACTAACCAAACAGAATACATGTTAAATAAAAGGCTATTAACCATCGGACAAACCTGAAACGGCTATTAACCATCGGACAAAGGAAAGACGGCCATTAACCCCTGGTCCTTGGCCGTAACAGTAACCTACCTATGAACGATACAATAAAATAATAATAAATACCTTACCTTGTCAGGTGCTACAATGACATTCGTCACTGTTCACGCCGCTTGAATCATTGCTCGCCATTAATGCACAACCTTGAACAAGGCTATAAATACCCGGTAGTTGGGTGCATTTAGAGAGACATTAATACCCCTCGGCAGGACCTCTGCCTCTGAATCACTGACAATCCGCCCAAACCACTGCACTTAATTAACCTTAAGTCGATCCACTTTAACATGATCCTTGTTCAAATTTTTGGTTTCACACCACAACACATCTTAGGGTGGAGGGAGCGCCATACTCGGCCACCGCAAGGTAAGTACACATATGACTGAGTAAGAGGGGTAACGTGTCCCATCCTCTCCGAGTAAAGGTATCTAGTAGTTTGGTTGGGTATCAAAGCTCGAATGTGCATGTGGGGAAAAGAGACTGTGCAGTGGGTTGACCTAGGTGGCATAATATTTTTGAATGATGAGTGTTTTAAAGTTCGATTAAGTTGTTTAGATACTGGGGTAAGGTGACCCTCTAAATTTGAGTACTTTATTGGTTAATTTGATTAAGTACATTGAGTATTAGGGTAAGGCGCACCCTCTATCTTTAGTTTGTGTGAATTGTGAAAGCCTTCGGTGATCAAGTAGTGCATATTTTTTTCTTCTCTTACATTAATCACAAAACATACCCTTATATCTCTTCCTACATGTGCTAAAATTTTTATTCACTTAAAGGGGTGGGGGTGCCCCATGTAATGGATGTCATGGTGGTGTATTGGTGACTATGGTGGTAATGTGACTTAGGGCATATTTGGTAGCCTCTTAATGAGACTCTGAACCATTCAGCTTTGAATGGTTCAACATTCAGACTGTTTGTTTCAACCTAAAAATACTCTGAATGGAATGGTTAAGAGCTGAATCATTCAGACTTGGTGCATAGCTGAACCATTCATCACTTAATCATTCAAAGCCTATTAACCATTCAGACATCTTAATAATTCAACACTTAATTAACCAAACAACCGCTTAGATGGTGTCTATTTTGGAAAGCTTTCATATATTAACAAAATTATTCTTTTTAAACCAGGTGAGAAAGAATATGGCAAGTGGTCACAAAAATTTGTTAATATTGCGCCATGTAGGTGCTAGCTAGTTGGGTGAAAAACAGAAGTCAACGATTATTCTGTTAACTTAGATCAGGCTATTTTAAACATAATCCCCAAAATTAAATTGTTGGATAACAAGTAAGGGTCTATATACAACAAGATGTTTATTTAAGTACATGTAAGAGCATTAAAAATTTATGAGTGTATCTCCTATATACTTAAAAAGTGATTTTGAAAGGTTGTGAGAGAAAATGTTACCATTTATTTATATATTTGAAAAGCTATTGTTCACTACTAAATTTTTTTATTATTTTTTGAAAGTGGTTGTCAGTGAAAGAGAGAGAAATATAATGATAAATGTATAAAAAATATTATTTAATTGAGAATGAGATGGAAAATATAGTTTTTAGTGTAATTTAATGAATGAGGATGAGAAATAGGATGTGAATCTATAACTATTAATAAAAGAATTGACTTATGATGATGTGGCATTTAAGAGGTGTTTGGGATTGAGTTTGAAATGCAAAAGTGCTTTTGGTCAGAAGTGCTTATTGGCTTATGACTTTTTGAAAAGGAGTTTTAAAAAAAAGTGTTTGGATTAGCTTTTGGGATGAGAAACGTCAAAAAGTCAATAGAGTGTCTTTTTTTAAGGGTTTCGCTTAACTTATTGTGAATATTGGTTGTATGGGTGGTAGATTTGTAATTTTTTCAAAAGTCAAAAGCCAAAAGCCAGGATTTCTAACTTCTCAAAAACAGCTTTTCCACCCTAAAGTCAAAAGTCAAAACAGAAAGTGCTTTTGGGTTATACAAACAGCTTATTGACTTATTGGCTTCTTGGAAAAGCCAATAAGTCAATAAGTTGTTTTGAAACTCAATCCCAAACACCCTCTTAATGGAGGCCTCAACTCCCCCATTGAATGTGCCACGTGGCACGTTGAGGTGAGAGGTTTAATATAATATTTATTTAAAAATAAATAAAAGAAGATAGGCATATCTTCTAATTGAAAATATTTAAAATTTAAATATTATTTTCGAATATACTATATATAAATATTGTTTTCGAATTATGTATAAGGATTAACATAAAAAATTAAATATTTATTTGTTTACAATAGGTTTAATAAAATATTTATTTAAAAATAAATAAAAGAAGATATGCATATCTTCTAATTTAAAATAGAAGATTTTATTTACAAATTAATTTAATATAGAATTATTGAGCAGCCATTATAAATATATGGTTACATTAACATCAAACCATTCATTCTTAAAAAGTTTCAGAATTCTCCTTCTGTTCATCAAGAAGTAAGTGTTAAAAAATTTTTAAAGGACTTTGAAGTTTTTTCTTCTTCGTTAATTATTGAAAGTGATTTATGTTTACATTAATAAACATTTATTAATCTAAATTCATGTATTCAAAGAAAATTCGTATATGCTTTTCTTTACAAAGTCATTGTATTGAAATAAGTGTTTTTGCTTTCAATGTGATCATGAATTCTACATCTATATAAGTCAAAGTCAAATTGTAACATATTGGGTAACTTTGTAAAATAGTAACCAACTTTTAAAAGTGTTCCAATTAGGTCACTTAGCAAATTTTTTTGTCTCAATTAGGTCACTCAACATTCATTTAGTATGTAAATTAGAGGTTTTTTCATCTATTTTGTAGGTAACTATGGTAATGTGGCTTTTTGTTTATTTTTTTCCTATCTATTAATGCCGACGTTAAGTGATGATGTGGATTTAGCATATTTTTTTTAATTTTTTAATATAATTAACATGTTATTTTCTTTTTTTAATACATCTACATATATTTAAAATCCTGACTCCAACATCTTCTCATCCATGTCATTCTTGACACATACAAAATTTTA
Source organism: Ambrosia x helenae (assembly GCA_030844895.1). Lineage (NCBI taxonomy): Eukaryota > Viridiplantae > Streptophyta > Magnoliopsida > Asterales > Asteraceae > Ambrosia > Ambrosia x helenae. The sequence goes on from CM061227.1 coordinate 37,325,969, forward strand.
CAAGACTCGATTTGAATGTTTAGTCATTTAATTGGGCCAAAAAAAGGATTAGTGACCTAATTGGAACACTTTTGAAACTTGGTTACTATTCTATGAAATATTCCCTATTTTAAATTACGTGAAGATGATTATATGTTGAAGGTTATCCATTAAATACTGTATTATGTTTAATATGGTTTATGCTTTTTATTTTTTTAACTTTTTAAATAAACGTTTTTTAAACTAAGATTGATTATATTTAAGTTATTTACTCTTTTCGTGATTTGAGTTTTGTTCTTTTATCATTTTTTTTATTAAATCATATTAAATTTTTTAACCCCAGAACCTTCCCAGGGTAATAAGCTAGTGCTCCAATATTATAGTTACGCCACTTAGGTGCCGGATACATTCATATGCCTATTTAGGTGGATTTTTAATGGCATAGAATTAGCTAGGGAGCGTGTGTTATTAATTAAAGGAAAAAAAAAACCTCATACTAAGTAACACAATCAAAATACTTTCTATCTAATTCGACATTTACATGTTAAAACATACATCTTAACTGCTTGGTTTGTTTGGGTAGCAACTTTTATCATTATATATACATATATCATAAGATCAAATAAAAATGAGCTTAACCTATTAAACATGACTGAAGAGTGAATTTTTTTTTTGAAATTTTTCCTATCAACTTACACATGCTTTCTAGATAAAAAAAATATCAAATAAAATTAAATTTTTTTTTAGTGTAACTACGCTATTAAAGTAATTACAGTAGTTTATACAAGATTGATTACACTATTTTTTTTTAGATTTTATTACTAAAATATATGTTTAACAAGTTTGGAAATTCTTTTTTTCTCTCATTCACTTCTCACGTTATAAGGCCTATATACAGGATAAGAACCATTTGTACAAAAACCTTACTCTCTCTCTCTCTCTCTCTCTCTATATATATATATATATATATATATATATATAGGGGGTGGATATTTTGAAAACCCACTTGAGTTAAGAAAACTCTGAAAACCCGTCAAAAAACTATCTAAAAAAGTTTTTTTTTTTTTTTTTTTTGAAAAAAATACACAAGGTAACATACATGTTTTTAAGCGTTTTGGGCCAAAAAAAAATAAAAAAAGCGCCGAACAAATATTTTTAAAAAAAATAAACAACGCAAACTTTGTAACAGCGCTGTTAACATATGTTTTCTGCTTTTTAACATATATTACAGCGCTGTTAACATATGTTTCTACTTTTTAACATATGTTAACATCGCTGTTACAAAGTTTGCGTTGTTTATTTTTTTTTTAAATATTCGTTCGGCGCTTTTTTTATTTTTTTTTGGCCCAAAACGCTTAAAAACATGTATGTTATTGTGTATTTTTTTCAAAAAAAAAAACTTTTTTAGATGGTTTTTTGACGGGTTTTCAGAGTTTTCTTAACTCGAGTGGGTTTTCAATTTATACCCCCATATATATATATATATATGTGTGTGTGTGTGTGTGTGTGTGTGTAGGTAGGTTCCTGTACAAAGTGCATTTTTCGTACAAAGTATGAAAAGTCTATGTAGTCATTGTGTTTTAAATTTGGCTATGATGTTTTCAATTCCTTCTGGATTGTATTATATTGAAAAACACCAAACGTAATAATATAAAACACAATCAAATGTATTGTAGACCTGGAAGTTAAAACACAGTGATCACTTTCTTTGCATGGTATTATAGAGTGGATGTCGAGAATACATTAATTAGTGTTTTAAATTGTTACGTTTTATGGTTTTCTATATAATTCTATGCCAAAATAATATAAAACACAATGCCTAAAATTTAAAACACAATACCTACATGGGGCTTCACACTTGATACGAAAAATGCACTTTATACGATCTTAATTGTTATGTGATTTTTGTTGGCAACTCTTATGATGTGTAGTACTTACGTCGTCTCTAAGTTACGTTCAGATTTGCCTTTTGGTGTTAGATATTATACAATTAGAATTTCAATAAAAATGGTTCACACGTGCATGACCGTATTGTATGTGTAGTGTAGTGTACTTAATAATACTGATAACAACTAGAAAGATTATTATGTTGATGCTATCTTACTTGATTTTCGTGAAGCCGTTACACAAAGCAACCTGGAATAAGTTTATTCCTTTTATTATCTACTTTTTTAGAAGAATTCTCCAATATCCTCCCGTATTTAGGTCTTTTTTTTTAACAACCGGACTTAACCCTTGAAACCTTTTCGGAAGTAAATTTTTTTTTTCTTACACATTTGGATACAGCTATTCTAGTAGGCCACAAATCCTTTTATATATATATTAGGCCATCCGGTGTGGGGAGCAGCATAGGCGTACGCTCCCTAGTCCATCATCATCAAGAACAGCATGGTTGCCGTGCTAGCCGTCCCTTCACCTCATCCATATACCATCTCTAACCATTTCTATTTAATAATGAGGCTTATCATCATAGTACACACTACCCCCTTGGCTCATCATACTGAAAATGCTCTTCCCCCCACTAACACATTTCCCTACGTGAATGCTCATCATCCCCCAACCACACCGTTCAGCCTTAGTTATTAACCATAGGGCTTGTAGTGTGATGGTACCAAAAATTGTAGGCGCGCCCCTAAAAGCATCATTCATCTATTAAATCTATGGTCACAAATTTTTCTATAATATTGATTTAATTAAATGGGTGAAAAAGGACAAGAAAGGGTAATAGGGTAATTTGATTTTTCTGAAAAGGGGACTGACAAAAGCTGATATGACACCCCATCACGTCATCTCTCTCTTACTTTTCCACATTATTATAAAAGCTGTCAGACGTCCCGTGTTACATATGTAACATGTGTTGTGTTACATAGGTTAAAGCTGAGTTGCCCGTTTATATTATTTAAAAAATGTTTATTTATTATTTTTTTATTAGACCATATTTTTTTTCGTTTTATTGTACCAGCATTAGAATTGTTGCATACGTAACGAGAATTGATATGTTAAGATGCATCAGCCAACAAACAAACATAATATATAACTTTAAGATTAAACTAACAACATGAGACAAACATCATATGTTAAGATCATCAGCCAACAACATTTGTTCCATACTAATAAAAAAAGCTACACAAACATATTGTTCATACTGTATCAACAACAAAAACATACTATTAAAAGATTCATACACCACCCCTTGGCTTCCAATAACCATTCTTCTCATAAAAAGCCAATTCTTCATATGTAATGTGCAAACCCAGACATCCTGCATTGCAACCAACAGTAGCAGACGGCATCCAATAACCATATTTGACATAAAAAGCCCACTGTTCCTCGGTATAACTTATACCCTCCCATTCTGCCCTAATACGCCCACCTTCCTGAGACATAACCGACAACCCAGGTCTGTTATATTTCGGTTCATATGGTTCTTCATATTCAGCCCCTGGGTCTGTTTCGTAACCAACAGCCCATTCAGGTGTGTGAGCTACATCATGCGCATCATCCTCCGGTGTCATATAGTCTTCTGGTGGCGGATATTCTTCGGGGAAAACGTAATCAAATGCCGAATTCCAATCGAAATCTCCGTCGCTTACAAACCCATCATCCCCCTGCTCTAAGGGTATAACCGGTTCTAGGGGCGGGATAACCGGGTCAACAGGGGGTAGGGGTTCATGTTCAGCTGCAACAGAAAGGATATCTAGTTCAACAGGTGGGGGTAATTCAGGTTCAGCTGCAATTGCCATGTCCGGTTCATTTTGAGGTGGCTCGTGTGCGATTGGGTTGAGATGCTGACGGGCCTCAAAAACCTCCCAAGGGGGAGTGCTGGGGTTGGAATTCATGATTCGACTAAAAAAGCACCTGTAACATATGTTAAAAAGAGAGGGTAAATGTGGACATTTTTAATACGAAAAAAAAAACAAACTAATGTAAGATGCGGAAAACAGCTTATTTAATATACAAATAATAAGCCATGGCAAAATCGAGTGTTACGTGTGTAAACAGGCGTTTTTTGTCTGCAAACACATACAAACCTTTGTAGTCTGCAAACATCAAACATTCTGACTGCACACAACACACATTGCAGCAAAAAAAGGATATGCTACACACGTAACACCTTAACTTACACACAGATATGGTATAACTAAACACAGATAAAACACCTTAACAAATGATTCTTTAATAATAAAAATGATTCTTTATAAAGAAATACATAATACAAAATAGAGGCCATACAAAAAAAGACATTTTCTGTAAAAAACACACAGGTAACATAAAAAAACTCATACATTCGAAAACAAAAAAAAATAGACAGACATGGTGCAAAAACACACGAGTGTTACATGTGTAACAGGAAAACACAGCAAAAACTTTAGTAGTCTGTAGTAAACATAGAGCAGAATTTGATATGCTAGAAAACATAGAAAACAGAATTTGACTGCAAAAAACGGATATGCTACACACGTAACAGCCTAACTCAACACAAAGATTATACGAAAATATAGACGATAAAAAAACACCCTAACTAACACACAAAAGTACTACGAACATGAACACAAAACGAAAAATCATTCTCGATGTTTAACATAATAAATCACCAAAAAAAAAAATAGATGCTAGTAACACACAAAAAAACAACAATTATTTTCAACTTAAAAAAAATATATTAAACCACCTAACCCCCAAAAAGAAGACATTTCCTGTAAAAAAGTGAAATATTAATGGTCTTTTTTTATGAATTAAAAAAAAGCAAATTAAAAATAAAATCAATTATTATGCTTACTAAAAATGATGACGTGAATCTTTTGGAAAACAAAAATAACAATCTAAAAAGACAAATAATAACTTGAAACACCATTAATATATAAAAAACACTTGCAACACCATGACAAAACAGACATTTTCTGTTACGTGTGTAACAGATGTTTTTTACTGCAAAAACAGACAAAACTCTGTACTCTGCAAACATCATACATTTAGACTGCATAAAAAAACATACTTTGACCGCAAAAAAAAAGGATTTGCTATAACTAAACACATAGAAAAAAAAAACAGAGAGCAAATTAGTCATAAAAAACACTTAACTTGCAACACCATGACAAAACAGACATTTTCTGTTACGTGTGTAACAGATGTTTTTTACTGCAAAAACAGACAAAAATTTGTACTCTGCAAACATCATACATTTAGACTGCATAAAAAATATACTTTGACCGTAAAAAAAAAAGAAAAAAAAAGATTTGCTATAACTAAACACATAGAAAAAAAAACAGAGAGCAAATTAGTCATGAATAGTTAAAAAACCATAAAAAACTAATAATAACTTGAAACACCATGAATATATAAACAAAACCTCGAACTTGAACCACCATGAATAGATGAAAAAAAAACTAATATTAACGTGAAACCCACAGCCACCACATGAATATTTAAAAAACAAAAACAAAAAAAAACACCATGAATCTATAACTTAAAAAAAATAGATCGAAATGTCCTAATCACTAAACAAACTTAAAAAAAAAATATTAATCACTTATTTCACACTTCAAAACAATATATGCACATAAAAAAGGGGGATTTATCATTCATAACCTGGTTCGTCTTCTTCGTCTTCTCTGGTCGTCTTCTCCGATCGTCTTCCCCGGTGGTGTTTTCCAGTCGTCGAAAGTGATGCTGTGGTGGTGGTGGTTCGAGATGATGATGATGGTGGTGGGTTAATGTTGGTGTATGATCTTAGAAAGAAAAAGTTATACAGAGAGAGAGGTAGATTAAGATGAGAGGAGAAGAAGATGAGGGGGAATTGAAAATTTGAAATGGGAGAGAGAGAAAAGAGTATTATATATGTGGTGGTGGGTGCAAAATTACTATAATAGCCCTTGTTGAATAAAAAAATAATTGATTTAGATGGATGATGTGGAGCAATGTGAGCCACTAGATGGGTTTGTGGGGGTTTCTTCATTTTGGAAGGTTTCTTCCCAATACTTAGATCAATGGTCCTTGTAAACCCATTTCTAGCCATTGATCAAAGTAGATCAATGGTCCACATTTAATTCATGCTTTTTGATTTAATTTAATAGACTATATGACAAAAAAGGGCAAAATGGTTAAATGGCATTTTCTGAAAAAGCATCTATGACAAGTTGACCTGACACATGTCACATCATCTCTCTCATACTTTTGTGATCATTGTCCTAAATCTGCCAGATGCACGTGTTACATATGTAACATGTGTTGTGTTACGTAGGTTAAAACTGAGTTGCAGTGTATATTATTTAAAAAATGCTGATTTATTATTTTTTTATTATACCATTTTTTTTTTTCGTTTTATTGTACCAGCACCAGAATTGTTGCATACGTAACGAGAATTAATATGGTTATAGGCATTTTGTTACTTACAAAGTGCTAAAACCAAACAAAACGGTCATTACAAAGTGCTAAAAATTTTATTGATCAAAAAACATTCAAATGTACACAAGAAGTGTTTCTTACAATGCTAAAAAACAAACAAAACGGTCATTACAAATCAACAAATGCTAAAAAAAGTATCATAAATAAAAAACAATGTCTACACGTCATTCTTGATAATCATCTTCATCTTTAATGCAAAAAATATGCTCACCTGCAAAAATAAAACAAAAATCATCAATTTACATGTAAAGCCCATCCATTTAGTTATCAAGATTATCAAACATACGAAACTGATAGCAACTTAGTTGTGCTGTTACATACGAAACAGACGTAAACATAGATTTGATCCCATGATTAGTGACTTTTGTTTTAATTAATATATGGTAAAAAATCAGAAGCTAATTTATACCAACTCAATCTGCTGTTACATACGAAAACAAACGCAACATAGATTTGATCCCATGTGTAACTGATGAAAGTCAAAAAATCAAAACTTTGTATCTGGTAAAAAAAAAATCAGAAACTAATTTATACAAACTTAGTGGTGCCGTTACATACGAAAACAGATGTAAACATAGATTTGATCCTATGATTAGTGAGTTTTGTTTTAATTAATATATGGTAAAAAACATATTAATAATAATAACATATAAAAAAAGGTTTCTTAATATGTAAACCTACGTGTAAACATGATTAGTTATGGTGTTACATACGAAACAGATGCAAAAACATACATTTTCAAAACCATCACAAACAACTTTTTATTACCAAACACTAATTAGCTCAAATTCAAACTCTAACCATTAAATGTTTTCTAACCCTATATAATACAATATAAAAAATTAAAAAACTAAACGTATTACACTTAAAACTCTTGAAACTAATCAAACTATTAAGAGACAGTAAAATTGTTGCATATTGTTGCATATGTTAAGAGACAGTAAAATTCACCAATTTTGATTAAAAAAACATATTAATAATAATAACATATAAAAAAGGTTTCTTAATATGTAAACCTACGTGTAAACATGATTAGTTATGGTGTTACATATGAAACAGATGCAAAAAAATACATTTTCAAAACCATCACAAACTTAAAAAATCAAGACTTTGTATCTGGTAAAAAAAAAACAGATACTAATGTATACCAACTGAGTGGTGCTGTTACATACGAAACAGACGCAAACTCATATATGCAAAAAAAAACAGCCAAGGTGCAAAAACACACGAGTGTTACATGTGTAGCAGGGTTTTTTTTTCTGGAAAACACAGACAAACTTTTGTAGTCTGCACCCAGCATACATTTTTTACCTCATGAAAAAAAAATTTAGACAAATTTTTTTATTGATTAACATATGCAACTGCTGTTGAAAGTAAAACATGTGTACCTCATTTCCTAGAAGTTCCATATAAACCACGTCATCAACAAAAACCAACAAAAACAAAAGTACACTTCGAACAACCTCACACAGTTCCAGTTCTGTTATTCGTTCAAATAGTTGAATTTTCAAACATACACACGCCCAAAAAAAAAGAATAAAAAAAACTATTTCAGATATGAAATTAAATAAAACTTATATATAATAAAAGAAAATAAATAAATAAAATAAAGCCTAAAAACGAGTTTCTTGGAGAACAGAGCAAAGCTTATATATCTTATCATCTTTGGAAGCTATTATTATTATTAGAGCCATTGTTATTATCTGAAACAAACAAACAAATAGTGGACCACAAATGAAGAAACCGTTCGCATTATTTTTGAAAGCTATTGTTTGATTTTTATCATTACATCAAAGATCAAAGATGAAAGACCAATCATTCAGATCTGAACCCGTTCGATTACACATTTTAGATTTCAGAAAAAAAATTCGTACATCAATATGAACAGAATACGTACAGTTTAACAATCGAATCCGGTGAAGCTGCAATGAATCCGTCGATCATGATGCCATCGTTGTACAAGTTCACAGATTTTGTTGGTGGTGATAGTGTTAGAGATAAATCAAAGAGAGAGAGAGAGAGAGAGAGTGTGTGTGTGGATGGGAGGGAAATAGATTTTGAAAGGGGTTTGAAAAAGTTAGAGAGAGGTAAATATTATATATAGGGGTTTAAAAAATCAGATTTATTAAATTACTAAAACACCCTTAAAGTAATAAAAAAATAATTTGTTTTCTTGGTGATGTGGAGCATTGTGGTCCACTAGTTAGGTTTCCGGGGGTTTTCTCGTTTTAGAGGGTTTCTCTTTTCCCTTTCCCCTATATATATATATATATATATATATATATATATATATAGTGTAAGTATATAGAGAAAACCCATTTTAGAGTGAAAACTGTGGAAACTCTAACTTCCCGATGTTTTTTTTTATGAAATTTTTAGGGCATGTAATATACATGATTCTAAGCATTTTGAGCCAAAAAAACCAAAAAAACGCCGAGCGGTTTTTTTTTTTTTTTAAAAAAAAACCGTTTCTGGGTAACACATGTTACAGAAATAACATGTGTAATTTTCGTGTAACATGTGTTACCCGAAAACTTTATTTTTTTTTTTAAAAAAAAACCGCTCGGCGCTTTTTTGGTTTTTTTGGCTCAAAATGCTTAGAATTATGTATACTACATGCCCTAAAATTTCCAGGCCCTAAAAAGTTTGGGAAGTTAGAGTTTCCACGGTTTTCACTCTAAGAGTGGGTTTTCATAATATCCTTCCCCTATATATATATATATATATATATATATATATATATATATATATATATATATATATATAGGGGCAGGATCAAATACAAAGTAATACAAACGTGCGAAGGATGCGAAGGATCACTTTGTACATGATACTTACGTAATGATAATTACGTAATGCCTTCATGAACATAAAAAACATTACGTAATTATCATGTACAAAGTGCATGATAATTACGTAATTATCATGTACAAAGATCCTTTGCATCCTTCGCACGTTTCTTTTACTTTGTAGAATAACCGCCCTATATATATATATACACACACATACATGCAAATGCCAACAAGTATACCCGATACTCGCGGGTATGTTCTATACCCAACAAATACCGGACCGGTAATAGGACAGGTATTAGATGAGATTTTATAACCGAGTATGGATATGGTATTAGCCAAATCCGACCTATACCCGACCCGTTACCGTCCCTACACATTTGACACTTGGGTTGGAAATTCCACGTTGCGGGTGATACTTTTAACTTTTAAGCGTGTATGGGTTTCTAGTTTGGTAGCGAATGTTAATGTAACATCGATCCGATTTATCATATACTCCCTTCGTCCCATTTTAAATGTCCTCCTTTCCTTTTTTGTTTGTCCCAAATTAAATGTCCCTTTCCAAAAATGGAAATGTAATTTCCAGTTTTGCCCATAAAAGACAAAACACAATCACCACTTTTGAGGATATTATTGTCATTTTACCACATACAAACAAAAAATTTCTTAAAATGTGTGTTTTTGGAAGTGGGACATTTAAAATGGGACGGAGGGAGTATTAGATTTGCAACGTTGAGTGAATTGTGATTTTTCTTGATTGTTAACTTTTTGACTCTTAATATTCTAATAACTGTTATTCGTTAGTTTTCTTTGTAAAAACGAAATATGTGATTGCGTTTATATAATTTGTATTGTAAACGGATTGGTATTCGAAATAGTGGTACATGGACTAACCAAGTTGGCACCGATCGATTGAACAACACTGGTACTTTTATTGGTATAATTTTTTATGGATTTTGAATGATATATAACACCGTTTTATTTTTCAGCTAACAAAGCCTTTGTTTTTTATTTTAAGTTTCAATTTTACCCATTATAATACACTTATTGGAATATAAACGTATAAAACAATAGTTTTATTTTTCTATTTTAACTTTCATTAATTAATATTTTGAAAAACTACACACATTGCGTTTATTTTTTTTTGTTTGACATTCTCATATAAATTTTATTGAAAACGAGTTATATTTAAAATATAACATTTTTGGAATCATAGACTGATACCGTATCGATGCCGTCATAAACCGAATCAATTCCAACGGAACAAGTAAACTTCTATACTGGTATCATGTTTTTTTTTGAACGGCTAACGAAACGTTTATGTCCGACTACCTATGGGACCCTTAAACTGGCGAACCCAAGAACCCCTCTAAGACTATGCAAGGGGCTGGTCAGGGTAGCCAGGCTTGCCCACGAGGTTTCTAAATCGGAAAAAACCCGATCCCCCACCCGTTCTAAGACCCGCTGTGGAGAACCGGTAAAACCCGGACGAGATCAGGACTTGAACTCCTAACCATAGGTTAGGAGTCATCCCTCATTTCTTTTAATGTCCTCCAAATGTAGCTAATGTAAATTGAACCCAAGCCTCCCATATAAGAGAATGATCAGCCACATCAACCATTTTATTCATAATTCATACAAGATATATATATATATATACAATGAAAAAAAGACATAATCTAGCTTATAATTAAAAGTAATAAAACACTTTGACTATGACTATAACTATGACTTTGAATTTGACTTGAAATATATATTCAAAATATACAATTAATAATACTGAGAATTTGGTATATCTCTAATAAGTATCATGTTGATTTTCAATTTTATGTTTTTCGTTTGATGAAAAACTCGTTATAGTCTTTAACGAAAAGCATCGGATCCAACATGTCTTAACTACCTGAATCCATGGGCTAGATCCTAGTACTATGAAAAGAATAGATCCCACGTGTCCCATGTATTGCTAGGTGGACCACCTTAGATGCCCTCACGTGTTGCAGTTTTTCACCTTCACAGTTTCACACACCTACCTGCACATCACATATATATATATACACCTTACACGTACATTATATATACACGATACACATTATATATATCCCTACCCACTCATCTTCACCATCACTCACTCACTACCACCATCATGGAGACTTCTCTTAACCTCACAAATTGTCCACTAAAACCATTAACATATGCACCACCTAAATGTCCACCATCAACTTCAATCACATGCACTATTGAAATAAACCATCACACCTTTACAAAAACACCACTACCAAATATTAAATCACCGTCTAAGTCTCCCGAGACCAAACCGATTTCTAAACCGTTATCCATCTCAACAACCACAATCTCTCGTCCCATCCTTAACCCACTTCAAAAACTAGCATCCACGGCTCTAGACTTTGTTGAAAATTCACTTATAAACCTTAAAAAACACCATAAACTGCCATGTACTATTGACCCCGCGGTACAGCTTATGGGAAACTTTGCACCGGTTCCTGAATGCCCGGTGTATACCGGGCTTGAGGTAACCGGTGCAATCCCTGATGAGTTACATGGGGTTTACCTCAGAAACGGGGCAAACCCCATGTTCAAGCCAACCGGGGGTCACCATCTTTTTGACGGCGATGGAATGATCCACGCCGTCAAGATGGGACCAAATAATAAAGCAAGTTATTGCTGCCGGTTCACTCGAACGAACCGGTTACAACAAGAATTATCGTTGGGCCGGCCTTGTTTCCCTAAGCCGATTGGCGAGTTGCATGGCCACCTTGGCTTGGCTCGGCTCGCCCTTTTTTACGCTAGAGGGCAGTCGGGTTGTTGGATACGGGTAAGGGTATGGGTGCGGCGAATGCGGGTTTGGTTTATTTTAACGGGCGTTTATTAGCTATGTCCGAGGATGATTTACCGTATGTTGTACGGGTAACACGTGATGGAGATCTTGAAACAAGTGGAAGGTTTGATTATAACGGGCAGGTTAACTGCCCGTTAATTGCGCACCCTAAACTGGACCCCGATACAGGTGAATTATTCTCGTTGAGTTACGATGTTGTAAATAAACCTTACCTTAAATTCTTCGGGTTCGAGCCAAACGGTCATAAGTCACGTGAGGTTTCCATAACATTAGACCAGCCGACTATGATTCATGATTTCGCAATCACGGAAAATTTCGTGATTATACCGGATCACCAAGTTGTATTCAAGTTGTCACAAATGGTTCGGGGCAAGTCACCCGTGGTTTATGACCCGAATAAGGTATCCAGATACGGGATCCTATCGAAAAAAGCCGAAAACGAATCGGGTATACAATGGATTGACGTACCCGATTGCTTTTGTTTCCATATATGGAATGCATGGGAAGAAAATGACATAATTAATGGTGATAAAATTATTGTGGTAATCGGGTCATGCATGAATCCTCCGGATGCCATATTCAACGAAAGCGAAAACATGCTTCTTCGAAGCGAATTAACCGAGATTCGGTTGAACACGACATCCGGAGGGTCGACCCGAAAAGTTATCGGGTCGGGTTTGAATTTGGATGCGGGTACTATTAATAAAAAACAACTTGGACGTAAGTCTCGGTATGTTTACTTAGCAATAGTTGAACCCTGGCCAAAATGTACTGGTATGGCCAAGGTTGATTTGGAGAGTAAAAAAATAACAAAGTTTTTCTACGGGAACAAACGGTTCGGTGGTGAACCGTTTTTTGTTCCCGTAGTAAACGGGGAGGGAGAAGACGACGGTTATATAATGAGTTATGTTAGAGATGAAGATAGCGAAAAATCGGAATTGGTTGTGGTTGAAGCTTCAAGTATGAAGCAAATAAGTAGAGTGAAATTGCCTGGTAGAGTACCATATGGATTTCATGGTACGTTTATTGGTACCAAAGATTTGGAAAATCAATATTAAACATGTTTATATCACCTTAACTCCATCAATTAACAATAAAATGTTAATAGTAATGTTAAACATGTTCAGATAACCAAGTCAAAATAAGGTTGTTGGGTCGGTCTGCTGTATAAACATTATTGACAAGCCGTCAGAAGAGTCGCATTTGGAAAAGAAATATATATGAAGCATGTGAAAGTTATGACAATAAGATAAGCATGTAAAAGTGAGGGCTATAACCATTAGGTGTGGAGGAGGCCTAACATCCATGCCTTGCCTCCACCTCACCTGCCACGTCAGCGTGGGGTAGGAGCATCCTTGAGATGATGCTCCTAGGGGTGTGGAGGAGGCCCAACATCATTTAATGCTATTTATTTATTTTTTCTTTTTTTTAATTAAATAATGTTATGATATTAATATAAAATGTGAAGATGTATTTAAATTAAAAACAAACACTTAAATTAAAAAAAAAAAACATACACCTAAATAAAAAAAGTACAATTTTCAATTAAAAACAAACACTTAAATAAAAAAAAAACATAAACTACGGATTATATTTTTTTGCGATGCTCTCCTTCATCTTCGACAACACGGGACGGTCTTCTTCGGGGTAGTCGTTGATGTTTGCCGTCATTATTCGTCATTCTTCTATTTGCCTATCCTCGTTCTTTTGGCGAATGCTTTCCTCCACCCTCTTTTGCTTCAAACGAAGCTTTTCTTCGACTTCCCGTTCCTTCAATTTCTTCTTCTCCGCTTGACTTTCACTAAAAGTATTTTTGAAGGATGCCAATTCAGCGACCAAACCGTCCAACATTGACCCGCTCCCACTCCCTGACGCGGCTTGTTTTTTTGCAGCCGCCGCTTGTTTTTTTGCTCTGTCCCTCCCTATGGGTCGTGGCTCCTCTTGAACAGGAGTATCCTCGAACTCTGGGTCTGGGTCATCGTTTATATTTATTTGACAATGACCGGTCGACCCGCCTCCCACGCTATAATCGCCCGACTCCGAAGTCTTGCTTCGTTTGGCGCTTGCAACCTCGTTTGGAACCGGTGCCCATTTGCGAGATGACTTCAACACCGTCCAAGCTCGAACATGAGGAAAAACATGGCCATACTTGTCTTCATATTTTCGCATCGCCTCCTTGAAAATCATTTCCTGGTTAAACCCGCTTGGAGGGTTCACATACAACGGATTATAAAAGGCGATGAACTTCCCGATTGTAGTACTCATTTTCCTCCATTTAGAACTTAAAGCCTCATGCCCCCGATACTCTCCTTGCTCCATCAATTGGTGAAATGTATCTCGCACTTGGGTGTATAAACTATCGCCCGTTTGATTAGTCCCTACATTTAAATAAAACATATATTAGAGAATAAAAAAATAATTTTTTTTATTGTATACTACAAAAAAATTAAATTTTTTTTACCAACTATGGGATCTTTCGAACTAGCCAGATACGCCTTCGCTAACGCTTCTTCTTCCAATTTCGTCCACAGGCTTCGTTCGGTTTGCTTTTTTTTCCCCTTCCCCTTCGCACTCGCACTCGCCTTCGCCTTCCCCTTCGAACGTTGGACTTGTGTTTCGGGGACAACCTCCACCTCATCATCTTCTTCATCTTCGAGTTCAAAATTGGGTTGTCGTTGTGGTGGTAGAGATTGACGGAATGGCGGAGTTTGTAAAAGTTGGGTAAAAGATTGAGGGTTATGATGCATTTGCATATTATGGAATTGGTTAAAGGTAGTAGGGCTTTGGTGCATTTGAGGGTATTGGGTGAAAGGGTTGGGAGTTTGTTGGAAACCCGCAAAAGTAGCCCAAGATGGATCCATTGGCATCGTGAACGGGTTTGGATTCGGGTTGTTTTGGTTATATTGTGGTGGTTGATTCGGGTTTGGGTTGTTTTGGTTGGGATCCATTGAAAAATGTATAAAGTAGTTTTTATAAAATGGTGGTGTTTGGTATAAAAAGTGGTGTTGATTTGTGATGAAAAATGGTAAAATATGGTTGTTTAAATAGATTTTTAAAAAGAATTTTTTTTTTTTTTTTAAACGGTCACAATCTTGGTCCCCACACCCCCCAACGTTCAAATGCACGTCCCCCAAGGAAAAAAGTGGACTGGCTTCAACGGCTATGGGATGCCGGGCATGCCGTTGCCGCGCCAGGGGGGCGGTGTAGCCCGGCCCGGCTTGGCAATGCCGGCCCCATGCCGCAGCCCACACCATATGGTCTAACAGAGAATAACTGGTTAACTGTACCAGCCAACTAGTTAGAGGGGCCGGGCACAAACCGGGCTTTTTCATTATGTGATTATGGTTATGGAATCGGTTTCGAAAGAACCGGTTCCTTTCCGTTCGAATTTTGTTTCCTAGCATAAAAAAACCATGTCTTTTTCAGGACAGGTATAGAATCCGTTCTTAAAAAAACGGGTATTGGAAAAACCCGGGTACAGTGCCGGGTATTAAAAAAACCTGGGTACGGTTCCGGTTTCGGTTCCAAAGACTGGTACTAGGTATAAATGGGTACAAATTGGGTTTCGATTTCAGGTAGGGTTCCGGTTCCAAAACCGGTTCCATGTATAAATGGGTACAAATCGGGTTTGATTTTGGGTACGAGTTTGATTTCGGGTACAGGTTTGGTCCTGGTAGGTAGGGTCGGGTACGGGTCTGGTTCCTAAATTACGTTGCTTTAGTTGATTTTTTTCCACTGGCACCCCTTAAAGTTTCACCAAATTATGTTTTTAATCCTTTGCCTTTTTCACCTACCATAAAACCCCTTAACTTTTGAAAATTAAAAATTTAACCCCTATACAATTAATCCATTTTTTAAACCCCACAAAAGTCCGTGACATTTACAAAAAATGGTGATTCCATTTTCCACCTGCCATACAGCTCCTTAACATTTGAAAATGCAAAAATCATCAAAATAGTCCTTTGATCAAGTCCTTTACGAAAATAGCCCCTTGACCCGTCTTTAGGAGACGGGTCACACATTTTAAATTTGCTCTTGGACTTGCCTCTACTCTGGTTGCCTCCATTGAAGCCTTTTCCCTTGAATGACATCTGTTTTGTTCTACCTCTAACCAACAAACCCTCAGCACCATCATCTTTTTTTTCTTTTCTCTTCTTCGATTATCTTAAATTGAGAGCAGCCAAGACTTCTTCCATAGACAAGGAATCCCTCCCACACAATGGAGTGTCTACAAAATGCTCATAAGAATGAGGTAGAGAAGTCAAGAAGATGATGGCCTGATCCTCATCATCAAGAGTCACATCAATGTTTTCTAAATCAAGAATCAACTTGTTAAACTCATCAGTATGATCTTCTAATGTTTTACCAGAAGTCATATGAAAAGTATACAGTCTTTTCTTTAGATACAACCTATTTGCCAATGATTTTGTCATATATAAACTCTCTAACTTAGCCCAAACTCCTGCTACAGAGTTTTCTTTTGAAACTTCTCTGAGCACACGATCACCTAGGCTAAGAATTATGGAACTGTGGGCCTTCTCAAGAACATCTTTCCTTTCTTTATCAGTTAAACCCACTGGAAGCCTGTTTTCACCCAACAGTGCATCAACTACGCCTTGATGCACCAATAGGGCCTTCATCTTCATTCTCCATAAACCAAAATCGTTCTTTCCATTGAACTTCTCCAGTTCAAACTTCGTTGACACCATCTTGTCACCTTCATTCACCTTCTTGATCGAACAGATTATTTGAAACTGAGTCAACTTGGCGCTGATACCACTTGTTGTATAACAAAACCCTCAAAGA
Organism: Ambrosia x helenae; assembly: GCA_030844895.1. Lineage (NCBI taxonomy): Eukaryota > Viridiplantae > Streptophyta > Magnoliopsida > Asterales > Asteraceae > Ambrosia > Ambrosia x helenae. The sequence continues at coordinate 37,342,808 of CM061227.1, forward strand.
ACAATTAACAAGATCAAACGAATCAAACCAATGATTACTTTATTATTATCCACTACTAGAACGATTACAAAGAATGAAAGAACCAATTGAAAGAAAACAGAGAGAATTGAAAGGAATTGAATGAATTAGGGTTAAACATATCGAGTTGATATATAAGCCCTAAATCAGCCGTTAGTAGTCGTTGGAAGTTTCATTCAGGGCAAGACTGCCCCCTCAACTTTGGCAAACTTATTAAACTTTATTAAAACTTGTCATAATACTCATCTGGACCTTTGTACTTTATCACAACCTTATAACAATTATGGTTCAATGATGGAAGGTGTTCACATGGAGAATTTGTGAAGATTTTGACTTAAACTTGCATTAACCTTTTTGCTTGCATCTAACCAAGATGCATAGTGGTTTAACTTGGCTTTCAGGAACTCAAGATCGTGTATACATTTGGTCTAATCTTTGGTCTAATCTTCGCGAGTTTTACTCTCGAGTCTACTTTTAAATTACTAATTTGTTAAAAGTGCAGAATTGCGATTTGTGTTGAACATTGAACAAATGAGACCGGTTATAATTTTCCTTCTATATTAGTACTAGTTTATACCCCGGGAGCGTCCCGGGTTGAGAAATCTAAGTAAAGAGAATAAAATTAGAAGTATATAAACTATAAAAATGACATCTGCCAATATGATTAATAAATATTATTATTATTATTATTATTATTATTATTTTAAACAAATCTAGTTATCATATTCTAATATAAAAAAAAAGGTAATTGGGTCGGGTATCACCTAATCCCAGGCCCGACCCAAACCCACAATTTTTTTTAAACTAATTCCAAACCTGACACAATACTTGTCGGGTTACAAAAAATAGTCGTTTTTTTTCTCCGTTTTTTATATAGCACTATGGTACTCGTTGGAAAGATAATAAAACGCTCGTTAATTTGGTGTAATTTTTTTCTTTAAAAAATCTCGTATATAAAAGATATTAACATTTAAAAGTTATGAGAGAAAATATGAGAGAGAAAATAATAAAGTTTTAATATTTACATTTAGTAGATTATGTATTTAATTGATTATGTTAAATCATATTTAAACCATATTTATTCCTTTTTTTAAATTAGTCTAGAGTTCCCACATCACATCCTATGTGGCATCTCTCAAAAGAGAGATTGCATAATATTATGACATGTCATTAAAAATGCTTTGGTTTATTATATATATAGATTATAAGAGGATGTGGCTTTCTTAACTGTCGAGTATGTGATACCAATATGGAATCGGCTGACCATCTTTTTACGGGTTGTCCGGTTTTCATGGAGGTTTGGCAAGCGGTTTTCTTGTGTTGTCAAGTACCTAATATGTTCGCTTTTCATGTACGAGATCTGTTATCCTACCATAAGACGACAAAAACTAATGCGCGGGCGAAGAAGGTGTTTTATGGGGTGGTGCTAACAACTTTTTGGAGTATATGGAAAGCTCGAAATGACCTCATCCATAACCAAAAGGTGGTCGTGGCTCGGCGTGTTTTCGAATAGATCAAGTCTATGAGTTACCTTTGGATAACGAACCGGGGCAAAATGTCGGATATGACGTGGGATTCGTGGGGAAGATTCGACACTCTGAAGATGGGATAGCTTCGGGTTCTTTTTTTTTCTCTGTTTCGGATTATGTTTTTGTTTATGGGCCGGACTGTTTTTGAGCCATGTTGGGCTTTCTGGTTGTTGTTTTCGGATATTGGTTTGCTAGCGTCTTGTTAGCATTTTTAATAAAAGTTTCGTTGGCCGTTTAAAAAAAAAGAACAATGAAACTTTTTATAGCAAATCATGGGTGAAAGTACATTTTCCGACTACTTTGACAACGCGCGTTCATTAATAAACGTAGTTATTGTGGAATTATGGGTTTTTAATACATGATTATTAATGGGTTAAACTATATAGGCGCAGTTTATTTTTATCAATGGCCCCAGACCCAAAACGTTTTAAGAAGACGGCACTATCATTTGGAACCTTTTATTTTGAGGCATTGTGTAACATACCAAAATATTCTTAGGATATCTGTTGAGGTAATATTTATCCTTTTGTTCGGTTTCTTCTAATTTGTATCATACAGTATGAATATAGATTCGGATCTTCTATATATTTGAAACTAGATTATACCCCAGGAGCGTCCCGGATTGAGAAATTTAATATGATACATCAATTTTACATATGAAATAGACTGATGTATAACTCTAATATTAATATCTAACCTAAAACAAATTAACAATGTACAACTCCAATGTTAACACCTAACTTAAAAGTATGTAGAACTTTAATGTAACTTTAATATTAACACCTATTTTAAAGACTAAACAAATGTACAACTCTAACATACTAATATTGATACCTAACTTAAAACAACGTATAACTCTATTAACCTATTCGGCCCTGGTTGAAAAAAAAAATTCATATTTACTGATTTAAACATAATTAGTGACTTGTCTATACATGATTAATGATTTATCTGAACACTTTGTGTTTTTTTCCTATATAAACAAAACCCCACAAAAAAATTTCTCCGTTTTTTATATAGCACTATGGTACTCATTGGAAAGATAATAAAATGCTCGTTAATTTGGTGTAATTGTTTTCTTTAAAAAATCTCGTATATTAAAGATATTAACATTTAAAAATTATAGGAGGAAACATGAGGGTGAAAAATCTAATTTTGTTTTTAAATTATTTTTTTTCCTAAAATATCTCAATGCCACATGGGATGACACATGGCACACTTAAGGAAGATAATGCCTCTTTGAGTGTCATGTCATTAAAATGGCTTTGGTTTATTATATGTATAGATAGATAATTGGCTGATGAGAAGGGATTTTTTAATTTTAACCAATAAATGTTTCATCTAAATATTTGTAGGTACTCCGATGAATATGGTTCTAGTCGTTGTAATCATGGACATGTTGGATTACAATTTGTTTTTTTAGAAAAAAAGAATTGTGTACGTGCAAGTACGTTGTTTGCCCAAGTAACTTGTTTCCTTATCTTTGTATTGTTTACGTCGCTTGACTAACATGTGAACACATTCTTTTCACATAATATCATTTTCATTTGGGTTTTTCATTGTACTTATGATTTTCCGGCTTCAACAAGGCTTTAACCCAGACATGTAAGGTCCCAACATTAGAGATTGGCAAGAAATAGCTAAGCGGTAAAACTGTCTATGAGAACGGTGTTCACTGTATTAGTTAGAGCGCGCCATGATTGTGTGAATCATTAAAATAGTGGGGCATGAAGAAAGATGCGAAATTCGGATCAGTTTGAGAGATTAAAGTATTGGCAAGACCACAAAGAAGATGAAAAAATCGGGACTCGAACAACGATGTGAAATTGATGGAGATCAATAGCGGGGTGAGATTCTAAATAACCGGGTTTTTTTTAATGTCAAACACACCCCTTAATTCAACTGCTAAATCCACTCTATACGACTTATTAACTCACAACATTATAGTGTGAGGATAAACACCACTCATCAGTCATCACGAGATATTGGAAGACCATATTACCATAATTACCTAGTTTTAATAAGAACGATATGATTTTTTTAGTATTTGACATGTTAAAAGTATAAGGAAAAATATAATTCAATTACTTATAAGTTACTGGGCTTGTCTGGCCCAATGCTTGGCCCATATTCATTAGCCCGTATATCAAGAGGTTGGTTGTTCATTGGGCTTATGGCCTGGGTCAGTTGTTAATTAACCGGTTCAAGATTATTGGTTATAAAGTGTGTTTGTTATGAGTTGTGTTTGTTGTACACAGATTGATAAGCTGGCTTTAATCTGATCGTTGGATTGCTTTTATCTTGACCGTTGATTGTCTGATAGCTGGAAGGTTTGAGAACTCAGTATAAAAAGAATAGTACGACTGATTATTATTCAGAAAGTGTTACATATAGCATTAAGGTTGCTTCGTTATTTGAAGCAATCCCCTGGAAAGGGAATTCTGTTTAAAAAAGGTAGTAGTTTGACTCTTTCAGCATATTCTGATGCTGATTGGGCAAAGTGTGTAATTACACGAAGATCTGTTACAGGCTATTGTGTGTTTATTGGTAGTTGTTTAGTTTCTTGGAAAAGTAAGAAACAAAACACTATTGCTTGTTCTTCAGCCGAAGCTGAGTACAGAGCAATGTGTTCAGCATCTTGTGAGTTAATTTGGATATCAAACTTATTAAAAGAATTGGGAATTCAAACCCAGTTGCCTTTAAGTTTGTATTGTGACAGTAATGCAGCAATATCCATTGCTGAAAATCCAGTGTTTCATGATAAAACTAAACACTTTGAACTTGACTTACATTTTCTTAGAGAAAAGATAAGTTCAGGTTTAATTAAAGTTATAAAAGTTAAGTCTGATCAGCAAACAGCTGATATCTTTACTAAGGGGCTTTTGAGTAATCAACATGAAGTGTTATGTAAAAATATTGGGTTGATCAACATGTTTAGTAATTGAATTAAGGGGGGATGTTAAAAGTATAAGGAAAAATATAATTCAATTACTTATAAGTTACTGGGCTTGTCTGGCCCAATGCTTAGCCCATATTCATTAGCCCGTATATCAAGAGGTTGGTTGTTCATTGGGCTTATGGCCTGGGTCAGTTGTTAATTAACCAGTTCAAGATTATTGGTAATAAAGTGTGTTTGTTATGAGTTGTGTTTGTTGTACACAGATTGATGAGCTGGCTTTAATCTGATCGTTGGATTGCTTTTATCTTGACCGTTGATTGTCTGATAGCCGGAAGGTTCGAGATCTCAGTATAAAAAGAATAGTACGACTGATTATTATTCAGTCGTTCATTTTTCCTTCTTTGTTCTCTCTGATAAAGTATTTTAGGGTTTGTTCATCTTTTGTAAGTCTGTTTAGTCTTTTTCATCTGTATCATTCGTTTATATGATCTGCTGATCTCAACAATCAGCAGATCCTCTTGTATTGTACTCTCTTATTATTGATCTCAGTATTTGCTGAGATCTCTTTGGGTTATTGGGGGGTACATTTTTGGTTTGGGTTAATAATAGTTTTGTCACCATGTTTTGTCACCTACATCAGTAGTTGTGGTTGTGAGTTTATGTTAGCTCCAGTATTCTTGTTTGTTATTGTTTCTTTTTGTCATTCAAACCCTAAAACTTTACATGGTATCAGAGCCTAAGGCTCTTGATTCTGGTCTTGTTTGTTAAAAGTCTTCCGCTGTATTTTTTGTTATTTGTTTTGGTCTGGTTAAAGGATCTGATTTGTAATTGTAGATCTGGTCCTTGTTGGTTGTTAGATAATTGATCTGATCTTGTATTAGTAGATCTGGTCTATCACTTTGTAAGTTGTTGGGTATTCATCAGGCTGTTGAGGTCAACGTTTGTTGGCTAAGGAGCTGTTGTTCTTGGATTGGAGTGGAGTTTTATTGCTACAATTGCTCCCATAACTCAACACCCTAAGTGAAGGTGTTGGTTGTGGGATTGGCGAAACCCTAACTTGGGTTCCCCCTCGCTGTGAAATCGTTCTTGCTTTGTGTCTTGTTATTGTTGTGTCTAGGGCAACTGACCGGGTTAGGTGGACCGGTATTGTGCCAACTACGTGGTGTCTTGTCTTGTCTATTTGTTTACTAATTGTTTCGTGTCTTCTTATTACGTATATACATATATAGTTAATAAAGGTCTCCTGTGTTAAGATCTGGGTGGGCACCTATGAGTGATGAACCCACTATCTGACCCCTGACACGGCTTCGACCTCTTAGGATCATTCTTATTCTTTGTCTTGGTTAGCTTCTGCTAATATGTCTTTGATTGTTGTTTGTTTCTTGTTTGCTTTTCTGTGTGATTATGGGTGATGTTGTTAACCCTGGTGGTGGTGGTAATCCTGCACCTACTAAGGGTACTCTGGTTAGTAAACTTGACATTAGTGATCCTTTGTACTTACATCCTAGTGACACTTCTAGTTTGACTATTATTAGTATAAAGTTGAAAGGAATTGAAAATTACTCTGTGTGGTCTAAATCTATGAAACTTGCCTTACAAGCTAAGAATAAACTAGGGTTTATAGATGGAACATGTGTTAAATCTGTTGATAATTGTTGGATCAGTTTGCTCTTTTGCTAAGTAAGAACTTGCTATCTTGACACTTAAGTGTTTAGCAAGTCCTTGTAAATCAGATTATAAGCACAGCGGAATGTTATAAGTTAAAGCAACACTTTTTACACTAAGGCAGAGTTATAACTCCCCCTTGATGTTTGAAACTAATAAATGACAAAGTATTTATTATGAATCTAAGTTGTAAATGAGAATTAGATACTTAGAGAGATTCACAATAAATACAGAAATGGAATATAACAATGAGAGTGTTTGAAGGATTTTTCTGTTAAAAATCAATGTCTAAAATAGAAGGTTGAAGCCTCCTATTTATAGACGATTACATGCATGTATCTTGCCTAAAAAGCAAGCACAGAAACTACAGTGACAAGTTGCACAAGTTGCAACATTGAAAGAAACAAATACAGCTAAAAGTAATATTAAACAATAAACTACTGATGCAAAAAGGCGGTGGAAAATATCTATTGCTAAGTGCTGATGAAGGACAACTACTGAAGAGTAGTTTTGTCTTCAGTACTTCTGAAGTGAACTTGTCTGGTTTGGACTTCAGAACTTCTGCAACTTCAGCACTTCTCATATCTTCTAATCAGCAGTTTCTTGTCTTCTCTTCAGTACTTCTATACTTAGCCAAAATGACAGAAGTGAATTAGACTAAGGTTTACAAAAGTGGTTTCACCAATCCTCTTTGTCCTAACAATCTCCCCCTGGATTGATGAAGCCAAAACCTTACTAATTCCTTATGTGTTTCTTCTGTCTTGAACAATCTTCCATATCTCTTTGTACATGGTGTTCTTGAGCTGGTTGTACTGATCATCAGATAGAGATCCTCTCTGTGGTTCTAGATGTTGAATTGTGAGCAGGTCTTGTGTTGACAGTTTCTTCAGATCACTGATCTTCTTGTAAGCCCTGCTTGAGAAGTCTCTTCTTGTCAACAGTACTGAGTTGTTATCAGTAAGTGACCATCTGATGATAGGGATCTTTGACTTGTTAAAGTCAGAAGAATAGGGAACAAGACTTGTCCCTTGGGTTGATGGTCCTGAGTGCTGGATGTCTTCAGTTTCAGATAGCCTCAGGTGGGATTCTCTTCCTTGTTGTTGTTGCATATCAGGCATCTGAACAGTTGGGAGATGGTGTTCAGTCACTACTCTGGTATGCATCTTTTCTTTGATGGTCTTTTGTATTTGATAAGCAAAAGTGGAAGGATCCCTGAACTGTGTTAACAGAGGTTTCTCCTCAATGTCAAAATCTGAATGGACTATTGAACTTCCTTCAAGTAGTACCATTTTGAAATCAGTTTTGACATTGTCCTCTGCCTTCTTCTTCTGAGTAGCAGATTTTCTAGATACACCAGAAGTTCTAACTACTGATCTTGAAGGATCAGCAGTTTGAAACTTCTCAGGATTTGCAGCCTTGGCAGCCAAGTATTTTCTATATGTATCCATTAGTCTTTCTTCTTTCCATCTGGATACAGAGGCTTTTGAACCATATCCTTCTGCTACTAGCTCTTCTATTATCTGGGCTCTCTTGGCCTTTCCATCTTTGCTTGTGGCCAGTTTGTCTGCAAGCAGTTGTGCTCTTCTTGTCAGCTCTTGCATAGAGAGTCCTTTGAGTGTAAAGGCTTTAGTCTTGCTGTTCTTGGTAATATAAGACACCAGTTGTTGTCTTTTATCCTGTTCAGCAATCTCATCAAGGCTAGCCTGCCTTTGTAGTTCAGCTGCATAAGCCTGAAGTTTTTCTTCATGGCTTAAATCCAAATCATCCCTTTCTTCCAGAGATTTCCAAATCTGATCTTCTCTGGCCTTTTTGTTGGCTGCAATTAAGCTCTTCTCTAAAAGTTCAGCTGATTGAGAGATAGGAGAAGGGTTTAATACAGTCATTGTTGTAACAGATGTAGGCCTGATGGGATCAGATGTTGGTTGAATGGGAGCAGTGGTTCTGGAAGGTTCAGTTGTTTGAGGTTGGGAAGTGTTAACTTCTGATGTGCTGACAACTGCTGATGGTTTGTCAGCTACTGAAGGATTGTCTTCAGTACTTTCTGATTCTTCATCAGAAGTTTGGTCATCAGAAGTTTCTTCATTATGCCTTAGGGAATCTTCAGAACTTTGGGTCTCATCTTCTTTCTCTGCAGCTTCAATTTCTTCAATTGAGACACCAAACTGTTTGGCCAATTTTTCTTTCCTGGCCTGATCTTTTTGATCTCTTTCAAGGAGTGCCACTCTTGCCCTTATCCTGGCTTGGAATGACTCCTTAGGTTCCCTGATCTTCTCCCCCTTTTTGGATTCATCAATTTTAACCCTTGAAGCAGAGGGTTGGGAGAATTGTCCTTGAAGATGAGCAATCTGCTGGCTGTTGAAGTCTATTTTGTTGGACAGATCGTTCATCTTGGTCTTGATCACTCCAAATTGGTTCTTGATGGACAGCTCCAAGTTAGCTGTATATGTTTGGAAGTGATTTCTGATGAGTGTATTCATCATGTGGTACAGGGGACCCTCTGGGCTGCATAGCTGGTTCAGGTCTATGCTTGTCTGCCCAGGGAATTGGGTAGGCATTTGCTGTGAAGGGGGTGTTTTTGGGAGATCCTCATGTTGTACAGAGGATGCCACTCTAGGGTTTTAGGGATTGAGTGGGCTTTAACCTGTGCAGAGGTGACTGGCTTCTTGAGTCTGGATACCTTTGCAACAGGACCTTCAGAAAGTGCCGTCAATTCAGTAGTTTGAGTGTGTGAAACATCATCCAAACTAATGGAATCATCTGAATCCCTGATGTTGCCCTCTTTGAGGACTGTCTCAGTTAAATCATGAGCTGAGCCCAACTCAGTTCTCTCATGAACCTCTTTGTCTTGGTACTGAGGATTTCCTACTTCAGGCATTAAGCCTTCATCAGTAGTTGCCACATCTGAGGTCTTAGCTATGTTACTTCTGTCCTCAGATCCACCACTAGGTGGTAACTGAGTAGTAGCAGCCTCAGATGCCCCAAGAGTCTCTAAAATTGGGCTTAAAGACTCTGGTCCACCCTCATCTCTTGGGATAGGGCTAGTGATGTCCACATCCATGTCTGATGTAGTAGTTATGTCCCCTGTTTGTTGTGGTTGATGGGGACTGACATGATCAGATGGGACATTCTCTTTTAGCCCAGAGAGAAGTTTGGCAATTTCTATTGCCTCTTGTTCAGAAATTTGTGGGGTTGGTTCAGTAGTTTGGGCAATAGGTTGTTGTTCAGCAGTTTCAAAAGAAGAGTGTGTTTGATATGTTTTTCTAAGTCTTTTTCTTTTGAATTGAACAGATATGGGTGCTCTTAGTGGGGTTTGAGATGGATGAGACTGAGAGGGTGTTTCAGTCTCATCTATTTGAAGAGCAGAATGCTCATGAGCATGTTCAGGCATCTCAACCTCCTGAACAGCTTTTCTTTTGGGTTGGTGGGGTGCAGTTTTTGTTGGCTTGGGCTTTTTGGCTTTTGGTGGTGTGGGTTTGGAAGATGTGGGCTTCAGGGGGACTTGTTGTTGTTCTCCCTGATCATCTTCTGGCCAGGCAGCCGGTTTGTTAAGTCTTGAGTATGCTTGTGATGTTAAAGGGTTTAAAGTTGAAATTTTTCCCACAAGCACCTCATTACCCAGTTCCCCTATTATGCATTGCATAATGAACCTTGGGTACAACAAAAACTTTTTCTTGGTATTATTGTGATGTAACACCAACTCATTGAAAAATAGTTTTGATGCCCTGAATTTAGTTTCATTCACAATGGAATGAAATATTGGTTGAAAAGTGGAGGGCATCTGGTCATAAGACCCTGTTTTTGGACTCAAACACATAATAATATAATGAAACAAAAGTTTGTATTTTGGTTCAAAATATTTTTTGAATATTGTAGCATGGGAGAGAGTACCTTGATAACCATACTCAGTCATGGTTAGATGAATATTAGTGTTAGCAACATGGTCAGGGGCAGTTACATCATCCAGACCCAGTCTTGTTGCTAGTGTGGCCGGTGTGATGGTCAGTTGTTTCCCTTTTATCTTTGAGTTGAGGGAAATGACCTCATCACCCATTGTAACCGTCTCAGCATTTGCCCAGAACTCATTCAGAGTTTCAGTGTGGATTGGTGGGTTTATTGTGAGAGCAGTAAAGTATTGGGATTTGACGACAAGATCAATGATCTCATCGTATTGGGACCAGCCTTCTTGTTTTTCAAGAAAGGCTCTTTGATTGTGTCCCTGTTTTAGAACTAGAGCCATGTGGTTTGGGTTTTTGATCGAACAGTGGATTTTGCAGGTATAGGTTGAGAGAGTTTTGAGAGAGAAGGAGGGATATTTTTGAGTTTGAAAGGATAAGTGTGTAGAAAAGGTATTTATTAGAAGTTTTAACCGCTTGAATCTTCTTTATTAGAAGTTTTAAAACCGCCTTTGGTTAAAAATCTCTTGATCAGAGGTTTAAAACTGATTAGGTCAAACCTCTGATGATGGGAAAAGTCAGATTTGCCCTTTTGACTTAAACTGCTGATGAAGGATTACTTCATCAGTAGTTCCCATTTTCTCTTCAGCAGTTTTAACATCTGATGAGAAATGTTTTTATAAATACTTTATTCATAACTTCTGAAGTTTATTTTATCAGAAGTTACACACTTTTTCAGAAAATAATCCCTATACTGATGATTTTTGTTCATCAGTAGTTTCTCTCAAACTGATTTTGTTTTTCAGAAGTTTTGTTTCAGACTTTTGTCTTTTGTAAGTGAAAACCAGGAAAAAGATGGAAAAGGTTTACTTGTATTCCACCAAGGTAAACAGGATGGAATCAAGGATGGAAAAAGGAAAAAGAAAATTTTGATGCATAACAGTAGTGATTGATGTAGAAGTTTGATGTAGAGTTGGGTAGAATCAAGTGTTAACTTGGATTCTAACTGATATGCAGAAAAAAAAAAATAAAGTAAACACTTACAAATTTAGCATTCCAAGCATGGATACTAACTTCTGAAATGTTGATGTGTCAAGGGGCTTAGTGAAGATGTCAGCTATCTGATTAGCTGTTGCTACATGCTTCAAACAAAAAAAAAAAAAAAAAAAAAAAAAATAAAGTAAACACTTACAAATTTAGCATTCCAAGCATGGATACTAACTTCTGAAATGTTGATGTGTCAAGGGCTTAGTGAAGATGTCAGCTATCTGATTAGCTGTTGCTACATGCTTCACCTCAATCTTGCCTTTTTCATAGCAATCTCTTATGAAATGGTACCTGATCTCAATATGTTTAGTTTTTGAGAACTGTACCGGATTTTGAATGATGCTAATGGCAGATTTGCTGTCTACAAACAAAGGTGTCTTGGTCTCTTTGATTCCATAATCAAGAAGTTGATATTGGAGCCATTGTATCTGTGATGTACAACTTGCAGCTGCAATGTATTCAGCTTCAGCAGTTGAAGTTGCAACAGATGTTTGCTTCTTTGATTGCCATGACACTAGACAGTTCCTCAGGAATTGACAACCACCAGATGTTGATTTTCTTGTCATCTTACACCCTGCATAGTCACTATCTGAAAAAGCTGATAACTTGGTATTGCTTGAAGCAGGATACCAAATTCCCAGTGTTGGAGTTCCTTTCAGATATCTAAAAATTCTTTTGACTGCTATAAGGTGTGATTCCCTTGGTGCTGATTGATATCTAGCACAGACACATGTTGAGAACATAATATCTGGTCTAGAAGCAGTTAAGTATAAAAGGGAACCTATCATGCATCTGTACATGGTTTGATCAACCTGTTTTCCTTGATCATCAGGTTCAACTTGTGTGATTGGAGTCATGGGAGTGGAACATGATTTACAGTCATTTAAAGAAAATTTGTTCAATAATTCTTTAACATATTTTGATTGATGTATAAAAGTTCCATTTGTTTGTTGTTTGATCTGCAGTCCTAGAAAGTACTGCAGTTCTCCCATGGTACTCATCTCAAATTTTGATTGCATGAGTTTCTTAAAATCATCACACAATTTTGTGTTTGTTGAACCAAAGATGATATCATCAACATAAATTTGAACAAGTAAGACATGATTTCCAACATGTTTAATGAAAAGTGTTTTATCAATGGCACCTCTTGTAAAGTTATTTTTGAGTAAAAAGGTGGAGAGTGTATCATACCAGGCTCTTGGAGCCTGTTTGAGCCCATAAAGAGCTTTGTCCAGTCTGTACACCCACTCAGGATGAGAAGGATCCTCAAACCCAGGTGGCTGACAGACATACACCTCCTCTTTGATTTTTCCATACAAAAATGCACTTTTCACATCCATTTGATAAACTTTAATTTTGTTGGAAATGGCATAGGCCAGAAATAACCTGATGGCTTCAAGCCTTGCAACTGGAGCAAAGGTTTCATCATAGTCAATTCCCTCTTCTTGAGAGTACCCTTGAACTACCAGTCTTGCCTTGTTCTTGATTATCATACCAGCTTCATCTTGTTTGTTCCTGAAAACCCATCTTGTACCAATTGGTTGCTTGTTTTGAGGTAAGGGACAGATTTCCCAGACCTGTTGCTTGTTGAACTGAAGTAGTTCATCTTGCATAGCTTGCACCCAATTATTGTCTTTGAGGGCTTCCTGGTACTTCTTTGGTTCCAACTGTGAAATAAAGGCTGAAAATAGGCAAAAGTTGGAGAGCTGGTTTCTGGTCAGAACACCTGTAGCTATATCACCCATGATTTGATCAAGTGGATGATCTCTGTGTTCAATCAGTTGTTGTAAACCACTGACAGGTGTAGGTGGCTCTTGTTCTTCAAACAAACTACTGAGGTCTATAATATCTGGTTCAGCAGTTTCAGCTTCTTCAGTAGTTGCAGGTGCTGAAGCAGATGCTTGAGTTTGGCCTTCAGTATTTGTTTGATCAGAAGTTTGAAAAACTTCTGATGGTGTTGTAGTTGACTTAATGACTGTTTGAGGAGTCCATGGTGTAGGATCCTCATCTTCAAACCTTTGATCACCATAATAAGTAGGTTTGGAAGAAGTAACAGCCTTTTCAGGTCCAAAGTGAAAGTTGTCAAGGTCAAAGAGTTCAGCAGGATGTGCTGGAATAAGAGTGTGTTTTGACTCATTGAACTTGACATTCAATGTTTCTTCTACTATCCTTGTGTGAGAATTAAAAACCTTGTAGGCTTTTCTAGTTGAAGAGTAACCAAGAAAGTAACCTGAGTCAACTTTGGCAGCAAACTTTGAAATAGATTCCTTGATGTTCAAGATGAAACATTGACACCCAAAAGCCCTGAAAAAGGAGATAAGGGGCTTCATGCCATGAAGAACTTCATAGGCAGTCTTGGAATGTCTCTTGACCACAAGAACTCTATTCTGAACATAACATGCTGTGTTAACTGCTTCTGCCCAAAAGTACAATGGCAGTCCAGAATCAGCTAACATTGTTCTTGCTCCTTCTATCAATGTTCTGTTCTTCCTTTCTACTACACCATTTTGTTCAGGAGTTCTGGGAACACTGTATTGTCTAATAATCCCTTTAGACAAACAGAATTCATCCAGAGTTTTGTTCCTGAACTCTGTCCCATTGTCACTTCTAATGGTTTTGACAGATAGAGAATATTGTTTCTCTACTTGTAGAATGAAGAACTTGATGATTTCAGCGGCCTCATCCTTGGAAAATAAGAAGAATACCCATGTGAATCTTGAGTAGTCATCAATGATGACTAAGCAGTACTTCTTTTTACCAAGGCTCATAATCTTGACAGGTCCAAATAAGTCCATATGGAGTAGTTGAAGACATGCAGTTGTTTTTGATTCTTCAATAGACTTATAGGAGGACTTATGCTGTTTTCCCTTTAAACAGGATACACAGTGTTCTTGACACTGGTATACTTTCAAAGGTAGACCTCTGACCAAGCCCATTTTTGTGACTTTATTTATGGTTTTAAAGTTCACATGGCCAAGTCTCCTGTGCCAGAGATCTGTTTCTGAAGTTGATGCCCTTGAGAAGAAACAGGCAGTGTTGTTCAATACTTTGTCTTTCTCAATGTCCACTGCATAGACATTGCCACATCTTTTGGCAATCAGCAAAGTATGATCTTCTATAATCTTCTCAATCAACTTCTGGCCTTCTGGTGAGATGATCTTGCAAGCTGTCTTTGTGAAAAAGGAAGAATATCCTTTATCACACATTTGTGACACGCTCAGCAAGTTGTATTCAAGGTTTTCCACCAGATTGACCTTGTCAAACTGTATTTTGCCAGAGGAGACATTGCCATGTCCTAGCACATATCCCTTAGCATTGTTCCCAAAGGATACAGATCCTTCTCTTTGGCTGATAAAATTGTTTATCAGGTATCTGCATCCAGTCATGTGCATAGAGCCTCCACTATCAACATACCATATGCTGTTTAAGCCCCTGGAAACTCTCTGCACATAAAAGCAAATTAGTTAGATTTGGAAACCCAAGCCTGTTTGGCTTTGGGTTTGCTCTTGAGAACAGTTACAGTTTGTTCTTGACCAGGTTGAGAAATCCATGTCTTTTTGGCAATGGATTTTTCATTAAGAACCATGGTGGTATCCTTTTTAGGACCACCATCAACCTTGGTCATCAGTAGTTCTACCATGTTCTTTAGATTTTGAATCTCAGCAGTTTGTGAAACTGCTGATGATTCTGGTCTAACTACTGACAAGGAATTTTGAGAAAAAGATTTTGGTTGAGATTTTATCTTTTTCTGAGAAAAGGTGTTTTCAGGTTGTTGTTTCTTGGGTTTAAAGACTTTTTCATAATCATTTCTGATTTGATTTCCCACAACCTGTTGTTTAAATTTTTGATTGAACTGAATTCCTTTTCTGTATCTACAAAATTCAGTTTTGTGGTTGAACAGGCCACAAATTTCACATTCTTTTGCCTTTTGTTTTTGATCTAAAGGCAAATTTCTGACAGTTGTGAAAGGATTTTGCTCATCAGTAGTTTTCAGGGTCTCAACTCCTGAAGTAGATGAAACTACTGATGGCTTGTTGTCAGTTTTTGTAAATACTTCTGAAGTACTTTCTTTAAAAATGCCAGGATTTCTGTTTAGAAAGTTTTCATGGAAAGATGTGCATTCTTTCCCTTCAGAAGTTTCATTTGAAACAATTCTTCTCCCATCTTCAGTAGTTTTGGGAGAAAAATCTGTTGGTGTTTCAACATGATGGTATCCTATGCCAAACTTAACATTTGAAGCACTTTGTTTGTTTAGCAGTAGTTGATACCCCCTACAAGATTCCACCCATTTTTCACAAGTGATCCTGGTGTCAGCAAGCTCTTGTCTGACATCTCCCAGGTCATTTAGCATCATTTTGATTTGTGCTTGGGTTTCAATAGCAGAGTCAGTTAATTTAGAAACCTCTTTTGTTTTAGCACACAGTTTTCTTTCTAAATCACATTTTATCTGTGTGTATTTTCTTTCTAAATCATTGGCTTTGCCTTGTAGGTGCACGTTTGTCTCTCTTATGAGAGCAAAAGTTTCTTTGCAAGAGTTTGAGCAAAGTTTTGTCAAAGATTCTTTTGATACCTGAGACAATGCAGATTTTGAGGTACAGCCTTCAAATGCCATTAAGGCAAAGTTCTTTCTGCCATTGTCTGGTTCTCCCCAGTTGATGTCAAACACTTTGTTGTCTGCATCAGGATTGCACTCTGTGGTGTCATAAGGGAGACTGCTCCAGTCAACATACCCCGAGGTAAAGAGACTTTGTTGAGGGGGTTGTTGAGGCTGTGGAGGAAGTAGAGCAGTTGGAAAGGGAGGGATTGATTGTTGGCTCTGCATCTGTTGAGCAGGCACTTGAACATATTGTACTTGAGGCATATATTGCTGTTGAGGAGCTTGTGCCTGTACAAAATGAGCACTCCCTTGAGTTCCATTGTTCCTATTATAATTGGGGTTATAGTTATTTCCAGATTGTGATTGGTTAAAGCTAGAGCTTCTACACTCTCTAGCAAAGTGTCCCAACTTCTGACACTTGTGACATCTCAGTTTAGATTTGTCAAAACCAATTTTTGTATTACTGGTCAAT
This sequence comes from Ambrosia x helenae, assembly GCA_030844895.1. Lineage (NCBI taxonomy): Eukaryota > Viridiplantae > Streptophyta > Magnoliopsida > Asterales > Asteraceae > Ambrosia > Ambrosia x helenae. Next base: position 37,358,928 of record CM061227.1, read on the forward strand.
CCTGGAAATTTCCTTCCTGACCTTTTATAAAACTTGTTAGTTTTAATGCTTAGCATGGCCAGTTGGTGTAATATGTCCATTTCTTCTAAGTCATCACTGCTAAAATTTTTTAAATCATCCATGATAAAACATAGATTATCAGCAGTTTGACTTTGGTCATCATTGTCATAACCTGGGAAAGATCTTTCTGATGAGATCCCAGTTGTTATGTCAATATTGTCATAAGATCCATAGGAACAAGTTGGTGAATCTTGTCCCAAAAGTGCTGTACTACCTGGTAGGTAGTCATCAGCAGTTTTACCAGAAGTTTGTAATTTCTTCTTTTGATCGATTTCTCTCTCAAAAGTAAGTAATCTCCCATGGAGTTTTGTAAGAGTGAGGGAGCTAAAATCTGGTGAGGATCTTAAGACAATGGAGTAAGTTTCCCATTTGTCAGGTAGAGACCTTAAAAATCTATGTAACATAGATACTGTTGTATAGGTCTGACCATTTAACTTTAGCTCAGAGATTAATGAGGAGAATCTTTCAAATTGTTGTGTCAAAGTTTCCCCATTAATATAAGCAAATGTTTCATATTGTTGAGCCAAAATTTCTCTGGTGTTGGCAATCACCTCTTCAGTTCCTCCAAACTGTTCTTTAAGACAGTCCCAAAGTTCTTTGGCACTTTCACAATGTAAAAGGCCAGAGTATATTTCATTTGGGAGAGCCATTGCCAACATAGAGAATGCCTTTGCATCTAGCTCAAGTTTTAGGAAATCCTCATCTGTATAGTCTTTGGGATCCTTTGGAATCCCTTCTTTAGTTTCAAGATTTATGTTTACTGGTTTGTGAGGACCATATATCACAGATCTCCAACAACCTGTGTTGGTTTGTGACAAGGTATGTGCCATTCTCTTTTGCCATATATTGTACTCATTTCTCACAAGCATGGCAGGTTTGGTGGCAGAACCAGTATTATGTGGATCCATTTTTAAAGAGTATAGATTTGTCAGATGACTCTTTTAAGTGATGGATATTGATAAAAAGTGAACTTTTGATCTTTTTATTGAATATCAATAAGAGCTTTGTGTCTGATTCTCAATTTGTTAGATTGATATGTGATCAGATAAACCAATGCTCTGATACCAATTGTTGGATCAGTTTGCTCTTTTGCTAAGTAAGAACTTGCTATCTTGACACTTAAGTGTTTAGCAAGTCCTTGTAAATCAGATTATAAGCACAGCGGAATGTTATAAGTTAAAGCAACACTTTTTACACTAAGGCAGAGTTATAACTCCCCCTTGATGTTTGAAACTAATAAATGACAAAGTATTTATTATGAATCTAAGTTGTAAATGAGAATTAGATACTTAGAGAGATTCACAATAAATACAGAAATGGAATATAACAATGAGAGTGTTTGAAGGATTTTTCTGTTAAAAATCAATGTCTAAAATAGAAGGTTGAAGCCTCCTATTTATAGACGATTACATGCATGTATCTTGCCTAAAAAGCAAGCACAGAAACTACAGTGACAAGTTGCACAAGTTGCAACATTGAAAGAAACAAATACAGCTAAAAGTAATATTAAACAATAAACTACTGATGCAAAAAGGCGGTGGAAAATATCTATTGCTAAGTGCTGATGAAGGACAACTACTGAAGAGTAGTTTTGTCTTCAGTACTTCTGAAGTGAACTTGTCTGGTTTGGACTTCAAAACTTCTGCAACTTCAGCACTTCTCATATCTTCTAATCAGCAGTTTCTTGTCTTCTCTTCAGTACTTCTATACTTAGCCAAAATGACAGAAGTGAATTAGACTAAGGTTTACAAAAGTGGTTTCACCAATCCTCTTTGTCCTAACAATCATGCTGTGCTTGCTAGTCAATGGGATAGATGCAATTCTGTGGTTATTTCCTGGCTGATTAATTCTGTATGTGAGGAGTTGTATTTAGGACAAGTTTTTTCTGATAATGCTAGAGATGTATGGCTTGATCTTAAAGATACATATGATAGGATTGATGGATGTGTTATGTTTAATTTGCATCAAAAGATAAATGGTATAACTCAAAGTGGTAGTTCTGTGTCTGAATATTACAACAAGTTAAACACTATGTGGAAACAATTTGATTCTATTGTGCAATTACCTGTCTGTACATGTCAAGCTGCTAAAGACTTCAATGACTTTAACAACTTGATTAAATTGATGCAGTTTCTAATGGGCCTTGATGAAGTATATCAGCCTGTTAGAACTACTTTGTTGACTAATGATCCACTACCAACAGTCAAAGGTGCCTTTGCTGTAATCTCTAGAGAGGAATCTCATAGAGGATCAAGTAGTGGATCAAAAGGATCAACTGTTTCATTTGTTTCTAAAACAAATCAAACTTCAGATAATAGGAGAAGGTCAACTAATAATAATTTTAGAGGACTAATCCTAACCTGAAGTGCACACACTGCAACATGCTTGGACACACCATAGATAGATGCTATAAAATTGTTAGATATCCTTCTGGTGTTAGGAAAAGACCTCCTGGTCAGTTTAATAGAATAAACAATAATAATAATTCAGTTAATAATAATTCTAGAAATGGTGTGTCTAACAATGGTGTGTCTAACAACAGCAATGTGTGTGCTAATACTGTGTCTAGTTCTGGTTCACCTTTTACTCCTGAGCAGATTTCCAAACTAATGAGCCTGCTTAGTGAAAAGCCTGGAAGTGATCCACAACCTTCCAATGCTAATGTTGGAGGTGAGTCTGTGATTGTAAATGGTTTTTCAAGTATGACTGTTTTGTCTAAGTTGTCTAGTATCTTTAAAAACTTTTCTTGTTGCTCTACCATGCTTAAGTATGCATAGTTTCTTGGTTGGATTATGGATTCTAGTGCTAATCAACATATGGTTGGTAATGATAAACATATGATTAATTGTGTTGATGTGTCTAAGTATAATATGGAAGTGAAACATCCAAATGGTACTAAAGCTAAAGTAACTAAGATTGGTGATATTAAGTTAGCTGATGGTGTCATCTTAACTGATGTGTTCTATATTCCTGATTACTGTGTTAATTTGATTTTTGTGTATAAACTTGCTAGAGATAATAAGTTAGATGTTCTCTTTAATGAACACTCCTGCTCTGTTCAGGATTCCAGTTCAAGGAAAATCCTGGTGACTGGTAGACAGCAGGATGGTTTATACTTTGTTGGTGATAATGTGAGCTTCAGTCATGTTAGTTTCAATAGTGTAACTGAACATAGTCTTTGGCATAGTAGACTTGGACACCCATCCAATCAGGTCTTAGCAGTATTAAAGGATAAATTAAACATTGGTCTTTCTGAAAATGAACCTTGTGAAACATGTCATAAAGCAAAACAAGTTAGGGTACCATTTCCACTTAGTGATCATAAGTCTAAAGAATTAGGGGAACTTATACATTTAGATGTATGGGGTCCTTACAAGGTCACAAGTTGGGAAGGGTACAAGTATTTTTTAACAATAGTAGATGACTATTCTAGATTTGTTTGGGTTTATCTGTTAAAAAATAAAGGAGAAGTATTTGAGAATATAGTTAGTTTTTGTGAAATGGTTAAAACCCAGTTTTCCAAAGACATAAAAGTTCTGAGAAGTGATAATGGGACAGAATTTGTAAATAAACAAATGGCTGCATTCTGTAGTAAAAATGGTATGTTACATCAAACATCTTGTGCTTACACTCCACAACAAAATGGAGTTGTGGAGAGGAAGCACAGACATCTTTTAAATACTGCTAGAGCCTTACTATTTCAAAGTAATGTTCCTCTTAGGTATTGGTCTGAGTGTGTTCTTACTGCTGGTTATTTGATTAACAGGGTTCCCTCCTCTGTGTTAGATTGTAAGAGTCCATATGAGTTAGTCCATGGGTTCCCCCCAGTCCTGAGTCACTTGAGAAATTTTGGTTGTATGTGTTTTGAAACTGTTTTAAATGAACCTGATAAACTGTGTAGTAGATCTGAAAAATGTATTTTACTTGGTTATTCTTTTTTGAAAAAGGGTTATAAGCTTTTAAGTCTTGAAACAAAAAAGATTAACTTTTCTAGAGATGTCAAGTTTTATGAAAACATTTATCCATGTAAAACTGAACTTAAAGAATCTGGTTTTAAAAATTTAAATCATATAAATTTTTTTGATAATTTTGAAACTGAAATTTCTCAAAGTGGTGAAGGTTTTAGTCCAAGACCTCCCGATGATGAAGGGGGAACCGGTAGTACTCATGATCACTCTCCTAGTGAGTTGATAGACACTTCTCCCAGAGCTGCTAGTGAGGTAGGTCATGAACATGACCAGCAACCTAGTAGTACAGCAGGAAGAAGGTCTGATACTTCCAGGATTGAGGGATCAAATGATGAGGCACAAACCCCTAAGGGAGAGAGACTTACTTCTGTAAGACAGTCTAATAGAGAATCTGTCTTACCAAGAAGATTTGGTGATTATGTTATAGAGGGTAAGGTTAAGTATGGGGTTGAAAGAGTTGTTAGTTATGCAAATTTGTTTTATGAAAACAAATGTTTTGTGTCTAGTGTTAACAAGTCTATTGAACCAACATCTTATTATCAGGCTTCTAAAGATCCAAAGTGGATAGAAGCCATGAATAATGAGATGGAAGCTGTAACAGTACTGATTTCTGGGAGATTAACATGGACCTTTGTATGACACCCTAGGCAAATCCCACATCGGCCGTGGCCAGGAGAGATCCTTGTTCATAAGTGATCCAAAGCCTCTAAAATCACCAACGCGTTTTGGGGCTTAATGTTAGTGGGTGAGAGGAGAACTCCACAGTTAAGCGTGCTCAGGTCGGAGCAGTTTCAGGATGGGTGACCTCCTGGGAAGTTTCCACCGGGGCACCCAAAAACAAATCCGTGAGCTCTGGATGGGCAAAGTGGACAATATTGGTGGTGAGAGGGGCGGGGTGTTACAGATTGGTATCAGAGCCATGGTTATAGGGAATTAGGTTATTAGAAAAAAAAAATAATCTAGTCTATAACTATAGGATTTTAACCAGTACTTGCTCCTTTTACTTGCAACCTTACTTGTTTCTATTCTCTATCCTACTTCTTATCCTTACTTTAGTCCCTACAAGAAGAGTGCTCTCCAACACAAGATCTACTCTTAGACTAGTAGGACAAATCCTCAGGTTTAGCCTGAACCACCTTGAAGATCTCGTCGAAGTTCTAAATTTTAATAACGAACACGTGCAATCTGGAAGGGTGAACACCTGTATTTTGAGTTTTCTGTCTAGGACTGACATTGCGCATAAATCCCAATCAGACGAGGGACCCGGATGCCTACCTGGGAATTCTCGGGATGAGTGTTCACTTATAGGCTAAAGCATGTCTTGACTATGTTATTAGAATCTAGAAGTTTTGATAAGTCAACGTTTTCGTTTATTCGTTTTAATTAATGAATAAATGATTACACTCACTTTCCTTAAACTAAGCTCTAAAATCTCAAAATTTTACAGCTTAAATCAATCTCATTTCATAACCATCTATGGATTTCACAATCACACTTCACCTTACCATCTTAGCCACTTTTTAAATATTCAACACCCTACCCAAATCATATTATTTCATTTTTCCACATGTTACTTATTTTTTTATTTAAAAAAAAAAAAAACTATAACCTCATACCTTAGCACAAACTAAAGATTTCTATATCTTGTTGTATTTTCATTACCTAGTAACTTTACAAAGTACATATTTTTGTCAAAAGATGTCCTCGAACTTAAATTCAATTGTTTATTTATTGACGTAACAAACAATTTTCTATATAATGCTTTAAACTATTAAAAATCACTTAATAGAACCTTGATCTTCAAAACCTAATGTCATGTTTAAAATCTCCAACTAACGGGAATATTTTAATCAAAGCCCACTTAGCTTGTACTATTTAACAACTTTTGCTGTATGTATAAAACCAATTTTGAAAATAAGATTTTTTTTATCCATAGGAATAATATCTAGTCTCTAAATTCTCCATCGACACTCACTCATTTTCAACTTGTTCAAATTTTTACAATATTTGGCATATACCACAATCATGTTTTCTTATACACTTGATTATAACCTTTGATCCAAACCCCAAAATTTACACTGCTACATAATCTCTTTACCATAAAATAAACTCTTTATCAACTATCTTCACATTCACTATCTCTCACAACCTTGATTCTGCTTCGAGATTATTCATCATCCTCTCAAGAACTAAATTCATATTCTTTACCTTCTTGAACATGAACTTGATCCCTATGATAACCAAACTATTGAAACTTGATTATGTGTTGCATCAAACTTAATCCTTAGTTATACATGAGGATTCGATTATCTACCATATTTGAACATTTGATACTAGAAGTCATGGAATATAAACTATTGCTATAGACACACCTAGAGTCATTAACCTTGTCTAGGGCAACTCTATTACAACTCGCATGCTATGCTTGATACTTGATTGCTTACATGTACATATTATCAATTTGCAATTCATGTGTGTAATAATTGGTACACTTAATCAAACAACTGATAGAGGATGAAGTACTTGCTCAACAGTTAGTAGAGTACCAAATAACCTACTCAACGATTGGTAGAGGTCATCATGCCTGCTCAACAGTCGGTAGAGGCCCTACAACCTGCTCAACGACTGGTAGAGGCTATCGCACCTGTTCAACAATCGGTAGAGGTTCTTATTCACTGACTGGTAGAAGTCTTTTTCCTGCTCAACAGTTGGACTCATTTTCGGATACATTGTATACGATTCAGTCACAAGGTTATTTTGCATTACTTACATGTGTGCTTAGAGTCATAAAAGGACACAAAACCCTAATGTAAGGTAAATTGGTGATTGCGGTCCGGAACGTAATCATGAATTTACGGGTACGTTAAGGTAGTGTGAAATTCTATCAAGGTTTTCGGTAGGTAACTAATATTAGACCCTAGTTACCTGGTAGTTCATGTAGTCTTTCTATAGTCAATCAACTCACGCATTTCTTTTAGGATTCCTAAAACTTATGCATGTTGCTAGATTCTTATTCTCTTTGCTATTTCGGACGAACCTAACCCAATCCTTAAAACTCACACATATCAAACCTCATATCGGAATTATTCAAAACAGTTTATTCTATTACCTATAAATTCATGCCGTGCCTTAACCCAAATTTTCCAAACCACAGCTTCCCTAATTTCTACCTAATCACCCTTAACCCCATGTTTTAAATAACTTCGGGACGAAGTTTCCAGAAGTAGGGGAGACTGTAACATCGCGAAATTTTCCCTAAATTTTTGTATTAGTAAAATCACCAAAAACTACCTATTTTATCCTCTTAGTGATTTTTATTAATTTATTTATAACAATAATAATAATAATATTAATAATAATAATAATAATGTTAATAATAAATTTTTCTGTTAAAAAAAATGTTGGAGCTGGGTTTCGAACCTGCGTCCAACCCTCTTCAACAACAAGCATTAACCATTGAGCTATGAGACTCTTTGGTGATAATATTCAAACACTGATAATCAAAAGCTCTCCTTAAAATAGCCCAGTCAAACTAACAAAGTCAATATGTAATTGCACCTCCCTAATTCAAGGCTAATTCCGCGTTTTTTTTTTTTGTGTAATTATGTTAAGAATGTTGCTGACCGACTTTCGCAGCTTGATCCCTACGCTAAAACCATTTAAGACTTACCAATTAGAGGCCTTTACGCGTTATAAATATATATTATGGGTCAAACATTCAAATTCGTGTAAATATTCAACACCCTACCCAAATCATATTATTTCATTTCTCCACATGTTACTTATTTTTAAAAATTATAACCTAATACCTTAGCACAAACTAAAGATTTCTAAATCTTGTTGTATTTTCATTACCTAGTAACTTTACAAAGTACATATTTTTTTGTCAAAAGATGTCCTCGAACTTAAATTCAATTGTTTATTTATTGACGTAACAAACGATTTTCTATATAATGCTTTAAACTATTGAAAATCACTAATAGAACCTTGATCTTCAAAACCTAATGTCATGTTTGAAATCTCCAACTAACGGAAATATTTTAATCAAAGCCTACTTAGCTTGTACTATTTAACAACTTTTGCTTTATGTACAAAACATGGTTTTGAAAACCGGACCGGACCGGCCGGTCGGACCAATCGGACCGGGCTCCGGGGCCTGGACCGGTCCGGTTCGGGTGTTTGGACCGCTGGTGCAGTGAACCGGCTTCGGACCGGTGAACCGGCCGGTCGAACCGGAAAACCGGGAGGTCGGACCGGAAAACCGGGAGGTTGGACCGGTTTTTTGTATTTTTTTTTTTAATTTTTTTTGTTTTTGGGCCGGTTCGTTGGACCGGTCGAACCGGTTGGACCGGTCGAACCGGTGAACCGGCCGGGGGTCCGGTTCGACGTCCGGTCCGGTTCTGAAAACCTTGGTACAAAACCAATTTTGAAAATAATTTTTTTTTAATCCATAGGAATAATATCTAGTCTCTAGATTCTCCATCGACACTCACTCATTTTCAACTTGTTCAAATTTTTACAATATTTGACATATACCACAATCATGTTTTCTTATACACTTGATTATAACCTTTGATCCAAACCCCAAAATTTACACTGCTACATAATCTCCTTACTATAAAATAAACTCTTTATCAACTATCTTCACATTCACTATCTCTCACAACCTTGATTCTGCTTCAAGATTTTTCATCATCCTCTCAAGAACTAAATTCATATCCTTCACCTTCTCACACATGAGCTAGTTACCCATGATAAGCAAACTATTGAAACTTGATTGTGTGTTGCATCAAACATAATCCTTAATTATACATGAGGATTCGACTACCTACCATATTTGAACATTTGAAACTAGAATTCATGGAATATAGACTATTTGCTATAGACACACCTAGGGTCATTAACCTTGTCTAGGGCAAATCTATTACAATTCGTATGCTATACTTGATACTTGATTGCTTACATGTACATATTATCAATTTGCAATTTATGTGTGTAATAATTGGTACACTTAATCAAACAACTGATAGAGGATGAAGTACTTGCTCAACAGTTAGTAGAGTACCAAATAACCTACTCAACGATTGGTAGAGGTCATCATGCCTGCTCAACAGTCGGTAGAGGCCCTACAACCTGCTCAATGACTGGTAGAGGCTATCGCACCTGCTCAACAATCGGTAGAGGTTCTTACTCACTGACTGGTATAGGTCTTTTTCCTGCTCAACAGTTGGACTTATTTTTGGATACATTGTATACGATTCAATCACAAGGTTATTTTGCATTACTTACATTTGTGTTTAGAGTCATAGAAGGACACAAAACCCTAATGTAAGGTAAATCGGTGATTGCGGTCCGGAACGTAATCATGAATTTACAGGTACGTTAAGGTGGTGTGAAGTTCTAATAAGGTTTTGTTAGTTCATTTAGTCTTTCTATAGTCAATCAACTCATGCATTACTTTTAAGATTCCTAAAACTTAAGTTTAGTATTTTGCTAGATTCTTACGCTCCTTGCTACTTCAGACGAACCTAATCCAACCCTTAAAACTCACACACATCAATCCTCTTATCCAAATTATTCGAAACAATTTATTTCTATTACCTACAAAATTCATGTCGTGCCTTAACCCCAAATTTTCCAAACCACGGTTGTTCCAATCACCCTCAACCCTGTGTTTTTAATAACTTCGGGACGAAGTTCCTAAAAGTAGGGGAGACTGTAACATCACACAAATTTTCTTTTTATATATATATATATATATATATAGAACTCTCTCGTTTATTCATCCGATTCATGTTTACAGTATCTTTACCATCCATTTTGTTAATTTTTTTGTTTAAATAATGACGTATAATCAATATTAAATTGGATTGTATTAAATTCCGATTTAAAAACGTTAAAAAAAATGTTTGCCTGTGCCAGGATTCGAACCCGAGTCCCTGGCGGGCTAAACCTTAACCACACCACACAAACCACTACACCATTTGGTGTTTTGTGATGTTAATTAAAACCAATTAAACTTAAACCCTTTCAAGGTCCCTTAGTCAAACCTGAAAAGTCAAACGTAGTCTCCTAATCAAGTCAAGTCAAAGTGTTAGTAAATATGGTCTCCTAGTCAAGTCAAAATGTTAGTAAATATGGTCTTCTAGTCAAGTCAAAGTTGTTCCTAAATTCTAGCCTAGTCAAAGTAGTCCCTAATTACAACTCCAAATTTTACACTATAAATACACTAGCCTACCATTCAACTATTTACACTATTCAAAAAAAAAAAACATTATTATCCCATCTCCCATATACTAAAGTTTTCATCCGTCATTATCTCCTCTAGCTAGTTTTAAGTTTTCCAAGGCATTATTACTAAGTGTTTGCACGCTCAATAAAACGCACGAACTCATTATGCACCTAAGGTGAGTTTACATAGCCCCTTTTTCTGTTTTACATTTTGGGGTGAAACATGTTTAAACATTTTATACACTATCATTTACTCATTTTTACATTGTTGAAACTTGTGATTCAATTACACTATCATTTACTCATTCTATCATTTGACTGTAACAAAAAGACACAGTACAATCATTAACATTGATCAAGCCGCCTGTTTAGATTATAGCGCTATAGGTCTGACAAACCCACCCCCCCCCCCCCGCATAAATTCAGGGATGATCGATAACAGTTACACTTTTACTAACTTGCGAGTTAGGTCTCAGTCGACACAAGGTTTGATTCTACAAAAGACGCATTGTTACATGTCGGACTCATATTCTATCATTACTCATTATTATACTTCAACTATGGTTGCTATACAACATATTGTTTTCAACTATATGCTAAACCTATGTATTCTCACCAACTATTTATAGTTGACCCCCCATCTTTCGAACTTAACATGTTTCAGGTTTATTTGCTATTGGAAGTTGCACAAGTCTTGGAACACATAGCAACTTTGGACCTAGTTTATATTAATTAACTTTTGTAATCTTTACTTGTAAGATGAATCGTAAATTGATTAATATTATTAAATTTTCATTTAGTACCATGAGCTATTGAACAATCATTCATACGTGACACCTCGATGTTTCCACCATCGGTTGGGGTGTTACATCTTGTTGGTCGATTTATGATGTAGATTAAAAGCCCTATAGTTAATCTTGTTATTGGATTCGTTTTCTAGTTCAATTGGTAGGCGTTGTATCTAGGGTTTATATAAGAAATTTGGAGATAATCGTTTCTGTGTATTTAATAAATCTGTTTCTAATTCCAAAACAAAAAGGAATCCAGACCAGATGGTCATGTAAGGTTGATAAACCAGCCAGAGGCCGGGTTCGATCCTTGGCACATACAACTATTTCTTTTTGATTTTCGTTATACTTATATAACCTACAATTATTTTTAAAAATGGATTTTAAATACTAAACAAGGTTTATAAATTCTATAAAAATTATTTTATGTCGTGATAATGATGAAGTTTATCATACAATTTTTAGTTTTTCAAAAATCTTTTATTTATTATATATAATAAATATTACAAATTTATTCAATTATAATTATAAAATTCTATAAATATATCAAAACGAATTTATAAAATTCCACAAAAATTATTCTAAGTTTATAAAACATAACATTCCAGAAATGATTTTTATTTATGAAAAAATCATTTATTTAATATTTTTAATCGATTTTTGTTATTTTAATCATAAATAAATCATAATAAATTCATTTTTCATTATTTTTACATCAAAATTTCACATAAATTATTATCAATCATTTAGATCAGAAATATAAATTTTTGATTCGAAATTTATAATTTTTTAATATTTTTTTAAATATTAAGTCTATATTTTGTCAAATAAGTATTTATATACAAATATTCATTAATTAAGAAAATAATTTTATAAAAATTATTTTCACATTTATTATATTATAATTCAACTATTTTTAGTTAAGATTGGTCAGAAAACATTTTTATTAATTATTTCTTTATGTATTTAAATTATTCAAGTTTAATCATAAATCAATTATTAATCCCCAAATTAGGAACCCTAGCACATTTTAGACTAGAAAACTTAGACTTATTAAATTTTCCCCAACACTTATTTATTACCTTGAAATAGGGTGATATTTGGATACACACGAGCCACATTTACTTATAACAAGGGTCTCCATTCTAACACTAAGGTGAGTTTACATAGCCCCTTTTTTTCTGTTTTACATTTTGGGGTGAAACATGTTTAAACATTTTATACACTATCATTTACTCATTCTTACATTGTTGAAACTTGTGATTCAATTACAAACATTTTATACACTATCATTTACTCATTCTATCATTTGACTGGAGACACAGTATAATCATTAACGTTGATCAAGCCGACTGTTTAGATTATAGCGCTATAGGTCTGACAAACCCATCCCCCCGCATAAATTCAGGGATGATCGATAACAATTACACTTTTACTAACTTGCGAGTTAGGTCTCAGTCGACACAAGGTTTAATTGTACAAAAGACGCATTGTTACATGTCGGACTCATATTATACAACTATGATTGTTGTACAAACTACTATTATCTATCATATTCAAAAACCTATGTATTCTCACCAACTATTTATAGTTGACCCCCCCATCTTTTCAACTTAACATGTTTCAGGTTTATATGCTATTGGAAGTTGTACAAGTCTTGGAACACATAGGAGCTTTGGACCTAGTTTATATTAATCAATTTTTTTGTAATCTCTTCTTGTAAGATGAATTGTAAATTGTTAAATATTATTCAACTTTCATTTAGTACCATGAGCTATGAAAAGTGGATCCTCTCTGAATAATATTCTCCCTTGTCTTGTGCTTCCTTCGAAGATAAATATCCTCTCAAGAATAATATCGCTCGGCTGCTCCTCCAATTAATCGTCGCTGGTGGCCTTTCTTCTAATTCTCTGTCTTCGAGTCAATAATGTCTGCTTTCCTCTCTTCTTCTTTTTTGTGCGCAGCTCCCCCTTTTGATTTATAATTGTTTTCCAATTAATAATGGAGCCCTGACAATTTTAGATTTTGGGTCGTAGCCCTTTTGTGACAAAAGTCACGTTTGACTTTATTATTATTATTATTATTATTATTATTATTATTATTATTATTATTATTATTATTATTATATATAGCATTCTAGCTCCATGCTCTTGACTCGGATGTTCTTGACTCGACCAAAATTGCTCGTTTACGCTCTAATGTCCATGAACACCTACCAAAATATAAAATAAATAAATAAATACTAAAACTGACTCAAAACTAATAAAAATCTATAAAAACCTATACTAAATAAAATAGACAACTATAAGCCTAAAACTAATGAAAACACTATCTAAATGACTCGAAAACTGTACAAACTTTACACAGGAAATAGATGTATTTTACAATACATCAAGCTATTGAACAATCATCACTACGTGACATCCCGATGTTTCCGCCATCGGTTGGGGTGTTACAGATTGGTATTAGAGCCACTCCTGTGCCGTTCGGGATGGTGGGGAAAACTTCATCGAGGACGATGAGTCCCTAAGGGGGGGGGGTGATTGTAACAGTACTGATTTCTAGGAGATTAACATGGACCTTTGTATGACACCCTAGGCAAATCCCACATCGGTCGTGGCCAGGAGAGATCCTTGGTTCATAAGTAATCCAAAGCCTCTTAAATCACCAACGCGTTTTGGGGCTTAATGTTAGTGGATGAGAGGAGAACTCCACAGTTAAGCGTGCTCAGGTCGGAGCAGTTTCAGGATGGGTGACCTCCTGGGAAGTTTCCACCGGGGCACCCAAAAACAAATCCGTGAGCTCTGGATGGGCAAAGCGGACAATGTTGGTGGTGAGAGGGGCGGGGTGTTACAGAAGCCCTATACAGAAATAATACATTACTGACTTACCACCTAATAGGAAGGCTATTGGGTGTAAGTGGGTATATAATATTAAGTATAGGGCTGATGGTCAAATAGATAGGTATAAAGCAAGACTTGTTGCTAAGGGTTATAATCAAAGATAGGGTTTGGATTTTGGAGAAACCTTCTCTCATGTAGTTAAGATGGTCACTGTTAGAAGTGTGATTAGTCTAGCTGTTCATAATAACTGGACATTATATCAACTTGATATTAACAATGCTTTCTTGTATAGGTCAATTACTGAGGATGTTTATATGCATCTTCCAAAGGGTTACTCTTCTGGAAATGAGTCTAAAGTCTGTAAGTTGGTCAAGTCGTTATATGGTTTGAAACAAGCTCCACGAAAGTGGAATGAAAAGCTTGTTGAAGTCTTAAAAAACATAGGATTTGTTCAAAGCATTTGTGACCATTCTATGTTTGTCAAAACTGATAAGGATGTCTTTATAGTATTATTAGTTTATGTAGATGACATTGTCATCACTGGAAATAGTATTCAAGAAATTGCAAATGTAAAAAAATTGTTAAAAGAGAGCTTTCAAATAAAAGACTTAGGTAAACTAAAATATTTTCTGGGTATAGAAGTTCTATACTCTATACAGGGTATTTGTCTTAATCAAAGAAAATATTGCTTAGATTTGTTAAGTGAATTTGGATATCTCGGTTGTAAACCTGTTAGTGTTCCAATTGAACAAAATTATAACTTAGCTATTAAGAATAGCAAAGATGAAGAGTACTTAGAAGATATAACAGGTTTTCAGAAGCTTATAGGAAAGCTAATCTATTTATCTTTGACCCGTCCAGATATTAGCTATGCTGTACAATTTCTGAGTCAGTTTATGCATAAACCAACTCAGAAAGTGTTACATATAGCATTAAGGTTGCTTCGTTATTTGAAGCAATCCCCTGGAAAGGGAATTCTGTTTAAAAAAGGTATTAGTTTGACTCTTTCAGCATATTCTGATGCTGATTGGGCAAAGTGTGTAATTACACGAAGATCTGTTACAGGCTATTGTGTGTTTATTGGTAGTTGTTTAGTTTCTTGGAAAAGTAAGAAACAAAACACTATTGCTCGTTCTTCAGCCGAAGCTGAGTACAGAGCAATGCGTTCAGCATCTTGTGAGTTAATTTGGATATCAAACTTATTAAAAGAATTGGGAATTCAAACCCAGTTGCCTTTAAGTTTGTATTGTGACAGTAAAGCAGCAATATCCATTGCTGAAAATCCAGTGTTTCATGATAAAACTAAACACTTTGAACTTGACTTACATTTTCTTAGAGAAAAGATAAGTTCAGGTTTAATTAAAGTTATGAAAGTTAAGTCTGATCAGCAAACAACTGATATCTTTACTAAGGGGCTTTTGAGTAATCAACATGAAGTGTTATGTAAAAATATTGGGTTGATCAACATGTTTAGTAATTGAATTAAGGGGGGATGTTAAAAGTATAAGGAAAAATATAATTCAATTACTTATAAGTTACTGGGCTTGTCTGGCCCAATGCTTGGCCCATATTCATTAGCCCGTATATCAAGAGGTTGGTTGTTCATTGGGCTTATGGCCTGGGTCAGTTGTTAATTAACCGGTTCAATATTATTGGTTATAAAGTGTGTTTGTTATGAGTTGTGTTTGTTGTACACAGATTGATGAGCTGGCTTTAATCTGATCGTTGGATTGCTTTTATCTTGACCGTTGATTGTCTGATAGCTGGAAGGTTCGAGATCTCGGTATAAAAAGAATAGTACGACTGATTATTATTCAGTCGTTCATTTTTCCTTCTTTGTTCTCTCTGATAAAGTGTTTTAGGGTTTGTTCATCTTTTGTAAGTCTGTTTAGTCTTTTTCATCTGTATCATTCGTTTATATGATCTGCTGATCTCAACAATCAGCAGATCCTCTTGTATTGTACTCTCTTATTATTGATCTCAGTATTTGCTGAGATCTCTTTGGGTTATTGGGGGGTACATTTTTGGTTTGGGTTAATAATAGTTTTGTCACCATGTTTTGTCACCTACATCAATTGTTGTGGTTGTGAGTTTATGTTGGCTCCAGTATTCTTGTTTGTTATTGTTTCTTTTTGTCATTCAAACCCTAAAACTTTACATGACATTTAAAATTAGATGTATTACATGTGTAATAATTACATCGTTTTACTTTCCTATTAAATATAGCATTTTTTTTGAACGATTAACAAAATTCCATTTCACCTAGCTAGCGGGGTACTAGCAATACACCATATACATCACCAAATATCAAAACAAAACTTACAATTATTATTAAATATAGCATCTAATAATAATAAAAGGATAATCGACGAGACCATACAACCCCACATCCACATGGGGAAATTCAATAACAAGGTTTTCACCATACATACGTGAACACAATCACTTGGCCATACATATGCATGATTGCTATTATATGATAATTTGGTGGGTCAATTTCTTCTATTATTTAATAACAGTTTGATTTGGGTTTATATATGTTTATATAACAAGATCGAAGTCAAAAACTAATATTACAAAAACCATAAGTTGCCGATACAATTAATATTTTTAGTTACTTTTAGGTTAGAGACTACTATTTTAATACTCATATGCAAAGTATTGCTATAAAATTTCTTATAACATATCACCAACCAACTAGTTTATTTTATAAGTTTTAAAACTCAACCGTATCTTCTTTACGATGATACAATTATACGAGGTCGGCTTGTTCGACTCCAGCCTCAAAAACACTCTCTCTCTCATATCCACCGCATTTGTGAGCTCACATATATCCGGATTATGGGTGCTCTCTAACGTCACTCGTAGTAATAAATTTTTCAGGGATCAATATATGATAATTTAGTAATTGTTGGATTACTATATGTTTATCATACTTAGTTTAACTTACGTATATGTCAACTAATTCGGTTTTCAATATACACAAAGAAAATTCTTTCATATGACTAAACTTTTATCACATCCAGAACAATTCTAAGCCATATAACATAATATCAATGGTTGTAATATATAGCTAATTTTTATTTTACATTCCTTACGTGTTTACGTTTTGTTGAAAATAAAAGTTGACTTTTGTTGACTTTGACTTTTACTTCCGGTTTTAACACAAAAGGTTGGTTATTTCTGTTATTATTTTTATTTTTTATAAAAATTCTTGAACATATTGCATAAGGGCTTTTGCAGGTATTAGATTGGCCTTTGGATTGTTCGTGGATCGTTGCATTGTTGATAGCTCATATTGATCTTGTTGTAGGCCCAGATTTCATGTTTTTCATAGGCCCATTTCATCTTAGCCCAGTATCCTTCATTTGAGGAGTGGCCCAGCCCAGTTGATGTTTTCTGTCACCCTTTATACCTGCTGACTTGGCAATCTGTGTGAGAAAACACAGATCATCTTGGCCGTTGGATGCTTTATATTATGGCCGTTGATCTTGATTGAGAAAGCATACTTTTGCAGCTATAAATAGCTAATTGTCTCGTCCCTTGATCACTTTTGCCTCTCCCTTTCTCTGTGTTCTCTCGATTATTCTCTCGTTCACATCACAGTATTGGGGTTTGTTGTTTGATCATCTTGATCTAACAACTTTGAGTCTCTTTTGTGTATTTGTGACTGATTATCATATTGATAATTTTCTAGGGTTTGAGAGATCTTGTAGTGAGGTTTATTTTGTATTGTTTGAGATTTTTGTGTACTATGTGAGTACTTTTGGTATAAATAAAATCTCTGTCGACTGTTTTGACACGTTTATATATACATATAAGAATCATCAAACTATTCCGTTCATGTGCACATGTTTAGGTGATACACCTACATATGTGTAGCTTTATACATAACAAACAATTAACTAGCGTGTTATATATTATTACTAGTTTTTATCCCGGGAGTGTCCCGGGTTGTGTAGAAGGATCGAATTGACAAAAATAATTATGTTGATCAAACAAGTCTACTAATTCAAGTGCGGAATCATTGAATCAGTTACAAAATGATAATAATATCAACAAAACGCAGAAATCATCATTAAAACATTCATTTCATTCATAAACAAACTCAATTACACGTTAAAAATATGTTTATAATCAATAACAGACGTGAACAAAGTTGACTCAAAACCCTAGGGAGAACACTGACTGGAGGGAAAACAAAATGTCAAAAAGTTACATCTCAAAAATGAACTTGGCCTTATATAGGCCTGCACATTCGCCCATATAGTATGGTCGAATGTGCAGGTTCGACCAAACATACTGGTCGAACCAAGCAATACATTAAAATCTATATCTACCTTCGACCTCCAGTTCTCCTTCGCACCTTCAAGTCTCCTTCGACCGTTTAACAATCTTCCTTCGACCAAATGGATACTCCTTCGACCAAACGACTGATGACAAAATATATGTTAAATGTAATCCAAAGCATTAGTCGCACAAAATGCATCTACAAACTCCCCCTCGACTATTGCTTGGATTGTTTACGCTCTTGGTCCATTCATTTGTTCATCAGCTTTATGTGTAATTGCTTCTTTTGTTCTAAGGTCATCACCGGTGCATAAACTTGTTTCGGCTTCTTCTTCTTGACATCAGGAACATCTTGAACCTTCACGAACTTACCAAGCTTCTTATCGTAATCGCATCCAGCATTTATATCATAAGCAAGGCACAGGAATACCACACGTTGGTATTTGCTTGCTTGATCACAATCCTTCACCTCACTGTAAATTGGATTATAATACAACATAATGATATCCTCATGTGAGCAGTTAATCAACCACATAGGATCAAATATGTGTATCTTCTTGAAATCTTTCACATCATCTTTCAACACAATCACAACCTCTACAGTTTTCCAGTCATAGTACCACCAGATGAAATCTTTAGCAAAGTGTTGAGGGATCTGCATCAAAGGAATGTGTTTCAACACTTTCGGTGGTTTGTACTTCAACGTCACCTTGGGCATTCTGGTTATCTCATCAATCTCTTTCTTATGAACAATCCGTTTAGGATACTGAGGAGTGAATAAATTCCATTCCGTCCTGCTTTCTCTCAACATACGATCAGCAAAATACGCAATATGATCGTTCACAGAGCCAGTCAACTGGTGTCTACACACATCTCGAATCGCCCAGTATGGAAGTGTTTTCAGATCATGGAATCTTTCAAAATAAAGTATCCCTTTTTCCCACTTAACAGCTACACATTTCAACTGTTTTACAAACTTCCATCCCAACGCTCTACCTTTGAACATCTCATTGTGTAACTTGTAAAAACTTCCCTGAATCTCTGTCTTAGGACGATTTGCTTCTTTCTCCTTCAGTTTCCTCAATAATTCCTTCAAACTATCAGATTGTTCTGTGCTCGGTTTATCATGCCCTGGAAATACTTCTTCCATAAATCTCTTACTCTTTTCACGAGCAAGTTTCTCGGCTTCTTTCAACAATTCATCAGTAAACTCAGCAAATCCAGAATCTTTATCCTTCTTGAAATATTCTGGATATTCTTCACTGGTTATATCTTCAATCTCAACCTCCTCGAATACAGGCACATCACGATCATCTGAATGATTACCTGCTTCTTTTTCAGGTAAGTTGGGAATCTGATTATCAATCAATAATTCTTCCAACGTCTTCCCAACTTGTTTCGCCAAACCTTCTAGTATCTCCTTTGACATCGCCGCAGAAACTTCTCCATCCTCCAAATCTGGATCATTATACTCCAACTCAAGTATCCTGTCACTGGATTCAAAGATCTCTAAAAATCTGCTAGTCATATCTATCGTCCAGACTCTATCTGTTAACATCTGGCGATACATCTTCTTATCATCGTCTGATAGTGATCTAAGCTTCTCATTCCAAAAGACCATATCATCATCAACAGATCCTCCAGGAGCTTTTGAGCTGGATCCTCCTTCATCTTTTCCAGATCCTCTTTTCTCACATTTGTATTTATCAGTATCGTCATCATCATCATCACTATCTGAACTCGCAGAGCTGTTTCCTTCTCCAGAATCATTATCAGAACCATCATCATCACTATCATCTTTCTTTTTCTTCTAAGAATTATCACCAGCATCGTCATCTAACTCCTCATCTTCTTCCTCTTCATTATCAGATGGTTCGAAATCAACTTCTTCTTCATCTCGCTCTTTATCCTCTTCGCCAGCTTGCAATTGAGGAGCTCTAGAGTACAAGTCTTTAATCAAATTATCCATGTTCTTGTTACTCTCTTTCAGCTTCTTATTCTCCTCTTTTAATACCATAAATCTCCTGGTGTTCCTCTGTTCATGCCTTAACAACTTCTTGTTTTCTTTTCGAAGTTGTTTAATCTTGGCTTCAAGTGCTTCCTGATTGTCATGAGATGTTTCAACAACGTCTAGCATCTTCTTGTCGTTAATTGCTCTATCTCTGCTTGCTGCTGATTGATTATTTTCATCATGTCAGCTAACTTCCGGTTCACAGCACTCATTACATCACTATCAACTGTGACCTTTGGTGTAGAAGCTTTAGCTACAGCAGGCAACTTTCCTTTCTTTATCTTCTTTAGCACTCTATCCAGTGCATCATTAAACTCATTAATAGGTAAATCAGTCTCCTTTTCAGTACCTGATGTTGTCTTCTGCTTCTTTGCAGCTGGATTTGCAACCGGTGATTTTGAGCTAGATGCTAGTGGTAGTTTCTTTCCAGCAATCAATGTTTCTATGTCTCTAGCTCTCTTCTCCATAGGTCTTAAAACCTTCTCCTTCTTCTTGAACTGGGGTTTCTTTTGTTTCTCCCCTTGCATTGGCGATCCAGGAAAATCCTCTGATCCCAAACCTAAACCCTCATCAGTTTCATCTAAATGAATAGGGCTTTTAGTTCTCTATTCCTCCAACGACTTGTTGAGACTGACAGACTCACCAGCCACAGTGGCCTTGGGCGTGGTGCTCTTCACTGTCTCTGCGTCAGAATCTCATCTCTCATCCTTTTGCGTCTCTTCAGAATCTACAGACGCCTCATCTACCAAATGCAACCCTTTCTTCGCCATGCTCTTATGTCTTCTGGAAACTTTCTTCTTAGTTGGTTCAGCTTCAGCTTCAGTTTCTTTTTCCTTACCCTTTCCACTCTTTGCTCCAACATTCACCACTTGACGCTTTCGTTTAGCATCAGGGTCTACTGGATGTAATGGATTGTCTTCATCTGATCCACTGTCAGCATGTCTCACCTTATCTTGACCTGGGTCTGTATAATCTATCTTGATCAGGTGACCAAATAGATTCTTCATCGGTGGTCGTTCATTCAATGGCACACCCTTATACGCCTTCATCCTAGCAAGAGTGTTCAGATTCATGTGCTCCTGAACAATAATCTGCTTAGGATCTCTCTTCAACTTCTTGTACTTAGCATCAAAGATCATCTGAAGAAATCGAGGATATAACAAGAATTTCCGGCTCCTTAACCCTCTCACAGGTTCTAACATGTGTTCCATCAGCATCCCAGACACATTGAACGGTTTGTTCAATATTAAAGCCACCATCAATGAGCTGATGCTCTTTCTCATCAAATCATATCCACCAGCTGCTGATCCGAAAACATGAATCATCACATGTGCAAGATATTTGAACTGAGGACATAGCTTTCCTTTATGTAACGAACCGTCAGTGATTGGTCCGTTATACTTCATTCGTAAAAAGCATTTCCGTTGTTCAGTCCACGTCAACTCTCTAGGATCCGTTTTAACATCCTCTAACTGTAACATCGCGAATTTCCCCTAATTTTTTTTTATGATAAAAAGAATGTATTGTTTTAAACAATATATTTTTTAAATACCTTAAACTAATAATTATTTGTATCTCGACACTTTTGTACGTTTTAAAAATATTTCGAGTCACTTTCGGGCTTATATAATCATATTATGAATTTAGAATAATATAGTTTTAGGGAAATAATTGCCAAAAAAAGATTTGTGTGGACCGGGACTCGAACCCGCGTCCACAGCCAACCAACACACAGTGACAACCAACTGAGCCAACTATCATCTTGTGTAGTATTTCAGAAGAAAATAAACTTAACACACTCCTTAAATTGATCAGTCAAAGTCCTGGTCAAAGTCCTAGTCAAAGTCTTAGTCAAATAGTCAATTCATCATAAAAACCTTACTTTATGGTGTTGACCAATTTTAATGGCTAATTGAATCCAAAACTAGTATAAAAACCCACCTATGACCCATTATACTTTGCACCTCTAAATCGATTGTTTCAATCCGATTAAACTTTCCCTCATACCCTTCTTCTATAGTCTACTACTTCTACAATTGAAGCTTTGATTATAAGCTCTTGTAATTGGCGAATTGGAAGCTTGATATTCTTTCTTTTTTAACTAGCTACGTTGTTGAGTCTTTGGGATTCGCCTCACATACATTCACAACACTTAGAGGATAATTCACCTTAGCCAATGTGAGTTTACATAACCCCTTTTTCTGTTTTACATTTTTGGGGTGAAACATGTTTAAACATTTTATACACTATCATTTACTCATTCTTACATTGTTGAAACTTGTGATTCAATTACACTATCATTTACTCATTATATCATTTGACTGTAACAAAAAGACACAGTACAATCATTAACATTGATCAAGCCGCTTGTTTAGATTATAGCGCTATAGGTCTGACAAACCCATCCCCCCGCATAAATTCAGGGATGATCGATAATAGTAACAACATTTAACTAACTTGCGAGTTAGTCATCAGTCGACACAAGGTTTAATTATACAAAGACGCATTGTTACATGTCGGAATCATACTATATCATCATACAACTGTGATTGTTGTACAAACTATTGTTATCAATTATATTCAAAAACCTATGTATTCTCACCAACTTTTGTTGACCCAAAATATTTTCAAACTTAACATGTTTCAGGTTCTACTTGCTTGAAGATTTGAATTAATGCTTGAAGATGTGTGCATAGTATTATTCATTTTGATGTACGAATTCTTGTAGAACAATTGTATATAATTTATTTAAATCATTTAATGAAATTTATTATTCACCATGAGCTAGTGAACAATCATCAATACGTGACATCCCGATGTTTCCGCCATCGGTTAGGGTGTTACAGATTGGTATCAGAGCCATGGTTATAGGGAATTAGGTTATTAGAAAAATAATCTAGTCTATAACCATAGGATTATAACCAGTATTTGCTCCTTTTACTTGCTATTCTCTATCTCCATCCTACTGCTCATCTCTACTTTCATCCTTACAAGAAGGTTGCTCTCCACCATTGGATCTACTCTTAGACTAATAGGACAAAATCCTCAGGTTTAGCCTGAACCACCTTGAGATCTCGTCGAAGTTCTAGATTTTAATAACGAACACGTGCAATCTGGAAGGGTGAACGCCTGTATTCTGAGTCTTCTGTCTAGGCTGGCATTGCGCATATATCCCAATCAGACGAGGGACCCGGATGCCTACCTGGGAATTCTCGGGATGAGTGTTCACCTATAGGCTAAAGCATGTCTTCACTATGTTATTAGAATCTAGAAGTTTTGATAAGTCAACGTTTTCGTTTATTCGTTTTAATTAATGAATAAATGATTACACTCACTTTCCTTAAACTAAGCTCTAAAATCTCAAAATTTTACAGCTTAAATCAATCTCATTTCATAACCATCTATGGATTTCACAATCACACTTCACCTTACCATCGTAGCCACCATTTAAATATTCAACACCCTACCCAAATCATATTATTTCATTTCTCCACATGTTACTTATTTTTAAAAACTATAACCTCATACCTTAGCACAAACTAAAAATTTCTAAATCCTGTTGTATTTTCATTACCTAGTAACTTTACAAAGTACGTATTTTTTTTGTCAAAAGATGTCCTCGAACTTAAATTCAATTGTTTATTTATTGACGTAACAAACAATTTTCTATATAATGCGTTAAACTATTAAAAATCACTTAATAGAACCTTGATTTTCAAAACCTAATGTCATGTTTGAAATCTCCAACTAACGGGAATATTTTAATCAAAGCCTACTTAGCTTGTACTATTTAACAACTTTTGCTTTATGTACAAAACCAATTTTGAAAATAAATTTTTTTTTTCATAGGAATAATATCTAGTCTCTAGATTCTCCATCGACACTCACTCATTTTCAACTTGTTCAAATTTTTACAATATTTGGCATATACCACAATCATGTTTTCTTATACACTTGATTATAACCTTTGATCCAAACCCCAAAATTTACACTGCTACATAATCTCCTTTCTATAAAATAAACTCTTTATCAACTATCTTCACATTCACTATCTCTCACAACCTTGATTCTGCTTCGAAATTTTTCATCATCCTCTCAAGAACTAAATTTATATCCTTCACCTTCTCAACACGAACTAGTTACCCATGATAACCAAACTATTGAAACTTGGTTGTGTGTTGCATCAAACTTAATCCTTAGTTATACATGAGGATTCGATTATCTACCATATTTAAACATTTGATACTAGAAATCATGGAATATAAACTATTTGCTATAGACACACCTAGAGTCATTAACCTTGTCAAGGACAACACTATTACAACTCACATGCTATGCTTGATACTTGATTGTTTATATGTATATATTATCAATTTGCAATTTATGTGTGAAATAATTGGTACACTTAATCAAACAACTGGTAGAGGATGAAGTACTTGCTCAACAGTTAGTTGAGTACCAAATAACCTACTCAACGATTTGTAGAGGTCATCATGCCTGCTCAACAGTCGGTAGAGGCCCTACAACCTGCTCAACGACTGGTAGATCGCACCTGCTCAACAATCGGTAGAGGTTTTTACTCACTGACTGGTAGAAGTCTTTTTCCTACTCAACAGTTGGACTCATTTTTGGATACATTGTAAACGATTCAATCACAAGGTTATTTTGCATTACTTACATGTGTGTTTAGAGTCATAGAAGGACACAAAACCCTAATGTAAGGTAAATTGGTGATTGCGGTCCGGAACGTAATCATGAATTTACAGGTACGTTAAGGTAGTGTGAAATTCTAATAAGGTTTTAGTAGTTCATTTGGTTTTCATATAGCAAATCAATTCATGCATTTCTTATAAGATTCCTAAAACATAAGTTTAGTATTTTGCTAGATTCTTATGCTTCTTGCTACTTCAGACGAACCTAATCCAATCCTTAAAACTCACATCTCAAACCTCTTATCCAAATTATTCGAAACAAACTATTCTATTACCTATAAATTCATATCGTGCCTTAACCCAAACCACAGCTGCCTTAATTTCTACCTAATCAACCTCAAACCTGTGTTTTTAATAACTTTGGGACGAAGTTTCCAAAAGTAGGGGAGACTTTAACATCGCGAATTTCCCCTAATTTTTTTTATGATAAAAAGAATGTATTGTTTTAAACAATATATTTTTTAAATACCTTAAACTAATAATTATTTGTATCTCGACACTTTTGTACGTTTTAAAAATATTTCGAGTCACTTTCGGGCTTATATAATCATATTATGAATTTAGAATAATATAGTTTTAGGGAAATAATTGCCAAAAAAAGATTTGTGTGGACCGGGACTCGAACCCGCGTCCACAGCCAACCAACACACAGTGACAACCAACTGAGCCAACTATCATCTTGTGTAGTATTTCAGAAGAAAATAAACTTAACACACTCCTTAAATTGATCAGTCAAAGTCCTGGTCAAAGTCCTAGTCAAAGTCTTAGTCAAACAGTCAAAGTCTTTGTCAAATAGTCAATTCTTCATAAAAACCTTACTTTATGGTGTTGACCAATTTTAATGGCTAATTGAATCCAAAACTAGTATAAAAACCCACCTATGACCCATTATACTTTGCACCTCTAAATCGATTGTTTCAATCCGATTAAACTTTCCCTCATACCCCTCTTCTATAGTCTACTACTTCTACAATTGAAGCTTTGATTATAAGCTCTTGTAATTGGCGAATTGGAAGCTTGATATTCTTTCTTTTTCGACTAGCTACGTTGTTGAGTCTTTGGGATTCGCCTCTCATACATTCATAACACTTAGACGATAATTCACCTTAGCCAATGTGAGTTTACATAGCCCCTTTTTCTGTTTTACATTTTTGGGGTGAAACATGTTTAAACATTTTATACACTATCATTTACTCATTCTTACATTGTTGAAACTTGTGATTCAATTACACTATCATTTACTCATTATATCATTTGACTGTAACAAAAAGACACAGTACAATCATTAACATTGATCATGCCGCCTGTTTAGATTATAGCGCTATAGGTCTGACAAACCCATCCCCCCGCATAAATTCAGGGATGATCGATAACAATAACAACATTTAACTAACTTGCGAGTTAGTCATCAGTCGACACAAGGTTTGATTGTACAAAGACGCATTGTTACATGTCGGAATCATACTCTATCATCATACAACTGTGATTGTTGTACAAACTATTGTTATCAATTATATTCAAAAACCTATGTATTCTCACCAACTTTTGTTGACCCAAAATATTTTCAAACTTAACATGTTTCAGGTTCTACTTGCTTGAAGATTTGAATTAATGCTTGAAGATGTGTGCATAGTATTATTCATTTTGATGTACGAATTCTTGTAGAACAATTGTATGTAATTTATTTAAATCATTTAATGAAATTTATTATTCACTATGAGCTACTGAACAATCATCAATACGTGACATCCCGATGTTTCCGCCATCGGTTGGGGTGTTACACTAACTTCAACGCTTCTCTGATGTCGTTCTCAAAGACAATCACCAGCTCCCCCTGAATCGTACTAACGAGTGACGATTCGCCTTCCCATAAGTCCATCTTCGCATTCGTCCAGAACTCCTGTTGGTGATCACGGTAAATAATAGCTGGTGTAGCAATCGCATCAATCACTCTACTCCTCTTCAAGAACTCTATAATCGCGGCAAACTCAGTATGCTTCTTCACATCGCCTAAATACGCACAACAGTTGTGTGCGGATTCAAACGGTAAATCAACACTCTTTTCTTTCTCAGCTGCCTTCGAAGATGATCCAGCAGGAACACTTGCACTTTCCTGTTCAGACATTGTTAAGCTGCAAAACAAATCAAAACAAACATGTTAAAACGGACAAAACAAAAACTTGAAAAATTTTGATTTTCAATTTCTACATTCGACCAGTTCGTTGGTGCGAATGAGGAATTTTAGGTACGAATGTGAAGATCTAAAGGTTCGAATGTAAAACATTTTAAAAAATTTCTTCATTCGACCGATTAAACTTCTTTCGACCAAATAAACATTCTCCTTCGCCCAAACTGTCACATTCGACCGTTTGTAATGGGCGAAGGTGATTGTTCATCTTCTTCAAAATTTCAGATTCTAATTTTGTTTGTTTTAAACTGCCATTTTGATTTGTAAAGCACCTAACACTACCGATTAAGCTTTTCAAATCATCAATTTTAACAATCATTCATTGATTATGTGTTTTTCATCAAAAACTAGGGTTCGAATGAGTTTAAACAATCAATTATGAAATCTGTTGATATTTAACCCGATGTTTTTGGATAATCTCCCCCTAAAACACTTAATCAATGAAACCTAATAAAAAATAAGTCCAATTATTATGATCTAATCCATGTTTTAAATCAGTTAGGGCTCGAACTGAAAATCAAGGATTAAACACTCATTTCTTGATAATAACCTGCAAAGTTTGTTGTAAAATGATCAGTGGAATCAGACGAATACAATAATACAATCTAACAATCAAGAGCAACAAGGTGACCCTATCTCAGAAAATTTGAAAATTTTTCGAATGGGGTCGAATGAGCAGAGAATGGGTTATATAGGCTCCACATTCGACCGTTTGACTAGGTCGAATGTGATGCTTTTTCTACCTTCGACCCTACTGAAAGGTTCGAATGTAGAAACGAATTATTGTGTGGATGAATTTTTTTTTTGAAAATTTTACCAAATCTCAAAATCGAGTCCCGTTCAAAATATTTTTCAACTTTTAAGCATCCAACAATCATTATTTCTCATTTAATGATTACAAAGCTCAAATGGTCCATCAAGTTTTAGAAAATCGTTATCAACCACCATCATCTATCAAAAATAAGATAGAAATGTAAAATCTTTTTGGATTTGCTAAAGTTTATGTTAAAACACACCTAAAATCTTTTTTGAGTTTTGCATTTTTGACGAGAAATATAAAATGCGGAAATGTAAAGATAAAACAGTAAATGTTTTGGGATTTCCGGTAAAGGGATCATATCAGTTATTGAGAAATCTGATCACACCGTTGATCTTTTTGATTTATTATCATTAAAGACAATGTGTGATCTGGCAACTGCTGATATTGTGATCCACATAAACTCACATGCAGACTTTTGTGCAGTGCTTTATACTGATACGATTATGTATAGTATAAACGTAATTGTCTTTGGTTCCCACACACACGACATACTCCCGTATCAAGAAGTAAATGCACAAAGACTCATTGTAGAGCGTGATTATGCTTTCGTCGTCTGTAATTTACAAGGTATGAGACACAGAGGTATACAGGTCAGCAAATTAATGCAGCAAACTAACATGTGCACTCTACCAGGTTGAGGGCTGATATCAATCATGATTTGCATCAGTGATTGATACGATGTAATAGATAATCTTTAATTATCATAATACACGGAAAGTTCCTCAATTCGGTAACTTTAGGATTTGGCATTAAAGCTCTTTTATAAAGACACCCTATCTCATCTAGGTCCGTAATGACTTACAACAGAAGATCAGAGATGCTATCCCCAGACAACTAATAACATAACGACCCAAAACCTCTGAGTTTTGTACAAATACCCTATCAAACGAAATTACGGTACTAAGACCATATGCCCATGAGGAGTTCATCCACACAATAATTCGTTTGATATGTATGTATCAGGCACGCAGTAATAGGTCTACGAAGCCTATCAGCACATCACACAGACTCAGACACACGCCCTATATTGCATTAAATTTCTTTAGAATGTGTCAGATCCCCACTGATGTACTATCATTTCCCCTTTTTCTCCAGGAAATCATTTTGGATTTTTCTAATTTTTATAAAATTTTTGAGTTTACTGTTCCCAAGGATAAGCTGGAGCATTTCAAATATGTGACTGCCCAAGATATCGTTTGTTCACAGAAATCTGACGACATTAATCTAAGGGAAGAAGATATGGCAGTCAGCAACGTTTTTCTAATTTTTATGGGTTTTGAAATTTTTCAATGTTTTTGGATTTTTGTATTTTTCTGAAAAACAATAAAAACTAAAGTAAAAAGCGATAAACTGAGGTGGTGATCAGTCTTGTTTTTCTTTAATACCGTTAGCTTTCAAAAGATATTCAAATCTTGATTTATCAAAAGCTTTGGTAAAAAGGTCTGCACGTTGATAATCAGTGTGGATTTTGACCATATCGATCAACTCTTTAGCATAACAATCACGGATAAAATGGTATTTGATCCGGATATGTTTAGCCTTTGAGTGATTTACTAAGTCTTTTGTTAATGCAATTGCGGCTTCATTATCACAGTAAATAGGGGTTTTAAGAAATTGCAAACCGTAGTCCACCATCTGTTGTTGTATCCAAAGAACCTGTGAGCAGCAGCTTGATGCTGAAACATATTCTGCTTCACAAGTGGATAATGCAACTACGGTCTGTTTCTTGCATTGCCAGGTCACGAGCCTGCTCCCCATAAACTGGCATCCAGCCGTTGTGGATTTGCTGTCCTTGTCACAACCACCCCAATCTGCATCACTAAAAGCGATTAGGTCAAAATTATCATCATTAGGGTACCATAGTCCTCTCGACGGACAACCCTTCAGATATTTAAGGATACGTTTGACAGCTGC
Organism: Ambrosia x helenae; assembly: GCA_030844895.1. Taxonomy (NCBI): domain Eukaryota; kingdom Viridiplantae; phylum Streptophyta; class Magnoliopsida; order Asterales; family Asteraceae; genus Ambrosia; species Ambrosia x helenae. The sequence goes on from CM061227.1 coordinate 37,388,753, forward strand.
AAGATGACTCTGTTTCGGCTTCGATTGATAACGTGCACAGAGACATGTGGCAAACATTATATCTGGTCTAGAGGCGGTGAGATACATCAGAGATCCGACGATTGCTCTGTATGTAAATGGATCAGTTAGCTCCCCCTTAGCGTTAACTCCAATCCCGTGATTAGGTTGTATTGGGGTATCCATCGGCTTCGAATCATCCATCTGGAATTGACTCAAGACTTCAGAAACGTATTTTGTCTGGTGAATAAAGATCCCCATTGGTCTTTGTTCCACCTGCAAGCCTAGGAAAAACTGCATCTCTCCCATTGCGCTCATCTCGAACTTTTCCTGCATAACATGTTCAAATTCTCTGCAAAGAAGTTCGTTAGTAGAACCAAATATAATATCGTCAACATAAATCTGGACTAGAAGCAAGTCATCGCCTGTTCGTTTAGTGAACAGTGTGCAATCTACCAAACCTCGCTTGAATCCTTTTGAAAGAAGATACGTGCTCAGCTCCTCATACCATTGCCTTGGAGCCTGGTGCAACCCGTAGAGAGCTTTGTTTAAAACGTAGACCTTATCCCGGTGAATAGGATCTTCAAAGCCTGGTGGTTGACCTACGTATACTTCCTCCTTGACCACACCATAGAGAAACGCGCTCTTAACATCCATTTGATACACCTTAAATTTCTTGTATGATGCAAATGCCAGAAACATTCGGATAGCCTCTAAGCGTGCAACAGGTGCATAGATCTCAATGTAATCGATTCCCTCAACTTGATGAAATCCTTGTACAACCAAACGAGCTTTGTTTCTTACGATCACTTCTCTATCATCCTTTTTGCATTTGAATGCCCATTTCGTTCCAATCTTCTTTCGTCCTGGGGGCAAATCTATTAGTGTCCAAACACTAAGTTTCTGAAACTGCAACAACTCCTCTTGCATTGCTTCCACCCAAGCGTCATCCAAAAGAGCATCCTTGTAAGTCTGCGGCTCAACCTGCGAAACATAACAAGCAAAAGACCAGTCATTCTGAAAACCTGATTTTTGAATTTTTGCATATAAAGCAAGATTGCCAAGGTTTTCCGGTGAGTTAGCATTCCTCAATTGACCTCTCATCATCACACTGCTACCAGGATCACTAATAACCTGCTCGATCGGGTGAATTCGATGTATCCGAGATTCCGGATAATCTGGTACTTGGACTCCCGTCTGAGTAGTTAAGTTCTCTGCAGAAATCAGATCATTACCCACATTCGATGATGAAGCACCATTTGTATTTGGGTTCACTGGTGGTGTCACTGTAGCATGATCTAAAATAGCTTCACTTGTAACATCATCATCGTCATCTTCAGATTCTGATGAATTCAAAGTTGTGGAAGCTTCCTGGAATACCTCTTCTTCAACGACAGGAACATTGGTATCATTAGAAGCTGCTTGGGGGTTCACGGTGATCGGACGCACCAACGGTGATGTCACTGCATTTTCGACCTTGTAGTATAAACGTAATACAGCATCTTCAACCAAGCTATCTAGGTTGAATGATTCAAAGAAATCTTTGTAATCAAACATCCAATCTGGACCGCTTCCCTGTAAATTCTGAGTATACCGTTGTACTTCAACGTTAGCCCACTCCTCGACTTGACGAGTTCGTTTGTTGAATACCCGTTTGAGCGGGGTTGCATATCCAAGAAAGTATCCTTCTTCAGCCTTCGGTGCGAGCTTCTCAGATGGATTAAGCATAGTACATGGGGCTCCAAACGGTTCTAGATACTCTAAATTCGGCTTTCGACGATTCAACAGCTCATAAGAAGTTTTGCCAAACTTCTTCACCGTTAAAACACGATTAAGAGTATAACAAGCTGCGTAAATTGCTTCGTTCCAGAACATTACTGGAAGATTTGAGTCCGCAAGCATTGTTCTCGCCGTTTCTATTAGAGTCCTGTTTTTGCGTTCTGCGACACCGTTCTGTTGTGGGGTATACGGAGCACTATATTCATGATGAATTCCTTTGTTTTCACAAAGATCGTCCATCTGTGCATTCTTAAACTCCGTCCCATTATCACTCCTAATTCTCTTGATCTTTAGACCATAGATATTTTCCAATCGAGTGAACAGAACTTTCAAATTATCAAACGTGTCGCTCTTACGGTGTAAGCACATAACCCATGAAAATCTTGAAAAATCATCAGTCACCACAAGACAGTACAATTCTCCAGCATGACTTTTACGCTTGACCGGTCCAAACAGATCCATGTGCAAACGTTCAAGTGGCAATTCAACAGAATTGACTTTCTTTGGCTTATGGGATTGTTTGTGCTGCTTACCCTTCTTACAACTCACACACTTGTCATTTAAGTAAAAATGTTTAACGTTCACGCCTGTGACAAGTTCATTTTTCATCAATTGATTCATCTTTCGTAGGTGAATGTGTCCCATTCTCCTATGCCACATGATTGATTCCTTTTCTGTAGCCTTGGAGAGAAAACACGTGACTTGGCCTTGTGTAGTCATTGCTTTAGACATGTCGAGAATGTACAAGTTGTTCACTCTCGGCGCCTTTAACATCACCCACTCTTTTGGTAACTCGAAACCCGGCTTGAGTATGTAGCAAGATTTGTCATCAAAGTAAACACAAAATTGCTTGTCACATATCTGACTGACACTGAGCAGATTGTAATCGATTTGCTTCACATAAGATATCCTCTCAAAACTCACTATTCCATTGCTGACACTACCCTCCATGGTAATATAACCTCCCTTGTTTCCTGCAAACGCTACATAACCTCCATTGATATTTCTGATATCGAATAGTAGCGAAAGATCCCCTGTCATGTGACCAGAAGCTCCAATGTCAACAATCCAAAGACTGCTCACAGAGCCAGCTGAAGCTCCCTGCACATATCTAGTAAAGAATTAGATTTTTCGGGGGACCCAAGCCTGTTTGGTCTTGGGTCTTTGAACAGTTTGTTTCAAAGATTCAGATTTTTCACAAACAGTTTGATTTGAATCGATCTTTTTCTGATCACTCAAATCTTTTTCATTCTCTGATTTCACATGTTGTTGTGAAGTTGAAGCACCTTCAGAACCCTTTGGTGACCAAGATTGTTCAGATCGTTTCAAGATCCGGATTTGAGATTTTGGGGTCTCAGCCAGTTTCTTTACTTCTTCTTTGAACGAAACTTTCTTGGTTACCTTCTCTAATTTAACAGAGACAGGTCCAACTGTTGGTTTGACACAGGTTTATCAGGAACCTTTTTCTTGTCAACAGTTGAGTTCACCATTGGTTTCTTAAGAGATTTTTCAGTAGCTATACGGTTACGGCGATCATATGTCATCGGACGATTTTCCCTCCTTTTAAAATAACTGCTTGTCGATCATATGTCATCGGACGATTTTCCCTCCTTTCTGGACATTCATAAAAAGGTGCTGGTTGAGGGACAAATCGTCTTTGTGGATAACAATGATTGTCGACTGGACATTCATATTTCTGCTTCATTTCCACCTCGTGCCTCTTGTGCCTTACGTACGGGCAATGAGCAAGTAAATGCTCTCTCTCCCCGCACTTAAAACACGCACGGTACTCTTCAAAATTGTTCTTGGCATTCGACTTTGCATAACTAGTGATAGGATATTGATCATCCACACACCTTCTTCTTAAACTCTCAGGAGCTGGGTCCTTTGAGTAAGTCGGCTCAAGAAAACCATTTGACTTTTCTTTTGGTTTAATAAATTCTGTGACATGGACCTTTGGTTCTTTAGGAACATCCAAATAAATTTTCTTTAAGACTTCTGGAGGTACATCATTTGTTCGCTCATGTTTTGGGAACCAAATGGTACTCTCCTGCCAGATCTTCTCAATTTTTGAATAGTTGGCAAACTTTATTGGATATTCTTCATCAGAAATTATCTTATCGGATCCTTCCATCCAATAGAAAATTTTAACAGGTTTATCACAAGATTCATTTTGATTTTCATTTTTATTTTCATTTTTCTTCTCAATTTTCTTCTCAACAGGCTTAACTGATTGATTTTTTTCTATGAGCGTTAGCCATGTGATGCACAATCTGATATGGTGAAACAGGTTCATTAGTGATTATGTAATTTTTGTCAGAAATATCACACATCTTTTTAGAAACCTTCTCAGATTGTTCATCCTCTGAATCAGAATCATCAGCAGCAACTACACCTTCATCATTTCCCAATACAGGTCTAACATCAGAATAAGGGTCTCCCACACTAGAGGTGTTTGACTCGCCATCCGATGTAGAATCAGATTTAACTGAGCTCTCCGGTGCTATTTAGTGCAAATTATGGTTTTCAAACAACACCGGAGCTGGGACAGCTTTGTAGTTGGCACTACTCGACTGTGAAGGCTCTTCTATTATATGATCAACAACATAAGCAATATGCTTATAACTCTCCAGTTTCTTGTTCACTTTTTCTGCAAAGCACTTGATGGTGGCCATTTCAAGTTTTGTGTTTTCTAAATCATTTATATAATTATTTATGGCCATTTGTTTCAAAGATAAAGTCTTTTTCAATTCTGAAACATCTTTCTTATAACCATCAAGTACTCTGTTAAACTCTTTTGCTTCCTTTTGATAGGATTGACAGTTGATTTTAGCACTCTCAAGCTGAACCTTGAGTTGCTTATTCTCCTCTGTCAATTTATCACAAGCATTGCAATGTTTAACACAAGTTGAATTTGAATTAGAAGCAGATTCAGTACTTACCTGTTTTGGAGGTTCTGTCATGGCCATCAATGCAAAGTGTGCTTCCTTCCCAGCGAAGAACTTTGAATAATCAATCCTGGTACAAGCATCATCCACCATGCATGATTTTCGGGTCATCAAAAAGTCAGCTTCAGCAAGCAATTGGTCAATATCATCATCCAGTGAGTTAACACTAGATTCAGAATCAGACTCACTCTCCTCATTAGAATAAGCTGAATCAAACTGATCTGGAATATCAACAAGCGTATAAAGTCAAGGTTAACGCAAATCATAAGTAATTAAGAAAATGGGTCATTTATTAAGACGTCAAAAACCATGTTTCATGTTCACACATAAACGAAATTGTTTTAATACAAATAAGGAGGCTCCTAAAATATATCCCAAATCCTTGGGAAATAAAGGTGAAACCCCTTCAGAACACCCGACGCCCAGTTGAGAGATTCCCTTGACTCAGCTTGCCATGTTGTCCATCATCAATCAATTACCTAAAAGATATGTTTAAAATTCGTCAATATATAAATTTAGGTGAGTTCACGGGTTTTAGTTTTCCAAAACTTTATCTCTTGGGAATTACCATGTTATGACAATTTATAGGAGTTGCAAGTTCCTACAATTCTACTTGAGCCTATAACTAAACCAAGACAAATAATAATAATGCCCCGCTCCAAGTCGTTACTCGGTATCCTACGACTTGATTTCAGAATACGTGCACCCCAGGCATACGCCTATGCATAATCGACGCTATCGATTAGGGGTGGGCCTTGTCAGGCACCAATAGTACTATTCAAATATTCCTTCGGTTTCATTTCCCTGAATTAATGATTATAGTAGAGAGGTCTCAACCCCGAGTGGCGATCACAACTCAAGTAATTATCCCGTCAAACATTTTCCCTAACATATCTTTCCCCCGAAAAACGTGAAAATAGTTCAAAATGGGGCCATGAGACTCACCTGAATCTGTGCTCGGCTCGAAAAGGAAGATAGCAAATTTGTGGTCTCGCACCTACAAACGTCCTAGACGTATAAGTCACTACACCTATAGTGTATGTGCCTTGGCAAGTTGTACACCCAACTCCCCGACCACGTGTTATTCCAATTCCCGTTTAATTAAGCGCGTACCCTAGGTTTGTTGGCGATGGTTTACCCTTTTCTTACAAGTTATATATTATTCTTGTTAATATCCTTTTAACTTGTATATTATTATCCTCGATTCAACTTCACCTAATGTGTAATTATTTTCCCATTTAAATAATTATAGTTAAGATCGTATCGTTCGATATAATATATTCTTAACACCCGACCCGACTCACTTTGCCGCATATTTATTTTCCCATTCAAATAAATATGCTAAGGTCTTGTCGTTCGGTAGTATATTCTTAACGCCCGACTCGACTTACCACGCCGTATATTTATTTTCCCATTCAAATAAATATACTAGGATCTTGTCGGTATACACATTTATATATGTATATTTTGTCTACTCGTCTCGGTTTTCTTTCCCGCATATCTACTTTCCCATTCAAATAGATATACTAGAATTTCGTCGAGACGGGCGCATATATACATATATAAACGTGTAATTTTTCTTGTTAAGTCCATACGTTGTTTAACGTTTTAATCCTTTACGTTATGTTTTCTCCCACGAATGTTTTCTCTAACACTTAGGAAAGTGTTATATAATTTTCACCCATGTTATATATATTTTACTTCCTAAAATATATATTTTCTCATCTTGCCGCAATGGCATTTTTCTCTTGTTTGTCCGTTTATCCGCTATAGTTAGTTTATGTATCTAAGTCTGATAGTAAATTTTCCAAGTTTCTCCCAATATGCGTCTTATAGAAATATTATTTATATTTCCAATTCCTCGACACATATTACTTGAAAGGTTCAAAAATATGCTTTTTGTATTTTTAATCCAACTTGTTAGCTTATATACCAAAAATGTTTTTAACACTTTTATATTCTCATTTATATAAAAGTATTCATTTTTGAATAAGTTTCCTCAAGTCTTTACTCTTGTTCAACATTTTTATAAAAACCTCTATTTTTATAAAATCCTTATGTTAATACAAGTCCATATTTTTATAAACTTCCATTTTTATAAAAATACACTTTTTATACAAAATACACAAGTAGTTTACTAGTGTTTACCAAAACTATCCTTGGAAAAGTCATTATTTATGCTTTTGACACAAAACTTTCCGTTATTGCATTTTTGGACCAAAGTTTCTAAAATATTTATTTTAGTCCCTCAACTTTCAAAGTTACAAAATTAGTCCCTTAACTTATAAATGTTGCATTTTCCATCCTAACTTTCAAAGTTAGCATTTTTCTTCCAAATTAGTGGACTTTGAAGAATCATCTTCTTAATGTTTGGTTATTTTTACATCATACCACTTTTAATAGTCTTATATTCCATCATTGATGCTACTAACATGTGTGTTTAGTGTTTTTATCCAACATATCCAAATTTCACTCATCCAAGTGAGTAGACTTTAAATATGTAACTTCTACATTTATGAACTTCCAACATATTCCAACTTATATTAGACTTTAGATGGTCATTTTATGATGATTAAAACTATCTTTTAGCATTTTCAAGTTACTTTCACAAATCGTGTTCAAATCATCATCCTTCATAAGTGTATGTATATGTTTTATAAATTTTAGAAATACTACATTACTAACATTAAATCCATGATCCATCTACATGTTATTACTCATCCATTTTACTCTTGTAAAATATATTAAAGTTTATGTTTCAAAACCACATTTTAACCCTTGATGTACAACTTGCTTCTAAGAACACATAACATGAATATTAATGATCAAAGCAAGGTTAAAAGGCTTACTACTAGCTCAAGGCTAGGGAAGACAAAAACCTTGGATTTGAATGGGGTTTAGTGTGTTCTTCCAAGTGGTTAAGCTCCAAGCTCTTGAAACACACAATGGGGTTTTGAAAGATGAATATTTAGAGGTGATTTGGAAGTGTTAAACTTGAAAAGAAAATGTATGTGGGGGTGGTATATGCTACGGCCAAGGGGAAGAAGAAGAAGAAGAAGATTTTTGCTTTGTTGGTTCAACTATGCATATATGTATCTTTATAACATCTTCTTCATATCTCTAAAGATTATGTGTATCTACCATAGATTATGTGATATCTTATGAGGATTATGTGAGATATGAAAAATCTTTGGGGGATTAGTTAAGAGGGTGTTTGGCCGTGAGTTAGAGAGAGAGGGAAGGGGATTAGTTAATTTTTACCCAATGCTCATTCATGCATTTTAATCTCATGATTAGTCTTTAATAATAGGTGGGTTAATTAATAAAAAGAAAAGATTAATCATGGGGATGGGTTCTAGGCCGGCCCCTTGGGGTGTTTGGGTGGGGTCCACAACACTAAATATTTACCCATTGTTTGTTATGTTAATTCCCTCCTCATTCGGGTGTCGTTCGGGTATTTTTCGGGTTTTACCGCGTGTTATCCGGATATTAAAAATACCTTTAATAACCCTTAAACATAGCCCAGTTTAAGCGTTGATTAGTTATTTAGGCTTTTGTCGGGTGAAATTATAAGTTATACGCGTATCAGGTGCGGTACGCGCACTTTATTCGTTACCGGGAGATTTGTAGGAAAAGCTCTCACTTATGGCTTTGGAGTTCCAAAACCCATTATATTTTGTGAAATTGCCCTTTATTTTATATCCCGGGTGTCTGGGACCCTTTTCGTTTATTTAATTTTTACCGGGTAATCGCCAGCGTCCATACCGGATAAGTTTACTCGCACATGATCCTATCATGTTTTGTCATTAAACGTATGCATTCCTATGCATTACTTGGGAATTGCTATCTTTCTAAGGCCTTGATAAATAAATCAACACATAATTGCATTTAATTACGTTAATCGCGTATTAGTTAATTAGTACGGAATTACCTCATTTTTGCCGGTTGTTACATTCTCCCTCCGTTAAGAGAATTCCGTCCCGGAATTCACTTTGAATTCTCCGGTATAGGGGTCTTCTCGAATAGGGCGGGATATTTTTGCTTCATCCGGTCCAGCCTTTCCCACGTGAACTCCGGTCCACGCTTGGCATTCCAGCGCACTTTGACCAACCTGATCTTGTTGCGCCTTAGTTTTTGGACCTTCCAATCAGTCACCTCGATTGGTTCTTCGACAAAATGTAGCTTGTCGTCAATATGGATTTCGTCCGCAGGGATGATGAGAGTTTCGTCGAATAGGCACTTTTTCAAATTCGACACGTGAAATGTGTCATGTATTCCACTAAGCTCTTGTGGAAACTTGAGCTTGTATGCCATAGGGCCTACTCTGGACAAGATTTCGAACGGTCCAACATACCGTGGGTTCAGCTTTCCGCGCTTCCCAAAGCGCGCGACACCTTTCCAAGGTGACACCTTTAGTAGGACCCTGTCTCCGACTTGAAATTCCAAAGGTTTTCGCCTCATATCAGCGTAGCTTTTCTGCCGGTCTCGGGCCGCTTTGAGACGTTCTTTTATCAAGAAGACCTTGTCCGTCGTCTCTTGAACAATTTCGGGCCCGGTAAGCTGCTTTTCTCCGACTTCAGCCCAACATAGTGGAGATCTACACTTGCGTCCATATAGAGCTTCAAAAGGTGCAGCTTGAATGCTCGTATGGTAACTGTTGTTATACGAAAATTCCACCAGTGGCAAGTGTGTATCCCAATTACCGCCGAAATCGATTGCGCATGCCCGTAACATATCTTCCAAGGTCTGGATGGTTCGTTCACTTTGACCATCAGTGTGGGGATGACATGCGGTACTCATGTCAAGGTGAGTACCGAGGGCTTCATTCAAACTTTCCCAAAACCTTGAGGTGAAACGACTATCTCGATCGGAGATGATGGAAATAGGTACACCATGCTTGGACACCACTTCCTTAATGTACAAACGGGTCAGTTTCTCCAACTTATCCGTTTCGCGAACTGGAAGGAAGTGTGCGGATTTTGTCAATCAATCAACAATTACCCAAATCATGTCATGGCCGCTTGTTGTCTTGGGTAACTTGGTAATGAAATCCATGGAGATTTGCTCCCATTTCCATTCAGGTATTTCCGATTGCTGAAGCAAGCCTGATGGTCTCTGATGCTCGGCTTTGACCTTTGCGCAAGTTAAACATCGCGCAACATAAGCTGCTATATCCCTCTTGAAATTTGGCCACCAATAAAGTTCTTTCAAATCGTGGAACATCTTGTCTGCACCAGGGTGAACCGAATATCGAGAACTGTGAGCTTCGGCCAATACTAGTTCACGCAACCCACCATACACTGGAACCCAAATTCTATTCATGAAATACAAGGTTTGGTCCGCCTTTGGTTCCAGTGAATCAACCATCTTCCGCAATCTCTCACCTTTGACATTCTCGGGTTTAAGAGCGTTAATTTGAGCTTCACGAATTCGGTCAGTCAGGTTCGTGTGGATAGTTAAACCCAAAGCTCGGACACGCAACGGCTTAACCCGTTCCTTGCGACTTAGGGCGTCGGCCACAACGTTCGCCTTTCCGGGATGGTACTTTATCTCACAGTCGTAATCGTTTAATAATTCGACCCATCGCCGTTGTCGCATGTTCAAATCCTTCTGATCAAAGATGTGTTGCAAACTCTTATGATCAGTGAAGATCGTGCACTTGGTTCCATATAAATAATGCCTCCAAATCTTGAGAGCGAATACCACGGCACCCAATTCCAAATCGTGTGTAGTGTAATTCTTCCGTGGATTTTTAGTTGTCTGGAAGCATATGCTATCACCTTTTCTCGTTGCATCAACACGCAACCCAAGCCTTGATGAGAGGCGTCACAGTAAACCACAAAATCTTCCGTACCATCGGGGAGTGATAATATTGGAGCGCCACATAACTTCTCTTTTAGTATTTGAAATGCCGCTTCTTGCTTTTCCGTCCACTCAAACTTCTTATCCTTTTGGGTTAGCATGGTTAAAGACTGGGCTATCTTAGAAAAGTTCTTGATGAACCTTCTGTAGTAACCCGCAAGGCCAAGAAATTGTCGCACTTCGGTAGGAGTTCTAGGGGCGTCCCAATTTTTAATTGCCTCGATCTTGGCGGGATCGACATGTATACCCTTTTCATTCACCACATGGCCTAGGAAGTGGACTTCTCGAATCCAAAAGTCACACTTTGAGAACTTAGCATAGAGTTTCTCTTTGCGTAATACTTCAAGGATTAAACGAAGGTGATTCTCGTGGTCTTCTTTAGTGCGTGAATAGATCAAAATGTCATCGATGAAAACAATGACGAACTTATCCAAGTACGGCTTACACACGCGATTCATCAAGTCCATGAAAACTGCCGGTGCGTTAGTTAAGCCGAACGGCATTACCAAAAATTCATAGTGCCCATAACGAGTCCTAAAAGCCGTTTTTGGTACATCCTCTTCTTGGATACGCAACTGGTGATAGCCGGACCTTAGATCAATCTTGGAGTAAAAGCTGGATCCTTGGAGTTGATCAAATAAATCGTCGATCCTGGGGAGTGGGTAGCGATTTTTAATGGTTAACTTGTTTAGCTCCCGATAGTCAATGCACATACGAAAGGTGCCATCTTTCTTTTTCACGAATAAGACGGGAGCTCCCCAAGGTGAGAAACTCGGTCTTATGAAACCCTTGTCCAGCAATTCTTGCAGTTGGCTGGATAGTTCCTGCATCTCATATGGAGCTAAGCGATATGGCGATCGTGCTACGGGAGCAGCTCCAGGAACAAGGTCGATGCGGAACTCGACTTGTCGAGGTGGTGGCAATCCTGGCAAGTCTTCTGGGAATACATCAGGAAAATCTCTAGCTATCGGGATGTCTTCCAACTTTCGCTCGTCGGCCTTCTTATCTACAACGTGCGCCAAGAATGCGATAAGACCTTTCCTTAAACACTTTCGGGCCTTCATGCTCGTAATAATTCTTAATGGCGTCCCACGCCTTTCCCCTTGAATCGAAAGAGTTTCATCGCTTGCGAGGGGAACTTGAATTATTTTATCGTTGCAAACAACGACGGCACGGTGTGCGGATAACCAATCCATGCCAACGACTATGTCAAAACTTGTCACACCACGCCTATGGCGGAAACACGTGGCGCGACGGTTCAAAAGTATTAAGCCAAGATTAATGCAAACCACAATAGTAATTAAACAAACGGGCATTTATTCAACGCCAATAATCATGTCAAATTATCCGTACATAATCATAAATTGTTTTTTTTTAAATTAATAAGGAGGCTCCTCCCTTTATCCCTAAGTCCATGGAATAAAGAGATGAGACCCTTTTACGACATCCCCAACGCCCAACTTGGAGATACCCCCGACCCTGCTCGCCATGCTAACCTCCATCAGTCAATTACCTGGAAGATATGTTTGAAAATCGTCAATATATAAATATTGGTGAGTTCACAGGTTTTGATTTAATAAAACTTTATTAAGTGGGAATATCCTTGTTATGACATTTATAGGAGTTGCAAAGTCCTACAACTTACTTGAGCCTATAACCAAACCAAGACAATTAATAATGCCCCCGCCCCAAGTCGTTACTCGGTATTCCTACGACTTGCTTTCAGAATACGTGCACCCCAGGCATACGCCGATGCATAATCGACGCTATCGATTAGGGGTGGGCCTTGTCAGGCACCAATAGTACTATCCAAATATCCCTTTGGTTTCTCTTTCCTGAATTAATGATTATAGTGGGGAGGTCTCAACCCCGAGTGGCGATCTTTACTCAAGTATCCAACCCGTCATACAATCCCAACATATCTTTCCCCCGTAAAAACGTTAAATAGTTTAGAAATGGGGCCGTGAGACTCACCTGTAACTGTGCTCGGCTCAAAGAAGAAAATAGTAAAGTTTGTGATCCCGCACCTACAAATGTTCTAGGCGTATAAGTCACTACACCTATGGTGTATGTGCCTTGGCAAGTCGTACATCCAACTTCCCGACCACGTCTTTATCCCAATTCCCGTTTAATAGTTTCGTATCCTAGGTTCAATGGCGATGGATTACCCTTTCCTTACAAGTCATGTATTATTCTTATTAATATTCTTTGTGACTTGTACAATATTATACTCGACGCGACTCTACCCAACGTATAATTATTTTCCCATTTAAATAATTATACTTAGGATCGTTTCGCTCGATATAATGTGATTTCTTATTATCCGACCCGACTCACTTTGCCACATATTTATTTTCCCATTTAAATAAATATGCTAAGTTCTTGTCGTTTGGTAACATATTCTTAACGCCCGACTAGACTCACCACACCATACATTTATTTTCCCATTTAAATAAATGTACTAGGATCTTGTCGGTACTCACATGTTCGTAGATATATTTCGCCTACTCGTCTCGGTTTTCCTTCTCGCATATCTATTTTCCCATTCAAATAGATGTACTAGAATTTCGTCGAAAACGAGCATATGTACATATACCATCGCGTGGATACTACTTGTTAAGTTCATGTGTCGTTCAGCGTTTTTAATTCGTTACGTTGTGTTTTTCCTTTCCCACGAATATTCTTTCTACACTTAGGAAAGTGTTTCGCACGTTTCACCCTTGTTATATATATTTTATTTCCTTAAAATATATATGTATATTTTTATCTTGTCGTAATGGCATTTTTCTCATATGTCCGTTTACGTTAGTTCGTGTAACTAAGTTCGTTAGTTAGCGTTTTTCATATTTATTTCCATTGTGCGTTCTTATGGAAGTATTATTCCTACTTCCGATTCCGAACGTTTATTTCTTGGAAAAATATACTTTGTACGTTTTAGCCCAACTTGTCCAACTTGTTACCCAAAAATGTTTCCGATACTTTTATATTCCCATTTATATAAAAGTATCCGATTTTTGTACAAGTCTTCCCAAGTCATTATTTTATAAAATCTTATTTTATAAAATCCTTGTGTTACTCCTTTTATTTTTATAAAACTTCCATTTTTATAAAAATACACTTTTTACACAAAATGCCCAAGTATGTTACTAGTATTTACCAAATCAACCTTGTAAAATTATTACTTACACTTTTGACACCAAACTTTCCATTATTGTGTTTTTGGACTAATAGTTTCCAAAATATTTATTTTAGTCCCTCAACTTCCAAAGTTGCCATATTAGTCCTTTAACTTATACTTGTTGCGTTTTTCACCCTAACTTTCAAAGTTAATATTTTTCTTCCATTTTAGTGGACTTTGAAGAACCATTTTCTTAATGCTTAGTTGTTTTTACTTCTTTTCACTTTTAATGATCTTCTAATCCATCCTAGATGTCATTAACATGTTTATTCCATATTTTCATCCAAAATACCCATTTTTCACTCATCCAAGTGAGTGGACTTTGAAGATGGAACTTTTTCACCTATGACTTTCTAACCCATTTTAATATCTTTTTGACATTAACTAGTCATCTTATGATGATTAAAACCATCTTTCATCATATTCAAGTCTTTTTCATTAATCATACCCAAATCATCATTTTTCTCAAGTGTGTGTGCATTTCATCATCTTTTCTTCAAATATTTCATTTATTAATATAAATCCAAGATTCATCAATGTTATTATTATTCTTCCATTTTTATTCTAACAAAACCCATTAACTTTATAAAATCCATTTTATTACCCATTAATGTACAACTTGCTTTCATAGCATAAAACATGAATATTTAAGTAATAAAACAATGTAATACTTACTACTAGCTCAAGGCTAGGGAAGACAAAGATCTTGGATTTGGGTGAGGTTTAATGTGTTCTTCCAAGTGGGTTAAGCTCCAAACTCTTGAACACACAAAAGGGGTTTTGAATAATGATGATTTAGAGATGATTTAGAGGTATAAAAATTGAAAGAGAGATGTAAAAGGGGAGGTGCAAACTCACGGCCAACAAGAGGAAGAAGAGGAAGAATTTTTGTGATTTCTTCAAGTGTTCTTCAAGTGGTTATATTATCTTTCTCAATCTTCCAAAGATCATGTGTATCTTGCTTGGATTGGGTAGAGATCTTAGTGTAGGATTTTAGAAGATTATGGAAGATTATAAAAAAAATCTTAGGGATATTATTAGAGGGTGCTTGGGCCGAGTTTAGAGAGAGAGGGAGAGGTGGTGATTTGGTTAATCTTCTTGCCCAATACCCTTGCATGCAACCTTATGATTAACTTTAATTATTTGGTATTAAGGAGGTGAAGAGTTAAAGTGGGATGATTAAAAGATTTTTCCCATTGAGTGGGCCATAGGCCGGCCCACATGGGGTGTTTGGTGGGGTCCACTTTGCTAAATATTATCCCACATTATGTTTAAGTTAATCTCTTTCGGGTACCGTCCGGGTATTCTTGAGTTTTTAACCGTGTGTCACCCGAATATTAAAATACCATTAATATTCCTTAAATTTTGCCCAGTTAAATTACTGATAATTTATTTCGGCTTTTGCCGGGTGAAATTTCGTGCTACGCGCGTATCGGGTGCGGTACGCGCACTTTATTCGTTACCGGGAGATTTGTACAATAAGCTTTCACGTATGGCTTTGGGTTTCCAAAACTCATTATATTTTGTGAAAATATTATTTATTTCATATTCCGGGTGTCCGGAGTTCGTTTCGCTTATTTAAGTTTTACCGGGTAATCGCCAGTGTCCATACCGGATAGTTTTGCTTGCGCATGATCCTATCATGCTTTGCTATTAAACTTATGCATTCCTATGCATTATTTGGGAACTTCTATCTTTCTAAGGCCTCAATTAAATAATCAGCACATAATTACGGTTAATTACGTTAATTGCGTTTAATTAATTAGTACGGAATTACCTTAATTTTGCCGGTTGTTACATTCTCCCCCCGTTAAGAGAATTCCGTCCCGGAATTCAATTCGAGCTCTCCGGTATAGGGGTCTTCTCGAATAGGGCGGGATACTTTTGCTTCATCCGGTCCAGCCTTTCCCACATGAACTCCGGTCCACGCTTGGCATTCCAACGCACTTTGACCAACCTGATCTTACTGCGTCTTAGCTTTTGGACCTTCCAATCGGTTACTTCGATTGGCTCTTCGACGAAGTGTAACTTGTCGTCAATGTGGATTTCGTCTACGGGGATGATGAGGGTTTCGTCGGATAAGCACTTTTTCAAGTTCGACACGTGGAACGTGTCATGTACACCGTTAAGTTCTTGTGGTAACTTGAGCTTGTATGCTACGGGGCCTACTCTGGACAGGATTTCAAATGGTCCAACATATCGTGGGTTTAGTTTTCCGCGCTTCCCAAAGCGCGCGACACCTTTCCAAGGTGACACCTTTAGTAGGACCCTGTCTCCGACTTGAAATTCCAAAGGCTTCCTCCTCATGTCTGCGTAGCTTTTCTGTCGGTCACGTGCCGCTTTGAGACGTTCTCTTATCAGAAAGACCTTATCCGTCGTTTCTTGAACAATTTCGGGCCCGGTAAGTTGTTTTTCGCCAACTTCGGCCCAACATAGAGGCGATCTACACTTGCGTCCATATAGAGCTTCAAAAGGTGCAGCTTGAATGCTTGTGTGGTAACTGTTGTTATACGAAAACTCTACCAGTGGCAAGTGTGTATCCCAGTTTCCGCTGAAATCGATTGCGCATGCCCGTAGCATATCTTCCAAGGTCTGGATGGTCCGTTCACTCTGACCATCGGTTTGTGGATGATATGCGGTACTCATATCAAGGCGAGTATCGAGGGCTTCATTCAAACTTTCCCAAAATCTTGAGGTGAAACGACTATCTCGATCGGAGATAAAGGAAATAGGTACACCGTGCTTCGACACAACTTCCTTAATATACAAACGGGTCAGTTTCTCCAACTTATCCGTTTCGCGAATGGGGAGGAAGTGTGCAGATTTTGTCAATCGATCAACGATTACCCAGATCATGTCATGGCCGCTTGTTGTCCTGGGCAACTTGGTAATGAAATCCATAGTAATCCTTTCCCATTTCCATTCTGGTATTTCCGGTTGCTGGAGCAAGCCGGATGGTCTCTGATGCTCGGCCTTGACCTTCGCGCAAGTCAAACATCGCGCAACATACGCCGCTATATCTCTCTTGAAGTTTGGCCACTAGTAAAATTCCTTCAAATCATGGAACATCTTGTCTGCTCCAGGGTGAACCGAATATCGCGAACTGTGGGCTTCGGCTAATACCAGTTCACGCAATCCACCGTACACTGGTACCCAAATTCTATTCATGAAATACAGGGCTTGATCCGCTTTTGACTCCAGTGAATCAACCATCTTCCGCAATCTTTCACCTTTGACATTCTCGGGTTTAAGAGCGTTAGTTTGAGCTTCACGAATCCGGTCGGTCAGGTTCGTGTGGATGGTTAGACCCAAAGCTCGGACACGCAATGGCTTAACCCGTTCCTTGCGACTCAAGGCGTCGGCTACAACGTTTGCCTTCCCGGGATGGTACTTTATCTCACAATCGTAATCGTTCAATAATTCGACCCATCGCCGTTGTCGCATGTTCAATTCCTTTTGGTCAAAGATGTGCTGCAAACTTTTATGATCAGTGAAGATTGTACACTTGGTTCCGTACAGATAATGTCTCCATATCTTGAGCGCGAATACCACGGCTCCTAATTCCAGATCATGTGTGGTGTAATTCTTCTCGTGAAGTTTTAGCTGTCTGGAAGCATAGGCTATGACCTTCTCTCGCTGCATCAATACACAACCCAATCCCTGGTGAGAGGCGTCACAGTAAACCACGAAGTCTTCCGTACCATCGGGGAGTGATAGTATCGGGTAGCCACATAACTTATACTTTAGCAATTGAAATGCTGCTTCCTGCTTTTCCGTCCATTCGAACTTCTTATCCTTTTGGGTGAGCATGGTTAAAGACTGTGCTATCTTAGAAAAGTTCTCGATGAACCTTCTGTAGTAACCCGCAAGGCCAAGAAATTGTCGCACTTCAGTAGGAGTTCTAGGGGCGTCCCAATTCTTGATTGCTTCGATCTTAGCGGGATCGACATGTATGCCCTTTTCATTCACTACGTGGCCTAAGAAGTGAACCTCTCGAATCCAAAAGTCACATTTCGAGAACTTAGCATAGAGCTTCTCTTTGCGTAGTACCTCGAGGATTAACCGAAGATGATCCTCGTGTTCTTCCTTAGTGCGTGAGTAGATCAAGATATTATCAATGAAGACAATGACAAATTTGTCCAAGTATGGCTTACACACTCGGTTCATCAAATCCATGAAAACAGCTGGTGCGTTGGTTAGGCCGAATGGCATAACCAGAAACTCATAGTGCCCATAACGAGTCCTGAATGCTGTTTTTGGCACGTCTTCTTCTTGGATACGCAACTGATGATAGCCGGACCTTAGATCAATCTTGGAGTAGAAACTGGATCCTTGAAGTTGATCAAACAAATCGTCGATCCTGGGAAGAGGATAGCGATTTTTAATAGTTAGCTTGTTCAGTTCTCGATAGTCGATGCACATTCGAAAAGTGCCATCCTTCTTCTTCACAAATAAGACGGGAGCTCCCCAGGGTGAGAAGCTTGGTCTTATGAAACCTTTGTCCAACAACTCTTGCAGTTGACCAGACAGTTCCTGCATCTCAGACGGGGCTAGGCGATATGGCGATCGCGCTACAGGTGCTGCTCCTGGAACAAGGTCGATGCGAAACTCGACTTGTCGGGGTGGTGGCAATCCCGGCAAATCTTCTGGGAACACATCTGGAAAGTCTCTGGCTATTGGAATGTCTCCTAACTTTCGCTCGTCGGCCTTCTTATCTACTACGTGCGCCAAGAATGCGACGAGACCTTTCCTTAGGCACTTCCTGGCTTTCATGCTGGTAATAATTCTCAACGGTGTTCCACGCCTTTCCCCTTGGATCGATAGGGTTTCACCGCTTGCGAGGGGAACTTGAATTACTTTGTCATTGCACACGACGATGGCGCGGTGTGCGGATAGCCAGTCCATGCCAACGACTATGTCAAAGCTACCCAGTACGACTGGCAATAGATTAATGCCAAACTCGTGACCACAGAGATCCAACTTACAATCCTTCGCTACCTCTCGAGTTTCTATAGTCTTACCGTTAGCCAGTTCGATAGAGTATGGTGTGTCTAGCTTACTAGTTCTTAGACCAAGTAATCTTTTAAATTCGACAGATACGAAGCTAAAGTCAGCGCCAGTATCAAACAATACTGAAGCATAATGACCATTTAGAGGGAACGTACCAGTGACCACATTAGGGTCTTGTCGTGCATCACCGGCACCAATCACGAATGCCCGCCCACGGGCTTGGTTGTTAAGTTTGGGGCAGTCCCTCTTCCAATGATCGAGCGATCCACATGAGAAACAGTGCCTCGCTCCTCCGTTCTTTGGCGCTCCTGACCTGCAGTCTTCTGTCTTGTGCCCAGAACGACGGCACTTACCGCAGATCACTTCGTTCCTGCCCTGGTAACCTTGCTTTCCATTATTTCCACGCCCAGTGGCCACATACCCTTTTCCTTTCTTCCCTGAACCTCCTGATGATCCATCCTTTTTCCTTTCATCGCGCTTACGCTTCCCAAACCTTGGCCTATTTCCCTGTTCGCTTGCCCCAACGACTGAACTTGTACCCAGGTTCTTACCCTCAACACTGCTGGACTCAGTAAGCTTCAATCCTGATACTTTCCGGATTAGAGTGCCCATTCGGATGGCGTCTTCAGTGAGGCTTAAGGCGAGGTCGATAGCTTCGCGCATGGTTGTAGGTTTGGAAGCAGTGACCATGCCGCGTATCTGTGGTGTCAGTCCGAATAGGTATCTTTCCACCTTCTTGCTTTCCGGGGTAACCAAGCGAGGCACTAACCGGGAGAGATCATGAAATCTGGACGTGTACCCAGCTACGTCCGATCCAACCATGGCGAGGTTCCAGAACTCAGTCTCTAGCTTCTGCACTTCACTTGCCGGGCAGTACTCGGCGATCATTAGTTCCTTCAACTCCAACCATGACAAGGAGTAAGCAGCATCATCTCCCAGTGTTTGCACTTGGTTGTTCCACCAGGTTAGAACTTGGTCCAGAAACAGGTTAGTGGCGTACATGACAGCCTGTCGCGGGGTACAGCTGCTAATACGAATCACGGCTTCGGTTTTCTCAAACCACTTGACTAGTCCGACAGAACCTTCAGTGCCGCTGAAGTTGAGCGGTTTGCAGTCCAGGAAAGCTTTAAACGTGCAGCCACGTTCTCGTGAGGCCGTTTCTGCAATAATAAAGTAACATGTTATATGAGGTAGGAGTTTTACGAAGACTCCCGTTGTATATATCCGAAGTCTCCTTACCGGTAGGGGAGGTTTCGCGTCTGTCGCTCCCGGTTCGATCTCGCGACCTTTCGGTGCGCGTGGCATTGTGTTCTGCGAGAGCTTGGGCGATACGTCCCGAAACTAGGGTTTCAAGCTCCTCGGCTGTCGTGGGTAGTCTTTCATTTCCACTGTTGCTTCGGGTGGCTGGTGCCATTTTTCTTCAATAATCAATATCAAAGGTTAATTTGGCGATCATTCATACAATATCATCATACATAAAGCATAAATAACAACACAACACACGAACACAATAATAACAACATCACACAATCACAATATAAACGGAACAAGTAATAAGAATCGTAGACAATCACAACACATATTTTACCATAACAAAATTTTCATTAATTTCAATACCATGAGTACAATGATTTGTTCATAATAACAAAAACCGAGGATACCTTCCTCATACATTGCTCCCTTGAAATATACTAGAAACATAATGTCATATACCGGCACAATCCCGCTCGGCTAGGCAAAAATGCAGATGGGTGCTATAACCCATACTGTGCTATCATACTACTACTACTACTACTATGTCCGTAAGTGATCTCCCAAGCGTCTCTGATGTATCGCTACTGTGGTGGCGGCGGCGGCGGGTACTGATACTGGGGTGCGCACATGCTAATGTTCATACTGATCGCCATAATGCGATCGTACAAGAATTGGCGATGCGCAAAGTGTGCGTCGCCCGTAATCCCACAATGAGCGTCCATGCTCAGCAACTCCTCAGCATAATGTGCCAGTGCATCCCTGGCATCAATGATCCTGGCCCACATGAGCTGGGCCTGCTGCTCCATCTGACTCACGGTGCGCTGCACCGTGTCGGTGAGGGTCTGGAAATCTCTCTCCAGTGAGATCACCGTGGACCATGCTGGTCCTGACAGTGGGGCCATCTCGTGGGGCTGCGACGGCCCGGGGATGTCAGTATACGTCGGCTGGGACGGGCCGACGATATCAAGTATGGGTAGGGGTGTGAAGGGTGGGGCAAAGCCCGGTAGTCCAGTGAGGTAGTAGGGTGGTACCTGGTACGGGTCTCCCGCACCTAGAGCAGATGGTTCAAATGGGGGTATCAGAAATGGGGCTCCTGCATCCATAGTGAATGGTGCAGGTGGTGGTGTAGGGAGCATCTCGGGTAGGGGTGGTAGTGTGGGAAAAGTGGTGATGGGTAGTGTCATGGATACGGGTGAGGGGACTATAAGCTCGGCGAGTGGGACCATAAGGGGCTGGGTGACAGCGACCCACTCTGGAGCGGATATCACAGTGGTAGGGGTGGGAGGGCTAGCAGTGGCGTGAGCTGCCAAACCTGCCCGGTAGTCCGGTGAGGTAGTAGGGTGGTACCTGGTACGGGTCTCCCGCACCTAGAGCATATGGTTCAAATGGGGGTATCAGAAATGGGGCTCCTGCATCCATAGTGAATGGTGCAGGTGGTGGTGTAGGGAGCATCTCGGGTAGGGGTGGTAGTGTGGGAAAAGTGGTGATGGGTAGTGTCATGGATACGGGTGAGGGGACTATAAGCTCGGCGAGTGGGACCATAAAGGGCTGGGTGACAGCGACCCACTCTGGAGCGGATATCACAGTGGTAGGGGTGGGAGGGCTAGCAGTGGCGTGAGCTGCCAAACCTGCTCGGTGCAGCTCAGAACTACGGGCTGAGCTGCCCTCAAGGATGTGCCCAGTAGAAGCTGGCCCATCCTGTGGTACGGGCTCGGGCATGGCGGGTAGGGTGGCTGGGGTAGTGATGGCATGCCCTATCATCGGAGCGACGTGCTCCTCCTGGTCTGCTGGTGGGATCGGCAGAGCAATGTGCTCTACCGATGCAGTCGACTCATCATCGGAGTCATCCGAAATCCACCCGTTGTGTCCTCGGCAGACAGGCACGAGCCTCATGCCTGAGGGAACGGGGATGAGTGGGGTGGGTAAGGGCTCACGATCGACAGGTGCGCGTCGGTCGTATGGAGACTCAACAGTCTCCGACTGTGTAGGGATAGGCCTCGAAGGACCTGCACAGCCTACGGGGAAGTCCCTGACGGCTCGGATGGGAAGTGC
This sequence comes from Ambrosia x helenae, assembly GCA_030844895.1. Taxonomy (NCBI): domain Eukaryota; kingdom Viridiplantae; phylum Streptophyta; class Magnoliopsida; order Asterales; family Asteraceae; genus Ambrosia; species Ambrosia x helenae. Next base: position 37,410,833 of record CM061227.1, read on the forward strand.
TGGCAGTGGTGCTGCCTGGAATGGCACTAGAGGCAAGTCAGCCTCGGCCATCGGTAGGTCGGCCACGGCGGCCATGTCGCCTCCAGCGGGGGCCCACGCTGGGTCCTCGCTCGGGTCTGTCTCGTCGGAGCTATCTCCGTCTGCGCCCTCCATGGCGGCATCAACCTCCATCTCGTCATCCTCAGGATCGAGTATCACCACCTCGATCGGCTCTGCTGGCGGGGCTGGGATGATCTGAATGCTACTGTCGTAGCTCGGTGCTACGCTCCCTGCGTCTGACATCCTGGCAAAAGAACCGTACTAATATTTAAGTATTATTCGTTAGGTAGTTAAGGCACATATCTACAGTACTCTTCCTAACCTTCTAACACAAAAATAATACGTATACTTACCATGGTTAGCTTGGTCGGAATCTCCATATACCCAAATGGTCGTTGGAAAAATTTATTTTATCGCGTTTCGCATTTATTTTGAAAGCTTTTGAACCAAATCCGGTTATAGTTTAGATTTCAAAAATGCTAATTCGCTATAACCTTGGCTCTGATACCACTTTCTGTCACACCACGCCTATGGCGGAAACACGTGGCGCGACGGTTCAAAAGTATTAAGCCAAGATTAATGCAAACCACAATAGTAATTAAACAAACGGGCATTTATTCAACGCCAATAATCATGTCAAATTATCCGTACATAATCATAAATTGTTTTTTTTAAAATTAATAAGGAGGCTCCTCCCTTTATCCCTAAGTCCATGGAATAAAGAGATGAGACCCTTTTACGACATCCCCAACGCCCAACTTGGAGATACCCCCGACCCTGCTCGCCATGCTAACCTCCATCAGTCAATTACCTGGAAGATATGTTTGAAAATCGTCAATATATAAATATTGGTGAGTTCACAGGTTTTGATTTAATAAAACTTTATTAAGTGGGAATATCCTTGTTATGACATTTATAGGAGTTGCAAAGTCCTACAACTTACTTGAGCCTATAACCAAACCAAGACAATTAATAATGCCCCCGCCCCAAGTCGTTACTCGGTATTCCTACGACTTGCTTTCAGAATACGTGCACCCCAGGCATACGCCGATGCATAATCGACGCTATCGATTAGGGGTGGGCCTTGTCAGGCACCAATAGTACTATCCAAATATCCCTTTGGTTTCTCTTTCCTGAATTAATGATTATAGTGGGGAGGTCTCAACCCCGAGTGGCGATCTTTACTCAAGTATCCAACCCGTCATACAATCCCAACATATCTTTCCCCCGTAAAAACGTTAAATAGTTTAGAAATGGGGCCGTGAGACTCACCTGTAACTGTGCTCGGCTCAAAGAAGAAAATAGTAAAGTTTGTGATCCCGCACCTACAAATGTTCTAGGCGTATAAGTCACTACACCTATGGTGTATGTGCCTTGGCAAGTCGTACATCCAACTTCCCGACCACGTCTTTATCCCAATTCCCGTTTAATAGTTTCGTATCCTAGGTTCAATGGCGATGGATTACCCTTTCCTTACAAGTCATGTATTATTCTTATTAATATTCTTTGTGACTTGTACAATATTATACTCGACGCGACTCTACCCAACGTATAATTATTTTCCCATTTAAATAATTATACTTAGGATCGTTTCGCTCGATATAATGTGATTTCTTATTATCCGACCCGACTCACTTTGCCACATATTTATTTTCCCATTTAAATAAATATGCTAAGTTCTTGTCGTTTGGTAACATATTCTTAACGCCCGACTAGACTCACCACACCATACATTTATTTTCCCATTTAAATAAATGTACTAGGATCTTGTCGGTACTCACATGTTCGTAGATATATTTCGCCTACTCGTCTCGGTTTTCCTTCTCGCATATCTATTTTCCCATTCAAATAGATGTACTAGAATTTCGTCGAAAACGAGCATATGTACATATACCATCGCGTGGATACTACTTGTTAAGTTCATGTGTCGTTCAGCGTTTTTAATTCGTTACGTTGTGTTTTTCCTTTCCCACGAATATTCTTTCTACACTTAGGAAAGTGTTTCGCACGTTTCACCCTTGTTATATATATTTTATTTCCTTAAAATATATATGTATATTTTTATCTTGTCGTAATGGCATTTTTCTCATATGTCCGTTTACGTTAGTTCGTGTAACTAAGTTCGTTAGTTAGCGTTTTTCATATTTATTTCCATTGTGCGTTCTTATGGAAGTATTATTCCTACTTCCGATTCCGAACGTTTATTTCTTGGAAAAATATACTTTGTACGTTTTAGCCCAACTTGTCCAACTTGTTACCCAAAAATGTTTCCGATACTTTTATATTCCCATTTATATAAAAGTATCCGATTTTTGTACAAGTCTTCCCAAGTCTTTATTTTATAAAATCTTATTTTATAAAATCCTTGTGTTACTCCTTTTATTTTTATAAAATTTCCATTTTTATAAAAATACACTTTTTACACAAAATGCCCAAGTATGTTACTAGTATTTACCAAATCAACCTTGTAAAATTATTACTTACACTTTTGACACCAAACTTTCCATTATTGTGTTTTTGGACTAATAGTTTCCAAAATATTTATTTTAGTCCCTCAACTTCCAAAGTTGCCATATTAGTCCTTTAACTTATACTTGTTGCGTTTTTCACCCTAACTTTCAAAGTTAATATTTTTCTTCCATTTTAGTGGACTTTGAAGAACCATTTTCTTAATGCTTAGTTGTTTTTACTTCTTTTCACTTTTAATGATCTTCTAATCCATCCTAGATGTCATTAACATGTTTATTCCATATTTTCATCCAAAATACCCATTTTTCACTCATCCAAGTGAGTGGACTTTGAAGATGGAACTTTTTCACCTATGACTTTCTAACCCATTTTAATATCTTTTTGACATTAACTAGTCATCTTATGATGATTAAAACCATCTTTCATCATATTCAAGTCTTTTTCATTAATCATACCCAAATCATCATTTTTCTCAAGTGTGTGTGCATTTCATCATCTTTTCTTCAAATATTTCATTTATTAATATAAATCCAAGATTCATCAATGTTATTATTATTCTTCCATTTTTATTCTAACAAAACCCATTAACTTTATAAAATCCATTTTATTACCCATTAATGTACAACTTGCTTTCATAGCATAAAACATGAATATTTAAGTAATAAAACAATGTAATACTTACTACTAGCTCAAGGCTAGGGAAGACAAAGATCTTGGATTTGGGTGAGGTTTAATGTGTTCTTCCAAGTGGGTTAAGCTCCAAACTCTTGAACACACAAAAGGGGTTTTGAATAATGATGATTTAGAGATGATTTAGAGGTATAAAAATTGAAAGAGAGATGTAAAAGGGGAGGTGCAAACTCACGGCCAACAAGAGGAAGAAGAGGAAGAATTTTTGTGATTTCTTCAAGTGTTCTTCAAGTGGTTATATTATCTTTCTCAATCTTCCAAAGATCATGTGTATCTTGCTTGGATTGGGTAGAGATCTTAGTGTAGGATTTTAGAAGATTATGGAAGATTATAAAAAAAATCTTAGGGATATTATTAGAGGGTGCTTGGGCCGAGTTTAGAGAGAGAGTGAGAGGTGGTGATTTGGTTAATCTTCTTGCCCAATACCCTTGCATGCAACCTTATGATTAACTTTAATTATTTGGTATTAAGGAGGTGAAGAGTTAAAGTGGGATGATTAAAAGATTTTTCCCATTGAGTGGGCCATAGGCCGGCCCACATGGGGTGTTTGGTGGGGTCCACTTTGCTAAATATTATCCCACATTATGTTTAAGTTAATCTCTTTCGGGTACCGTCCGGGTATTCTTGAGTTTTTAACCGTGTGTCACCCGAATATTAAAATACCATTAATATTCCTTAAATTTTGCCCAGTTAAATTACTGATAATTTATTTCGGCTTTTGCCGGGTGAAATTTCGTGCTACGCGCGTATCGGGTGCGGTACGCGCACTTTATTCGTTACCGGGAGATTTGTACAATAAGCTTTCACGTATGGCTTTGGGTTTCCAAAACTCATTATATTTTGTGAAAATATTATTTATTTCATATTCCGGGTGTCCGGAGTTCGTTTCGCTTATTTAAGTTTTACTGGGTAATCGCCAGTGTCCATACCGGATAGTTTTGCTTGCGCATGATCCTATCATGCTTTGCTATTAAACTTATGCATTCCTATGCATTATTTGGGAACTTCTATCTTTCTAATGCCTCAATTAAATAATCAGCACATAATTACGGTTAATTACGTTAATTGCGTTTAATTAATTAGTACGGAATTACCTTAATTTTGCCGGTTGTTACAAAACTACCCAGTACGACCGGTAAGAGATCAATGCCAAACTCGTGACCACAGAGATCCAACTTACAATCTTTCGCTACTTCTCTTGTTTCTATAGTTTTACCATTAGCCAGTTCTATAGAGTAAGGTCTATCTAGCTTACTAGTTTCTAGCCCAAGTAATCTTTTAAACTCAACAGATACGAAGCTAAAATCGGCACCAGTATCAAATAATACAGAAGCATAATGACCATTAAGAGGGAACGTACCAGTGACCACGTTGGGGTCCTGTCGTGCATCACCGGCACCAATCACAAATGCCCGCCCACGTGCTTGACTGTTAAGCTTGGGGCAATCCCTCTTCCAATGGTCAGGCGACCCGCATGCGAAGCAGGGCCTCGCTCCTCCAGTCTTTGGTGCTCCAGATCTGCACTCCTCAGTCTTGTGCCCCGAGCGGCGGCACTTTCCACAGATTACCTCATTCTTCCCCTGATAACCCTGTTTTCCACCATTTCCACGTCCCGTCGCCACATACCCTTTTCCTTTCTTGTTCGAACCACCCGATGACCCATCTTTCTTTCCTTCGTTACGCTTTCGCTTCCCAAACCTCGGCTTGTTCCCCGATCGCTAGACCCAACCACTGAAGTTGATCCCAAATTCTTACCTTCCACACTACTGGGCTCTGAAATTTTCAATCCCGACAACTTTTGGATCAAGGTGCCCATTCGAATGGCGTCCTCAGTGAGGCTCAGAGCGAGGTCGATGGCTTCACGCATGGTTGTGGGCTTGGAAAAAGTGACCATGCTGCGTATTTGTGGCGCCAGTCCGAATAGGTATCTTTCTATCTTCTTACTTTCTGGTGTAACCAAACGGGGAACCAGTCGTGAAAGGTCGTGGAACCTGGACGTGTACCCAGCTACGTCCGCACCTGTCATGGTGATGTTCCAGAATTCAGTCTCCAGTTTCTGCACTTCACTTGTCGGGCAGTATTCAGCAATCATAAGTTCCCTTAACTCCAACCAGGTTAAGGAGTATGCAGCATCGTCTCCTAGTGACTGAACTTGGCTGTTCCACCAAGTTAACGCTTGATCCAGGAACAAATTTGTGGAGAACATAACAGTTTGTCGGGGGTACAGCTGCTGATGCGGATTACCGCTTCAGTCTTTTCGAACCATTTGACTAGTCCAACGGATCACTCAGTGCCGCTGAAGTTGAGTGGCTTGCAGTCCAGGAAGGCTTTGAATGTACAGCCACGCTCTCGCGAGGCAGTTTCTGCAATAATAAGGTAGTATGTTATTATGGGATAGGAGCTTCATGATAATCTCCTATTGCTTTTGCATTTATTCATAAACCTCTTACCATTAGGGGAGTTCTCACGTCGATCACTCCCGGTCCTGTCCCGCGATCGTTCAGTGCGGGCGGCCTCGTGCTCCGCGATAGCTCGGGCTATACGCTCCGAGACTAGTGTTTCGAGTTCAGCGGGTGTTGTGGGCAATCCGTCATTGCCACTGTTGCTTCGTGTGGCTGGTGCCATTTTACTTCAATAACAATTATTAAAGGTTAATTTTTGACGAACATTTATACAAATATTGTCATACACAAAGCATAAATAGCAACTCATCACATGAACATAATAATCAACACAATCATCACCACACAATCGCACAGATCACAATATATAAGGTAAGTAATAATAATCGTAGACAATCACAGTTATACAACCACATATTTTACCATCATAACAATAAGATTTTCATTAATTTCAATAATACAAGTACAACGCTTTGTTTACAATAACAAAATAGGGGATAGCATCCCTCATACATCGTTTTGAAATAATAAAAACATCATGTCATATGCCGGCACACCCCGCACGGCTGGGCAAAATGCAAACGAGCGCTGTAATCCCTGCTACGCTATCATGCTACTACTACTATATATATCGGGGATGCCTCCCCGTCTACTGCGGTGGTGGCGGTGGGTACTGGTACTGGGGAGCATACATACTGATGGACATGCTGATAGTCATAATGCGATCGTATAAGAACTGGCGGTGCGCAAAGTGCGCGTCGCCGGTGATCCCACAGTGTGCGTACATGCGCAGAAGCTCCTCTGCGTAGTGTGCCAGTGCATCTCTGGTGTAACACCCCAACCGATGGCGGAAACATCGGGATGTCACGTATTGATGATTGTTCAGTAGCTCATGGTAATTAATAAGTTTCATTAAATAATTTAAATAAGTTACATACAATTGTTCTAAGAATTTGTACATCAAATTGAATTAAACTATGCAAACATCTTCAAGCATCAATTCAAATCTTCAAGCAAGTAGAACCTGAAACATGTTAAGTTGAAAATATTTTGGGTCAACAAAAGTTGGTTAGAATTACATAGGTTTTGATAATCGAATGAAATTGTTGTGCAATTCATGTGTCATGGCAATCTAGTCCATATGCGAAAACTACTAGAAGTAAATCGAGTGCATAATCAACCTTGTGACTGTTGTATTGTGGTACATCCCATACGCTCATGGTTCACTCGTTTAAATTGCAGTAACAAACACCCACGTAACCTTTGTAGGGGGCACGTTTCCGGGTGGGATTGTCAGTCCAATAGATCTATCAATGTATACCGTTTGGCTGATGAATGTTTATGCTAGAATTGTGCTGACCCTAGTCATGTTCAAGACATAATGCAACATAGAAATACACATAGACACATTGATGTTTGAATTGCATAAATAATGTTGTAACATGTTTCACCCCAAAAATGGTGATAAATAGAAAAGGGGCTATGTAAAACTCACCTTAGCAAAATGTTATATCTGTTGAAAAATTGGATAATGGTGTTGCCCAAATGTATCAAGTATTACCCTATAATGAGGTAATAAATAAGTCTATCTAGTCTACAAATGTATACGTTCTAGGGCTTCGAATTTGGGGATAAATGCTTGTTTGATTAATATTAAAATTGTTTGATAATTGAGAGAATTTTTGTAAATAAATAAACAAAAATTCTTTTTATGAAAATTTGATTTTAGATAGACACAATAATGTGTTTAAAGTATAAAAATAATTTTTACAAAATTATTTCCTTTAAAATAGAATATTAATTCTATTTATAACAATTTGTCAAAATTTAACATTAATATTTAAAAATACTAAAATTAAAGAATTATTAGTTTAAAAATTATATTTCTGTTACAAATAATCAGAAATAATTTCTATAAAATTTTGGTGCAAAAATATTAAAAATTGAATTTATTATGATTTAATTATGATTAAAAACTACAAAAATTGATTAAAAATATTAAATAAATGATTTTTCTGAAATAAAAATCATTTCTGAAAAGCTTAATGTTATAAAAACTCAGGATAATTTTTGTGGGAATTAATAAGATCATTTTAATATTTTTATAGATTTTTATAAATAAAATGGAATAAACTTGATTTATTTATTATATATATTAAATAAATAAATTTTTGAAAACTAAAAATTGTAGGTTAAACTTTTATATCAGATTTACTTAAAATAATTTTTGTAAAATTATTAAATGAGTTTTAGTATTTTAAAACTAATTTTAAAATACTAGTAATTATATACATATATTGATTTATTTGTTTTGAAAACAAAAAAAAAAAAAAAAAAGAAATCGCCACAGCAGGACTCGAACCTGCGTGGCTTGGATAGTGGGTATCATACATAACCAACTGATCCATGGGTCTGTTGGTTAACATTTTCATTTTGAATTGATTATAAAGGATCGCGTAACAATTGTTCTTCCCCAAATACACTACATCAAGCCCTAGATTTGCAATTGGTCGATTCACACAACATTAACCCAATTAATCTTAGGGTTAATGTTGTGCATAGGCCGATCATTAAAACCCATAAAAAAATCGTACTTACAATGTTGTAATGATCACGAATGCTCTGTCAACACGAAAAGTCAAAATGCGATTAGAAATCAAGAACAGAAGATTTAAAGGAGAAATTGGGGGTTGAGAGAGTTTGTTCGGCGAATAGAGATGGTTGTATGATGGTCAATTTATAGTAGTGATGTCCAGCTCAAAGAATTGGAAATGTTTGACTCGACTTTAATCGTTGACGCGTTAATGGCTAAATTTGGTATCAATTGATTGATAATAATTGTGTTGTTGAGTCAATATAGGCCGCTAATCGTGTAGGAATTCTATATTTGTGTGTTTGATTGCTTAATCAATGGATTGGTCAAGAAGAAAAAAGAAAAAGAAAAAAAAATATAATTATTTCTGCTGCTGCTCGACGAACAGACAGGGAAGGAGAAAAGGAGAGACGAGAGTGGTTATATATATAATTAAAGTTGAGTTAAAACAACTGAAGGGTGATGGCCCAGGTGGTTAGGGGCGTGTGTGTGTGTATGAAAGGTCTCCGGTTCGAAACCCAGGAGGAGCATTATTATTTTTTTCTTTTTAAACAGTGAAGGGGTTGGGCCGGTGTGGGCTGGGCTCTGATGTTGGGCCAGAACTGGGATGGGCTCAAGAGGGTAGAAGGTTGGTGGGTTTAGGTAGGCTTAGAGGTGTTGGGTTTTATTTGGGTTGTGTTTAGCTCATTTCTTTTATAAGGTCTCATATTATTATTATTATTATTATTATTATTATTATTATTATTATTATTATTATTATTATTATTATATATATATACATATATATATATATAAGTTGTGTGGTCGGAAAATAAAACTTAGACACATTATGAATGATAAAAAAAATAAAAATATAATATACGTATTAGAATTCGAAAATTTTGCGATGTTACATCTGGCGTCAATAATCCTGGCCCACATGAGTCGGGCCTGCTGATCCATCTGGCTTACGGTGCGCTGCACCGTGTCAGCGAGAGTCCGGAAGTCACTCTCCAATGAAATCACTGTGGACCAAGCCGGTCCGGATAGTGGGGCCATCCCATGGGGCTGTGACGGCTCGGGTATGTCAGTGTATGTCGGCTAAGATGGGTCGACTAGGTCTGGTATTGGTAGAAGTGTGAAGGGCTGGGAAAAACCCAGTAGCCCAGGGGTGAAGTGGGGTGGCATCTGGTACGGGTCTCCTGCACCTAGAGCATACGGTGCAGGCGGGGGTATCATGAAGGGGGCCCCTGCACCCCAAGTGTAAGGTGCAGGTAGTGGTACGGTAAGCATCTCTGGGAGGGGTGGCAGCATAGGTAAGGTAGGAATGGGTAATGTCATGGGTGCTGAGGGAGGTGCGATAAGCTCGGCCGAGGGGGCCATAAGGGGCTGTGTAACAGTGGCCCACTCCGGGGCGGACACCATGACGGTGGGGGTAGTGGGGCTCGCAGTAGCGAACGCCGTCAAGCCTGCTCTGCGTAACTCAGAGCTACGGGCTGAGCTACCCTCCAGAATGTGTCCTGCAGAGGCTGGCCCGTCCTGTGGTACGGGCTCGGGTAGGGCGAGAAGGGCTATAGGTGCAGTAGGGGCATCCTCTATCATCGGAGCAACGGGCTCCTCCTGGTCAGCTGGGGGAATAGGTATGGCTATATGGTCCACAGACGCTATTGACTCGTCGTCAGAATCGTCTGAGATCCACCCGTTCTGTCCTCGAGCAAGAGGCACAAGCCTCATACCCGGGGGAACGGGAATGTGAGGGGCGGGTAGCGGCTCATGATCGACGTGGGCATGTCGATCGAATGGAGACTCCATGGTCTCTGACCGGGTGGGGGCGGGTCTCGAAGGACATGCGCAGTCCGCAGGGAAATCCCTGATGGCTCGAATGGGGTGTGGTGGTAATGGTGCGGCAGGTAGTGGCACGAGAGGCAGATCGGCCTGCGGTGCCTCTGCCATCGGTAGGTCTGCTATGGCGGCCATGTCATCTCCAGCGGGGGCCCACTCTGGGTCCTCACTGGGATCAGTCTCCTCGGAGCTGTCGCTGTCTGTGCCTCCCACGGCGGCGTCTACCTCCATGTCATCATCCTCCGGGTCGAGTACTACTACCTCGATCGGTGGAGCTGGTAAAATCTGGATGCTACTATCGTAGCTCGGTGCGGCACTCTCAGCGTCCGACATCCCTGGCAAAAGAACCGTACTAATATTTATGTGTTATTCATTAGAAAGTTAAGGCGTACATTCAAGGTATTCTCCCTAACTTCTAATACTAACGTAACACATATTAATACCCATGGCTAGCTTGGTCGGAATCTCTTCATATCCAATGTTCTTTTCTTTCGAAAAAAATTACTTTATTGCGTTTTGTATATATATATTTTGAAAGCTTTATCTTTTGAACCAAATCCGGTTATAGTTTAGATTTTTTTTTAAAAAAAAAATACTAGTTCGCTATAACCTTGGCTCTGATACCACTTTCTATCACACCACGCCAATGGCGGAAACACGTGGCGCGACGGTTCAAGCGTATAAAGTCAAGGTTAACGCAAATCATAAGTAATTAAGAAAATGGGTCATTTATTAAGACGTCAAAAACCATGTTTCATGTTCACACATAAACGAAATTGTTTTTAATACAAATAAGGAGGCTCCTCAAATATATCACAAATCCTTGGGAAATAAAGGTGAAACCCCTTCAAAACACCCGACGCCCAGTTGAGAGATTCCCCTGACTCAGCTTGCCATGTTGTCCATCATCAATCAATTACCTGAAAGATATGTTTAAAATTCGTCAATATATAAATGTTGGTGAGTTCACAAGTTTTAGTTTTCCAAAACTTTATCTCTTGGGAATTATCATGTTATGACAATTTATAGGAGTTGCAAGTTCCTACAATTCTACTTGAGCCTATAACCAAACCAAGACAAATAATAATAATGCCCCGCTCCAAGTCGTTACTCGGTATCCTACGACTTGATTTCAGAATACGTACACCCCAGGCATACGCCTATGCATAATCGACGCTATCGATTAGGGGTGGGCCTTGTCAGGCACCAATAGTACTATTCAAATATTCCTTCGGTTTCATTTCCCTGAATTAATGATTATAGTAGAGAGGTCTCAACACCGAGTGGCGATCACAACTCAAGTAATTATCCCGTCAAACATTTTCCCTAACATATATTTCCCCCGAAAAACGTGAAAATAGTTCAAAATGGGGCCGTGAGACTCACCTGAATCTGTGCTCGGCTCGAAAAGGAAGATAGCAAATTTGTGGTCTCGCACCTACAAACGTCCTAGACGTATAAGTCACTACACCTATAGTGTATGTGCCTTGGCAAGTTGTACACCCAACTCCCCGACCACGTGTTATTCCAATTCCCGTTTAATTAAGCGCGTACCCTAGGTTTGTTGGCGATGGTTTACCCTTTTCTTACAAGTTATATATTATTCTTGTTAATATCCTTTTAACTTGTATATTATTATCCTCGATTCGACTTCACCTAACGTATAATTATTTTCCCATTTAAATAATTATACTTAAGATCGTATCGTTCGATATAATATATTCTTAACACCCGACCCGACTCACTTTGCCGCATATTTATTTTCCCATTCAAATAAATATGCTAAGGTCTTGTCGTTCGGTAGTATATTCTTAACGCCCGACTCGACTTACCACGCCGTATATTTATTTTCCCATTCAAATAAATATACTAGGATCTCGTCGGTATACACATTTATATATGTATATTTTGTCTACTCGTCTCGGTTTTCTTTCCCGCATATCTACTTTCCCATTCAAATAGATATACTAGAATTTCGTCGAGACGGGCGAATATATACATATATAAACGTGTAATTTTTCTTGTTAAGTCCATACGTTGTTTAACGTTTTAATCCTTTACGTTATGTTTTCTCCCACGAATGTTTTCTCTAACACTTAGGAAAGTGTTATATAATTTTCACCCATGTTATATATATTTTACTTCCTAAAATATATATTTTCTCATCTTGCCGCAATGGCATTTTTCTCTTGTTTGTCCGTTTATCCGCTATAGTTAGTTTATGTATCTAAGTCTGATAGTAAATTTTCCAAGTTTCTCCCAATATGCGTCTTATAGAAATATTATTTATATTTCCAATTCCTCGACACATATTACTTGAAAGGTTCAAAAATATGCTTTTTGTATTTTTAATCCAACTTGTTAGCTTATATACCAAAAATGTTTCCAACACTTTTATATTCTCATTTATATAAAAGTATTCATTTTTGAATAAGTTTCCTCAAGTTTTTACTCTTGTTCAACATTTTTATAAAAACCTCTATTTTTATAAAATCCTTATGTTAATACAAGTCCATATTTTTATAAACTTCCATTTTTATAAAAATACACTTTTTATACAAAATACACAAGTAGTTTACTAGTGTTTACCAAAACCATCCTTGGAAAAGTCATTATTTATGCTTTTGACACAAAACTTTCCGTTATTGCATTTTTGGACCAAAGTTTCTAAAATATTTATTTTAGTCCCTCAACTTTCAAAGTTACAACATTAGTCCCTTAACTTATAAATGTTGCATTTTCCATCCTAACTTCCAAAGTTAGCATTTTTCTTCCAAATTAGTGGACTTTGAAGAATCATCTTCTTAATGTTTGGTTATTTTTACATCATACCACTTTTAATAGTCTTATATTCCATCATTGATGCTACTAACATGTGTGTTTAGTGTTTTTATCCAACATATCCAAATTTCACTCATCCAAGTGAGTAGACTTTAAATATGTAACTTCTACATTTATGAACTTCCAACATATTCCAACTTATATTAGACTTTAGATGGTCATTTTATGATGATTAAAACTATCTTTTAGCATTTTCAAGTTACTTTCACAAATCGTGTTCAAATCATCATCCTTCATAAGTGTATGTGTATGTTTTATAATTTTTAGAAATACTACATTACTAACATTAAATCCATGATCCATCTACATGTTATTACTCATCCATTTTACTCTTGTAAAATATATTAAAGTTTATGTTTCAAAACCACATTTTAACCCTTGATGTACAACTTGCTTCTAAGAACACATAACATGAATATTAATGATCAAAGCAAGGTTAAAAGGCTTACTACTAGCTCAAGGCTAGGGAAGACAAAAACCTTGGATTTGAATGGGGTTTAGTGTGTTCTTCCAAGTGGTTAAGCTCCAAGCTCTTGAAACACACAATGGGGTTTTGAAAGATGAATATTTAGAGGTGATTTGGAAGTGTTAAACTTGAAAAGAAAATGTATGTGGGGGTGGTATATGCTACGGCCAAGGGGAAGAAGAAGAAGAAGAAGATTTTTGCTTTGTTGGTTCAACTATGCATATATGTATCTTTATAACATCTTCTTCATATCTCTAAAGATTATGTGTATCTACCATAGATTATGTGATATCTTATGAGGATTATGTGAGATATGAAAAATCTTTGGGGGATTAGTTAAGAGGGTGTTTGGCCGTGAGTTAGAGAGAGGGAAGGGGATTAGTTAATTTTTACCCAATGCTCATTCATGCATTTTAATCTCATGATTAGTCTTTAATAATAGGTGGGTTAATTAATAAAAAGAAAAGATTAATCATGGGGATGGGTTCTAGGCCGGCCCCTTGGGGTGTTTGGGTGGGGTCCACAACACTAAATATTTACCCATTATTTGTTATGTTAATTCCCTCCTCGTTCGGGTGTCGTTTGGGTATTTTTCGGGTTTTAACCGCGTGTTATCCGGATATTAAAAATACCTTTAATAACCCTTAAACATAGCCCAGTTTAAGCGTTGATTAGTTATTTAGGCTTTTGTCGGGTGAAATTATAAGTTATACGCGTATCGGGTGCGGTACGCGCACTTTATTCGTTACGGGAGATTTGTAGGAAAAGCTCTCACTTATGGCTTTGGAGTTCCAAAACCCATTATATTTTGTGAAATTGCCCTTTATTTTATATCCCGGGTGTCCGGGACCCTTTTCGTTTATTTAATTTTTACCGGGTAATCGCCAGCGTCCATACCGGATAAGTTTACTCGCACATGATCCTATCATGTTTTGTCATTAAACGTATGCATTCCTATGCATTACTTGGGAATTGCTATCTTTCTAAGGCCTTGATAAATAAATCAACACATAATTGCATTTAATTACGTTAATCGCGTATTAGTTAATTAGTACGGAATTACCTCATTTTTGCCGGTTGTTACATTCTCCCTCCGTTAAGAGAATTCCGTCCCGGAATTCACTTTGAATTCTCCGGTATAGGGGTCTTCTCGAATAGGGCGGGATATTTTTGCTTCATCCGGTCCAGCCTTTCCCACGTGAACTCCGGTCCACGCTTGGCATTCCAGCGCACTTTGACCAACCTGATCTTGTTGCGCCTTAGTTTTTGGACCTTCCAATCAGTCACCTCGATTGGTTCTTGACAAAATGTAGCTTGTCGTCAATATGGATTTCGTCCGCAGGGATGATGAGAGTTTCGTCGAATAGGCACTTTTTCAAATTCGACACGTGAAATGTGTCATGTATTCCACTAAGCTCTTGTGGAAACTTGAGCTTGTATGCCATAGGGCCTACTCTGGACAAGATTTCAAACGGTCCAACATACCGTGGGTTCAGCTTTCCGCGCTTCCCAAAGCGCGCGACACCTTTCCAAGGTGACACCTTTAGTAGGACCCTGTCTCCGACTTGAAATTCCAAAGGTTTTCGCCTCATATCAGCGTAGCTTTTCTGCCGGTCTCGGGCTGCTTTGAGACGTTCTTTTATCAAGAAGACCTTGTCCGTCGTCTCTTGAACAATTTCGGGCCCGGTAAGCTGCTTTTCTCCGACTTCAGCCCAACATAGTGGAGATCTACACTTGCGTCCATATAGAGCTTCAAAAGGTGCAGCTTGAATGCTCGTATGGTAACTGTTGTTATACGAAAATTCCACCAGTGGCAAGTGTGTATCCCAATTACCGCCGAAATCGATTGCGCATGCCCGTAACATATCTTCCAAGGTCTGGATGGTTCGTTCACTTTGACTATCAGTGTGGGGATGACGCGCACTTTATTCGTTACCGGGAGATTTGTAGGAAAAGCTCTCACTTATGGCTTTGGAGTTCCAAAACCCATTATATTTTGTGAAATTACCCTTTATTTTATATCCCGGGTGTCCGGGACCCTTTTCGTTTATTTAATTTTTACCGGGTAATCGCCAGCGTCCATACCGGATAAGTTTACTCGCACATGATCCTATCATGTTTTGTCATTAAACGTATGCATTCCTATGCATTACTTGGGAATTGTTATCTTTCTAAGGCCTTGATAAATAAATCAACACATAATTGCATTTAATTACGTTAATCGCGTATTAATTAATTAGTACGGAATTACCTCATTTTTGCCGGTTGTTACATTCTCAGTACAAACATCAATCTCTTCATTCAACTCCTCGATCCTCACCTCAGATATCTTTTCAGTCACTACCTCCTCTTCAACCTCTACCGGCTCATCCAAATTCATCTGCTGTGCAACACAAGCCACATTCCCAGTTGTAATCTCCTCAACACCTAACGGCATCCCTGTCCAATCAAACCCTTCGTCTTTCTGTATCACCAAAGCTTGGTTTTGATTATCTGTTTGGGTTTGTGTGTTTGGTGTAGAAATAGGAATGATTGTTCGGTTTGAATTTTGTGGTGTTTGGTTTTGGTTTTGGTTTTGTGTTGTGTTTTGTCTAACAGTGTTATTTTGTTGGGTATTTTGTCGGTTTTGGTAGTTTTGTTGTGGTTGAAAGCTTGAGATGTTAGGACTTTGGTAAGATACCTGATTTTGGGTTTGTCGGTTTTGGTAGTTAGAGTTGAAAGGATTTCTATTTCCCTGCTGAGCTGGTTGTGTGCATTCTCTCTTAAAATGACCTTTCTCACCACAATTGAAACACGTAACTTTGGCTTTGTTGAAACCATAAGTGGTGTTTGGAGAAGTAGAAAGATCCGTTCTTCCAGTTTTCTGAATGAAATCAGTAGCTCTCCTCATAATACTTGCAAATGCCCATTGAATATCCATGAGCTCCATTTCTTCTTTATCAATCTGTGCGTAGTCCTCATTGGTCAACTTGTTATTACCAATTTGACTCGCAACAAGCCCATTATACGATGCTACCATGGCTGACACCAATGCTACGTGTTGTTGAGCAATCTCAACAGTAACATTGTTTAGGTTTGATGTCTCCAACACAATCGGGCTCTGATTTGTTTGACTTTGGTTGACTTGCATCGGGTTCATTTGAGGGATGTATGTTTGTTGTTGAGGTTGGTTCGCAGAATAACATGCTGCTTGTTGTATGGGTGAAAATAGTAGGATATGATGGTGGGGTATATGATGATGTTTGAGCAAGGTAATTGATTGGGGTTTTGGTTGGTTCAACATGGTTAGAGACGCACACGATGTGTGGAGCAACAGTTGAACTCGAACTTGAACTAGAAAGAGAAGAAGAAATACCACCATGATACAAATCTGGATTTTGAGGAATTTGTGCTCTTTTCGCCTTCCTCTTTTCTTCCATCTCCTTATTTTCCAGTTTCTGAATAAACTCATTAATGGTCAAATATTGGTATGCATATTTTTCTTTTAAAACCTCTATATGTTGATTCCAATATGGTGGCAATACATCGGCAAACTTGTCCACCAACTCTGACATAGGTATGCTTATCTCATAGCTTGAAAGCTCAGTGAGTAAATGACAATACCTTGGAACCAACTCCTTCAGCGTCTTGTTCCCCATGTAGCTGAAATTCTCAAACTCTTTTCGAAGTTCCTCCATCCTTAACTTCCTCGTCTTCTCATTTCCATCATGCCTATTCTTTAACATGTCCCACAGCTGTTTAGATGTTGTACAAGAGCCAAACTGATGTAACAGATCAGTATTGATGGCTTGGGACAATTGAGAAAACGCCTTCTTCTCAATAGCAAATTTCTTCTTTTCATCATCTGCAAGATTCTCCAACGGAATTGGCTCACCCGTGTTCTCCAAGATCGGAGCAACATAGCCCTTCGCAATCATCTGCCATGCTTCTGTTCCCTCTAAACCCATTCCCTCCAGATGGATCTTAAATTTGGTCTTCCACGTGTTGTAATCGACCATCTCCATAAGCTTAGGTGGACAGCTTCCACTCCCCGAAGACAAGTCTTGGATAAGAGTTGAAATGGCATTTGTCGTCTGAGAGTGTACCGCTGTTGCTGCCACTCCCCAATAATCAGCCATCGGTTGTGGTTGTGGTTGTGCAACATGTTGGGGAATAGTACTAGTCATCGCCATGTAATTGATAGGTTGTGATGGTTGACTATACTTTTGAGCGGCTACGGACCAAGGATCCATGGTTTTCTGCTGTTGTGGTGTCGAATTAGGTCGTGGTGTAGTAGGAAAGTTCCACATATCGATCTGAAAATGATTGAACACGAAAAGATTAGAAAAGTTTTATAACAGATTCTACGTTCGTATGTATCGAGTGGTCGAATGGGCAAAATTGTTCACGTTCGACCGTTTAAGAAGATATGAATGTAGAAAATAACAGACTCAAATCACTTTCGACCGTTTACACCCACTTTCGACCAGTTAAAACTCACGTTCGACCGTCCGATTGGTCGAATGAAACTAAAATTGTCGAATGAACAACTAAACACTAACAAACTCTAGATTCGACCAATTGAAACACCACGTTCGACCAAAAACACCTTGATTCGACCAAATAAACTCACACGTTCGACCAGTCTCCCTAGGTTCGTCCCTGCATATTCAAAAACGGTTATTCTTTGAAAATCAGTTAATTTTGATCAAATTTTTCAAAAGTTGATGAAATTTGATGATTCTAATCAGGTTTTGTCTCGGATTTGATTTGGAACAAGTTTAACAAAGAGAATTATGCATTTTATCCAAGAAAACAAGCTCTAATCAATCAATTTATCACCAAAATCAGTTTATCAATGAAAACAGAAAGTTTTTGATCAAAATAGGGTCCAAATCAGCTGTACTATTATCAAATTGTAGTTGTTTGATCCATATGGCTCTGATACCACTTTGTAGAAGGATCGAATGACAAAAAACAATTGTGTTGATCAAACAAGTCTACTAATTCAAGTGCGGAATCCTTGAATCAGTTAAAAATGATAATAATATCAACAAAACGCAGAAATCGTCATTAAAACATTCATTTCATTCATAAACAAACTCAATTACACGTTAAAAAGATGTTTATAATCAATAACAGACGTGAACAAAGTTGACTCAAAACCCTAGGGAGAACACTGACTGGAGGGAAAACAAGATGTCAGAAAGTTACATCTCAAAAATGAACTTGGCCTTATATAGGCCTGCACATTCGCCCATATAGTATGGTCGAATGTGCAGGTTCGACCAAACATACTGGTCGAACCAAGCAATACATTAAAATCTATATCTACCTTCGACCTCCAGTTCTCCTTCGCACCTTCAAGTCTCCTTCGACCGTTTAACAATCTTCCTTCGACCAAATGGATACTCCTTCGACCAAACGACTGATGACAAAACATATGTTAAATGTAATCCAAAGCATTAGTCGCACAAAATGCATCTACATGTTGAAATATCTAATATGACATAATAAAATATCTAATTTGACAACATAATTAATGACTTGCCAATATATGATTAATGAATATTATTATTATTATTATTATTATATATTTTAAACAAATATCTGCCATAAGTTATCATTTTTTAATATAAAAAAACGAATCTCTGCGTCGGGGTATAAATCTAGTGCCATTACAAAATATTATATAATGTCAAATGAATTCGGAAGTTTGTAATCGATCATTCTAAAAAGAACTAATATGAAATAAGGAAAAAAGTTATTTATTTAAATATCGAACGCATTAGTCTAAGGGTTATGTGATGCGTTAAAATTCATGGGTATATAATCGGGTATATAGTTCGGGTATTTGGGTATGTGGTTTCGGGTAATTGGGTCGGGTATCACCTAATCCCATGCCCGACCCAAACCCACAATTTTTTTTAAACTAATCCCAAACCTGACACAATACATGTCGGGTAACAAAAAATAGTCGCTTTTTTTCTCCGTTTTTTATATAGCACTATGGTAGTCGTTGGAAAGATAATAAAACGCTCGTTAATTTGGTGTAATTTTTTTCTTTAAAAAATCTCGTATATAAAAGATATTAACGTTTAAAAGTTATGGGGGAAACATGAAAGAGAAAATAATAAAGGTTTAATATTTACATTTAGTAGATTAGGTGTTTAATAGATTAGGTTAAACCATATTTAAACCATATTTATTTATTTTTTTAATTGGTCTAGAGTTGCCACATCACATCCTATGTGGCATCTCTCAAAGGAGAGATTGCATAATATTATGACATGTAGGATTATTAGCTTTGCAATATATATATACTAGCTGATTACCCGGGAGGGTCCCGGGGTTGAAAAATCTAATTTTATGTGATAACCTATTGTAAATGGCTCAAGTTAACTAACCACAAAATCTCTCAATCATTGCATGTTCATAGTATTCTAATCAGTAATAACTCATATTCCCCACAAAATCTAATTTTACGTGATAACATGAACACTTTGTGTGTTTTTTTCCTGTATGAACGAAACCCCACAAAAAATAGTCGATTTTTTCTCGTTTTTTTATATAGCACTATGGTACTCGTTGGAAAGATAATAAAACGCTTGTTAATTTGGTGTAATTTTTTTCTTTAAAAAATCTCGTATATAAAAGATATAAACGTTTAAAAATTATGGGAGGAAATATGAGAGAGAAAATTTTAAATTTATTTTTAAATTCTTTTTTCCTAAAAAAACTCAATTTAATTAAATAAGGAAACAATTCAAAAACACCAAAAACTCTCCATTATGATGCCACGTGGCACTCTCAAGGGAAGGTTGAGGCCTCCATTGCACGACACGTCATCATATACGTTTTCCTTTATATATATAGATTATTATTATTATTATTATTATTATTATTATTATTATTTATAATAATAATAAAAAATGATAAAAGAAGAAAACTCAAATCACGAAAAGCGTAAATAATTTAAACATAATCAATCTTAGTTAAAAAAAAACATTTATTTAAAAAGTTAAAAAAAATAAAAAGCATAAACCATATTAAACATAATACAGTATTAAAAAGATAACCTTCAACATATAATCATCTTCACGTAATTTAAAATATGTTACAATTTGACGTTGACTTATATAGATGTAGAATTCATGATGGGGGTTGAAAAATATAACAATTCTAATAATATTAATACTAATAGTAATAATTATTACTCTTGTAATTAAATAAATAAAAAAATAACCTTGTTATAAGGTGACACCATGTGTTGCAGTGTTGCGTGATTCGTTCTCCTAACTTCTCTTGATGAAGTATACCTATCCATCTTTAGAAGAGTAAAATTCCAATGATAGCATGGCGATTGGGCTGAATTTCAACATCGTAGATAAGAACCTGGTTTAAAAGAAAAAAACATGATTAATGAATAACCTGAACACTTTGTGTTTTTTTTTTTTCTATATGAACATAACCCCACAAAAAATAGTCGTTTTTTTCTCCGTTTTTTATATAGCACTATGGTACTCGTTGGAAAGATAATAAAACGCTCGTTAATTTGGTGTAATTTTTTTATTTAAAAAATCTCGAATATAAAAGATATTAACATTTAAAAATTATGGGAGGAACATAAGAGAGAAAAATTTAAATTTGTTTTTAAATTCTTTTTTCTTAAAATAACTCAATTTAATTTTAGTAATTGAGAATTGAGAGATAGAGAGATAAATTTAGGGTTTTATGTTTATCTTTTTTTTTTTAATTAAAAAAGAAAATAATTCAAAAAACATTAAAATCTTTCAATTATGATGCCACGTGGCAGTTTCATGGAGAGGATGAAGGCACCATTGCACGCCACGTCACCAATGTTCAATTCTTTTATATATATTAATAGATTAATAGATAATAGATTATTATTATTATTATTATTATTATTATTATTATTATTATTATTATTATTTATAATTTGAGGAGAGATAGAGGAAAAACAATAAACATTACCCTTTATATCTTATTCTTTTTAAAAAGATTTTGCCTTTTAAAAGTTTAGAAAGCGTTTTTACCTCTAGTCATGTATAGTTTAGATCAAAGTCGATTTTGAAGGAAATCAGATTAACATAATTAACTAGCATTTAATATGAAAATGATCGATTACATAATTATAAAACCATCAAATTTTTTTTTCATGCATGGCTTTATAGAGCGGAAGACTCAAGAAAAAAAATAAAGAACAATTGCATGATTATGTATGTTTGGTCTGAAATGGTGATGACATGAAATGGGATAAGAAATAAGAGATGATAAGGACGCATAAACCTACTTGTACCCCATTGCTCACATGGTTATCACGTTACACACATGATTGGTCGTTACTCCTCGTTTGCTTTAATTTCATTTTTTTTTATATCACATCAACACTAGCTGATTACTCGGGAGAATCCCGTGATTGAAAAATCTAATTTTACGTGATAACCTATTGCAAATGGTTCAAGTTAACTAACCACAAAATCTCTCAATCATTGCATGTTCATAGTATTCTAATCAGTAATAACTCATATTCCCTAATCTAAAACCTAATCAGTAATCATCTAAATAATCACTTATGTAAGCTTCAAATATTAAAAAACTCATCACATCTCTTTAATTTCTCACATTCTAATCTATCTATATATATAAAAGAAAACGTATATGCTGACGTGGCGTGCAATGGAGGCCTCAACCTTTCCTTGAAAGTGCCACGTGGCATCATAATGTAGAGTTTTTGGTGTTTTTGAATTATTTCCTTTTTTAATTAAGGGGCTGTTTGGTTGATTAAGTGCTGAATCATTAAGTGGTCTGAATGGTTTAAGAGGCTCTGAATGGTTAAGAGCTGAATCATTCAGCATCCCTTATTAGCTTAATGATTCAGCACTTAATCATTCCATTCAGATGCTGAAACAAACAGTCTGAATGCTGAATGATTCAGACCTGAATAATTAAGAGGCTGATTAAGAGGCTATCAAACAGCCCCTAAATTGTGTTATTTTAGAAAAAAAAGAATTTAAAAATAAATTTAAAATTTTCTCTCACATATTTCCTCCCATAATTTTTAAACGTTTATATCTTTTATATACGGGATTTTTTAAAGAAAAAAATTACACCAAATTAACGAGCGTTTTATTATCTTTCCAACGAGTACCATATTGCTATATAAAAAACGGAGAAAAAATCGACTATTTTTTGTGGGGTTTCGTTCATAAAGGAAAAAAACACACAAAGTGTTCATGTTATTCATTAATCATGTTTTTTCTTTTAAACCAGGTTCTTATCTACAATGTTGAAAATCAGCCCAATCGCCATGTTATCATTGGAATTTTACTAGGTATACTTCATCAAGAGAAGCTAGGAGAAAGAATCGCGTAACACTGCAACACATGGTGTCAGCTTATAGCAATGTTATTTTTTATTTATTTAATTACAAGAGTAATAATTATTACTATTAGTATTAGTATTATTAGAATAGTTATGTTTTTCAACCTCGGGACGCTCCCGGGAAGAATTGATAGTTGCTGACGTAGCGTTCAATGGTGGTCTCAACCATATCTTGATTATGCCACGTGGCATAATGAGATGCAATGGTTAAAAACTTTCAACTTAAGTGTTTGTTTAGTTGATTAGGTTAGGAATTATAAGAGCCATTAGAATGCGAGAAATTAGAGAGATGTGATGAGTTTTTGAATAGTTGCAGCTTACATAAGTGATTCTTTAGATGATTACTGATTAGGTTTTAGATTAGGGAATATGAGTTTATTACTGATTAGAATACTATGAATATGCAATGATTGAGAGATTTTGTGGTTAGTTAACTTAAGCCATTTGTAATAGGTTATCACATAAAATTAAATTTTTCAACCCCGGAACTCTCCCGGGGTAATCAGCTAGTGGCTCTTATAATTCCTAACCTAATCAACTAAACAAACACTTAAGTTGGAAGTTGTAATCATTGCATCTCATTATGCCATATGGCATAATCAAGAGATGATTGAGGCCACCATTGAACGCCACGTCAGCAACTATCAGTTCTTTCCGGGAGCGTCCCGGGTTGAAAAATATAACCATTCTAATAATACTAATACTAATAGTAATAATTATTACTCTTGTAATTAAATAAATAAAAAAATAACCTTGCCATATGGTGACACCATGTGTTGCAGTGTTGCGCGATTCTTTCTCCTAACTTCAAAAGAAAAAAACATGATTAATGAATAACATGAACACTTTGTGTGTTTTTTTCCTGTATGAACGAAACCCACAAAAAATAGTCGATTTTTCTCCGTTTTTTATATAGGACTATGGTACTCTTTGGAAAAGATAATAAAACGCTCATTAATTTGGTGTAATTTTTTTCTTTAAAAATCCCGTATATAAAAGATATAAACGTTTAAAAATTATGGGAGGAAACATGAGAGAGAAAATTTTAAATTTATTTTTAATTTTTTTTTTCTAAAATAACTCAATTTAATTTAGGGTTTTATGTTTATCTTTTTTTTTTAATTAAAAAAGGAAATAGTTCAAAAACACTAAAATCTTTCAATTATGATGCCACGTGGCACTCTCAAGAGGAGGTGAGGCTTCCATTGCAGCCACGTCAGCATATACGTTTTCTTTTATATATCTACTAGCTGATTACCCCGGGAGGGTCCCGGGGTTGAAAAATCTAATTTACGTGATAACCTATTGCAAATGGCTCAAGTTAACTAACCACAAAATCTCTCAATCATTGCATGTTCATAGTATTCTAATCAGTAATAACTCATATTCCTCACAAAATCTAATTTTACGTGATAACATGAACACTTTGTGTGTTTTTTTCCTGTATGAACGAAACCCCACAAAAAATAGTCATTTTTTCTCCGTTTTTTATATAGGACTATGGTACTCGTTGGAAAGATAATAAAACGCTCGTTAATTTGGTGTAATTTTTTTCTTTAAAAAATCCTGTATATAAAAAATACAAACGTTTAAAAATTATGGAGGACACATGAGAGAGAAAATTTTAAATTTATTTTTAAATTCTTTTTTTTTAAAATAACTCAATTTAATTTAGGGTTTTATGTTTATCTTTTTTTTTTAATTAAAAATGAAAATAGTTCAAAAACACTAAAAATTTTCAATTATAATGTCACGTGGCACTCTCAAGGGAGGTTGAGGCCTCCATTGCACGCTTTGTCAGCATATACGTTTTCTTTTATATATATATAGATATAGATACATATAATAAACCAAAGCCATTTTAAAGACATGACACTCAAAGAGACATTCTCGTCTTTGAATGTGCCATGTGTCATCCCATGTGGCATTGAGATATTTTAGGAAAAAAATAATTTAAAAGCAAAATTGGATTTTTCACCCTCATGTTTCCTCCCATAATTTTTAAATGTTAATATCTTTAATATACGAGATTTTTTAAAGAAAAAAATTACACCAATTAACGAGTCTTTATTATTTTCCAACGAGTACCATAGTGCTATATAAAAAACGGAGAAATTTTTTTTGTTGGGGTTTTGCTCATACAGGAAAAAACACAAAGTGTTCAGGTAAATCATTAATCATGTATAGACAAGTCACTAATTATGTTCAAATCAATAAATATGAATTTTTTTTTTCAACCAGAGCCGAATAGGTTAATAGAATTATACGTTGTTTTAAGTTAGGTATCAATATTAGGGCATGTTTGGATAAACTTAATTAAGTCAAGAAGGACTTTTGGTTAGAAGGACTTATTAACTTATAACTTTTCAAAAAGGGGATTTTAGAAAAGTGTTTGGATTAGCTTATGTGGTGGGGAAAAACAATAAGTTGATAAGTTATGTTGTAGAAAAGTGTTTGGTTTAACTTATTTAGGTTAAAATGACTAAAAAGGGTATAAGGAGGGAAGGTATAAAGATATAAGAAGGGCATGTAGGTAAATAACCATCAATAAGTTATAAGACTATATGGTGTGGGGAGCAAACTCCCCAACTTCCTAGATGCCACATCAGCGCCACCTCATTTCCTCTATTTTCTCCCCTAAAAGTTTGGAAATGGTTTCCCCACTTCCCCTATTTCCCCTTCCTTTTTTTATTATTTTTATTTAATCTATTTAATATTTTATATTTTAAAAAATACAATAAAACTAATATATATATATATATACACACACACACACAAACCACTTCATCTTCATCAAGATCAACCATCACACCTACCTCCACCTGCATATTCATCTTCTTTCTTTCCTCCACCTCCACCTCCACCTCCAAAGCCACCTCCACAGCCACACAGCCACATCCATCTTCTTTCTGCAGTCACCTCCACAACCACCTCCACCACCATTGCTAATCTCTGGCATCGGAGCCACCACCGAAATCGCCCTGTATCTTCTTTCTCTTCCTACTGCAAGAGTGTGTGTGTATATGTGTATATATATGTATATATATATTATAAAGTTTGAATTTAAAAAACAAACTCAAGCTCAACGTTCAAAAAAATTGGGCCAATCAAATTGCTCGGGGAAGACGGGGCATTTTCACGAAGTCACCGAAATTCTTTCGGGAGGGGCGGTGTGCCCGATCGGTGGCGTTGCCACCTCAGCCTCCCGAGAGCATACCGTTTAGTCTAAGGAGGTTCAAAAAGTCACTCCTCCCTTACTTTTCCAAAACAACTTATCATAGGCAAATAAAAAGTTTATTCCTTTTGCCAAAACACTTTTTTTTTTTTTTTTAACTTATTAACTTTTTGGAAAAGTTATAAGCTATAAGGAGGTGGAAATAAGGAGAGCTAAACATGCTCTTAGTATGTTAGAGTTGTACATTTGTTTAGTCTTTAGGATAGGTGTTAATATTAAAGTTACATTAAAGTTCTACATTCTTTTAGGTTAGGTGTTAGCATTGGAGTTGTACATTGTTAATTTGTTTTAGTTAGATATTAATATTAGAGTTATACATCAGTCTATTTCATATGTAAAATTGATGTATCATATTAAATTTCTCAACCCGGGGTATAATCTAGTATATAATAAACCAAAGCATTTTTAATGACATGTCATAATATTATCCAATCTCTCTTTTGATAGATGCCACATAGGATGTGATGTGGCAACTCTAGACCAATTAAAAAAGGAATAAATATGGTTTAAATATGATTTAACATAATCTATTAAATACCTAATCTACTAAATGTAAATATTAAAACTTTATTATTTTCTCTCTCATGTTTCCTCTCATAACTTTTAAACGTTAATATCTTTTATATACGGGGTTTTTTAAAGAAAAGAAATTACAACAAATTAACGAGCGTTTTATTATCTTTCCAACGAGTACCATAGTGCTATATAAAAAACGAAGAAAAAAATGACTATTTTTTGTAACCGGCAGATATTGTGTCAAGTTTGGAATTATTTTTAAAAAAATTACGGGTTTGGGTCGGGCCTGGGATTATGTGATACCCGACCTAATTACCCTTTTTTTATATTAGAATACTAGCTTATACCCGGGAGCGTCCCGGGTTGAGAAATCTAAGTAAAGTGAATAAAATTAATAGTATCTAAACTATAAAAATGGTATCTATGTATCAACTTACATTAGATACTTTTAAAAAAAATATACCAAAAGATCCATTTCACCTTACAGCATCAACACCTAAAACAGAATATTAAGATCCCAAGCACTTCAAGGGGACAGAGATTGTTTAGCACCAATACATTCAGTCAGAGGTCTTTAACTGCATACAATAAGATTTGAGCTATTTCAAAATATGGTAGAAAAAGAAAACATAGCAATTACCTGTTGGAGAGCGTCTCGGGTTGAAATATCTAATATGACATAATAAAATATCTAATATAACAACATAATTAATGACTTGCCAATATATGATTAATGAATATTATTATTATTATTATTATTATTATTATTTTAAACAAATCTCTGCTATAAGTTATCATATTCTAATATAAAAAAGGGTAATTGGGTCGGGTATCACCTAATCCCAGGCCCGACCCAAACCCACAATTTTTTTAAACTAATTCCAAACCTGACACAATACCTGTCGAGTTACAAAAAATAGTCGTTTTTTTCTCCGTTTTTTATATAGCACTATGGTACTCGTTGGAAAGATAATAAAACGCTCGTTAATTTGGTGTAATTTTTTTTCTTTAAAAAATCTCGTATATAAAAGATATTAACGTTTAAAAGTTATGAGAGGAAACATGAGAGAGAAAATAATAAAGTTTTAATATTTACATTTAGTAGATTAGGTATTTAATAGATTATGTTAAATCATATTTAAACCATATTTATTTCTTTTTTTTAATTGGTCTAGAGTTACCACATCACATCCTATGTGGCATCTCTCAAAAGAGAGATTGCATAATATTTTGACATGTCATTAAAAATGCTTTGGTTTATTATAGATATAGATGATAACTTATGGCAGAGATTTGTTTAAAATAATAATAATAATCACTTTGCTTAGATTTCTCAACCCAAGATGCTCCCGGGGTATAAGCTTGTATAGATAGATTTGTAAGTATTAGTATTTTTGTATGCTTGTTTGAGCGCATTGCTCTTTTTAGACATTTTAGGAGAGTCTAGTGGTTTTAGGGGTATTTCTTTTTTCCTATCTTTTCATATATGTTTTTCTCGATTGAAAAATCGGTATATTATACTAATAGAATAATATAGAATAAGAGTAAACTGTTTGGATAGTTTTATATGGTTGACCTAAATTTAAAGTTTCATTCTCAACTTTTCAAAATTAAATCAATGAGATATGTGGTTTGCATTTTATTGCATCAATAGTCTTTAAATTAACTGAAGGTTAGCTTTTTCAGTTAAGTTCATGTTAAATTATCCCTCTTTAAAAAATAAAAAAAGAAACAAATAATATAAGTTCTCTCTTACTCTATCTAAGTCTCTCTCAACCACCACAACACCCATCTACCACAACCAAAGCACCGGCCACCACTACCACCAATTATTTACCACCATCAACCATCTACTACCACCATCTTACGGAACCCACGAGACCCGACAAATCTCCACCCAACCAACCACCCCCGAACAACAACCATCATCGGCAAGGCCGACAATGGTGGGGTGCGAGAAGGACTCCCGCCCGGTCACAATGGCGGATTTACATGTATTGGATGGTCGGCAATAACCTTATTGAGCGGTTGGAAATGGTTCATATTTAATTTGTGCAAATTTACAGATATGCCAAAATCTTACAGGGTAAGGGTTTAGTGAGGAAGACGATAGTAAATACGTAAATACTCAAACATGATGGGGGTATTTCAGTAAAGTTAAGGATTTATGAGGGTTTTTTTTTTTCAAAGTAACTTTATGAGTACTTGAAAAAGTTTATATGGGTAAAACCTGTGTCATTGTCGGTTAAACCTGTCGTTATCATTATATTGTTAGTCACCCTATTATTTTCAAAATTAAAAAATGATAAAAAAAAAAACGCCATTCAAAACAAATGATAAAAAAAAACCTTAAAACTAATTGTTTATTTTTACCACATTTTTTAATTTTATTATTGTTAGCTTATTTCATTTTATTTTAAAAATATCTAGTTTATTTCATTTGATAATAAAAAAAACCATAAAACTAATCGTTTATTGTTAGTCGATCCGTATTGTGCCCCCTTCAAATAAATTCTATATTCGCCACTACACTAAAGTAACTTAACCATTAGTTTATTAGTCAATAACCATGAAGCGTTATCCCACTTAAGTAAAAAAAAAAACTTTGCGGATTGGCAATGATAGTTATTGAGAACGAAATGTTGGATAATATAAACTATGAAGAGTTGATTATCGATTGATAATACTTTACCGTCGTTTAAAAAAATAGTTTAGATTTTTTATTTCATTAACGCCTAAGGCTAAGGGGCGCTTTTTTTCGTGACTTGGCCCAGGCTCCTGAATTCTCAGGGACGGCCCTGATCATCGGCCACCGCCACCAACAAACTAACCAACCATCATCGGCTCATGACATTACCCCCTCCCCAAACTCTAGCAATATTCTTTTTGCTATGAATTAGATTATATTGGGTATGTTTGTTTGTTAAACTTTATAAGTAATGCTTTAAAACTATTAAGCATATGTATCGGTTAATTGAATTGATTTGATAGATTGGATCGTATCTAAAAATCATTGATGAGGTGCTTAACAAAAAGGTTCCAAGTTTCTAACAGGTTTGAAGTTTGAAACTTGGGATAAATCATTTTTCATTGTTAGTGTCATATATTCGATGGCCTCTCCAACTTGTAACACGGATGGCAAACTTCTATCATGACATCAGTTTAAAATGTAACTCAACTTGTTTCCGGTTTAAACCGAGCTTTACCAAAACTATCTGATTTGATAACAAGTGACTTAAGTAGTTGGTTTTCGATTTAACTGATTTGACTAGATGGCTTGATCTATTCTATTAGATGTATTTGTGCATTTATTTGGTGACATGATAGATGGTGGGTCTATATCAATTTATTGGTCTTAATGTCATGGCTTAAATTGCTCATTCCAATTTCGCCACATCTCATGGCTGGTTAGCGTACATATGTATCTGCAATTATTTTGCTAACTTTTTTTAATACCAAATTAAATTTCATTAACTTTTTTTTATACCAAATGGTAAACGGGCCGAGCTCCAGCTTTAAAAGCAAAACTCGAACCAAGCCAAGCTCTAGCTCTCATAAGGTAATCGACCTTAAGCTCAAGCCTAGCAGAGCTTAGGCTCGGCTCATTGCACCCCTAGTTTTGAATGGGTAAAAGTAAAAGAAAGGAAGCAAGAGTGGGAAAAAAGTATTAGAGAACTAGAGCACCTATTAATAATTATCACCCATTAATAATTATCACCCTAATGCGCGGATATGCTTTGATGTAAAATGGTTTGATAAATCATTTGTTAGAATAATAAATAAGAAAGAAAAAAAACATATTACTTATGAAAGTATGGTAAAAAAATTAAACATTATTTGTTATTGTATTTTTATTTTTGTTTCGTTTACATTGTATAAAAGTAAGATAAAAAAAAAAATTTAAACGTTACCCCTAAAATTTTATTTTAGATCCGTAACTGAGTGACTTACCACCTGATAATCGTACTATAAACAAGCTAATATGAGGGACAATTCTTTATAAATTGTATAATATGGTGTTAAAATTTTAACTTGCAACGCTAAAAAAAGTGATAAGTTATTTTCCACATTAGCAAAAAGGTACATGTAATATGATGCTTGTGTTAGTAAGTGACGTATATGTTAATGTCAAATACTTCGATAAAATGATATTTGTATGAATATTTTTAAGTCAAATAGAAAAGTACTTTAATTTTGTTGACAATATTAACTTTATTTAATTATTTTACAATCATTAGATACATTAGTTGTTACATTATTCATGTATGTTGACTTTTATGTCGTGGAGTGTTCATTGCAATCACGTAAATTTGTTTCGCAAGGAATATTGGTATGTCATTGGACAAGAGTAAGCCACCATTTTCTTCAACATGCGGGAGGAACAAGGAATAATGTGCTACATAAATATTAGTTGTATAAAAATTCTTTTGAACAACGAGAAGGAGAAAAATGCACACCTGCCCTTGTCACATAAGTTGCCTAATGCACTACACTTACTCAAGAATGAAATTACCCTATATCTCTATCTCCTATAACATTCAAATCATCTCTAACTCATCAAATCAAATGCATGCTAAACGCTTTGCATTGAGGATGACCGTGAGTGCATATGTGAAACTTAGGCCGTGCATTTTTGTTGCTCCCACAATTATGGTTTCTTTCAGAAATTTGTATTAAATGTATGTAATACGTGAATACCACAATTCACATGTTAACTATTTGTTTGCATATCGTATATATTTTATATACTTCTCTTAATCTATATAATGATTAGAATCGAAGCCATGTAAGGATAATATTAACTAATATTCAATTACTACTCTAGTCACGTCTTTAGCACCACTTATAAAATGATGATACTATCGATCAAGGGACCATTAAAACAGAGGGGCATACTCAATACGTATTAAATTTTCGGATGAAAATGCGTAAATTTACACTACTGAGAAAAAAATACAATAGGGCCAGGACAGCACTGATCCAACTAACCTTCGCCTTTGTTCGTCATTATTACAAACAACTGAACCCTATATAACGTTGTCTTCTTCCCATCACAAACCAACATAATTATTCCACAATACACATGCACGTTCCAACAATACTAACGCTAATTAAAAACATTTTACATTTATCTTTAAAAAAATTACATTGAATACATCAATAACGATCAAACAACATCCTTTTTATTAAGTTAACAATGTACAAACAGCATCCGCATATTTTATTAGAAAAGGCGCGTGAGAAGGAAGTGTTAAGCAAATTAAACGTAGATTTCTAATTTACGTTCTTCCTCTAAAAGAGTGACCGGTCATGACAAGTGTTAAGAGTCTCTTAAAACGTCCTCTTAACACTTGTCAAGACCGGTTACTGGTTTAGAAACACATTTAGATCAATGGCGATTTTCACTTGATTTTAGGATTGCTGCATCATCGTGTTCTATCTTCACATGATCCAAGTCAATCCCCCCGGGCCCAAATTGTTAGACAAGAAAGTCAAACTTGGAGGAAATTAGGGATGTTAGAAAGGAAAGTCAAACATTGGAGGAAATTGGGGATCATCACACTCTTAAAGAGTTGACAGCTGCAAATTAACAAACAATCAACAAGCATGACAGCCGGATCACGTGCATTGTTTCCTTTTGTTTTTCGAATTGTTAACTCTATAAATTGTCTTATCTTGTATTTGTAAATCACTCAAGTATAAACTTAAAAAGCTTTTGTCCAACATCTCTTTCTTGTCTATATCCTCTCTGATTATCAATTCTCAACATGGTATCAGAGCGGTGTTTTTGATTCGTCCAACACTCTGCTGCATCTGGTTCAACATGCTCTGAATGTTTTGTTGTTGTCGGTTCTGCAATTGGTTCAACATGCTCTGAATGTTCTGTTGTTGTCGGTTCTGTGTGTTCCTCAATTATCTCATGGTTATAAGATATAGGGAATTCAAGGTTCTCATTATTTCTTACCTCAGGTATCAAGTTGGATGGAGTTTCTTCAGTGGTACTGTGCTCCGCAGATTGTGTGGTTGTGTTTGAAGGTGACTGATTCAAAGTACTGTGATGGTCTTCTGTCGTTACTTCAGTGGATGATGAAAGCTGAGTTAGCCAACTCAGAGTGTCTATATATTCATTCTCAATTTTCTCCCATGAACTATTTGTGTCAATGGATTAGTTCGATCTAAAACTTGAGATAATGGGTGTAAACTCTAACTTCAGATGTTTAAATGTAAATGTTTAGAATATTCTATTCATGTATACTAATATTAAATTTTTTCAAGGTGTCAAACTGTCCGTTTTAGTTGTTAAATTAAAAGTAAAAAATTAGGGCGTGTGTTCCATGGTTATCTCAAACGACATAGAAGAAGATCAAAAAGGAAATTCAAGCCCCACATTAAATTGCTAGGTAATATATTTAAAAATTTCCCTCTAACCTTTACAATGTATCAATAGGAAACAATTTTGTAAGATCCTAATCTCTAAAATCACTCAAAATTGTGACTAGACATCAACATTCAAAATTATATTTTTGTATAAATCATAACAAATAAAAAATATATATTTCTTACAACAATTAAAAATTCTAATTCAATCACTCAATATCTATTCCATTTTGAAAATATCCATATACATTTTGCACATATATAAACGAATAAAAAACTAATTTAGAAATTCCTTTTTAAATTTGCCTTTTTTAGCCTATAAAAGTGGCCCTTACGTTGTGGCTGCACCTTTGATACTCTCTCCCTCCTTCCATACACACATTCCATCTCCTTCTTCTACTTCACATCCCAACACACACATCTACTCTCTCATTATTATTATTATTATTATTATTATTTGTTAACCAATCAACAACAATGCCGCCCCCTAACAACTTCCTCCTGTCTCTCTTCCTCGTCATGTTCCTCCTCGTACTTGATTCCTCTTCTACTTCAAATCCTAGGTTTGTTTGTTCTGTTCTTCATTTTCTATTCATTCGTGTGCATTGTTTATTTAATACATTGCCAGTTTCAAATTAGCGACGCTACTGTAAAGTTTTTAAATTAATGTTTAGAGAAGTTTTCTAATATGAAAATTGTGAAATTTTTTTTAAATAAAATATAAAATAATGAAGAATATATAAGACAATTTTTCTAATATGAAAATTGTGATATTTTATTACTCTAAATTTTTAAAAAATAATAAAATAAAAATTAGAGGATATTTTATTTATTTATTTATTTATTTATTTATTGATAACGTTGAATTATTGCATAAAATTATTTCAGTTTTTTTATTTTCACATTTCATTGAAAAAAAGGGTAAATTACATAAGGATATTTAGTTTATTGTATTCAATGGAATAGTAACGAAAGTTTACATTTGTTGTTTATGTTACAGGACGAGTGAGATAGAAGAGTTGCAGAGCTTCAATCACTCATCAATGGCTGCCAGGTAAATAACTGACGTCACTGAGTCGACTCACTTCCACGAATTTTCATATTTTTAGCGTTTTTTTATAACCATTGATTTTCGTCACTTTGGTAAATCCGTATTCCAACCGTTGGATCTTTTATTTTTCATCTCAAACGAAATAAAATCCCAGCCGTTGGTTTTCTCATACCGAGTTCGTTAAGATCTGGCCGTTTGTTTACAGTTAATCCTAAACAGCATCTTTAAGGGTACTCTCGTCATTTCAAGAGATTCAAAGAATATGTTTAACGAGAAACCGTTTACATTAACGGTTTTTAATGTAACAAACAACGTCCGTTTTCTCTTTCACACACGAACACACACACATGTTATCGTCCCCCCACTCACTTGCCTGCAAATTAATCTGAGCATGTTCGTCGTGCGTTTTAATTACTGAATTGCTTTTGGGCTCTGTTTTTTCGTACACGTCACTTTCAGTGTTTTTTTAATAATAATAATAATAATAATAATAATAATAATAATAATAATAATAATAATAATATTGTATTTTGTTGTTCCCATTGTACATTATTTATTTTTTATTATTTTTTTTACGAGTTACAATATTTTAATAAATTTGGTTATTATTTATCTGTTGGTGCAGAATAAAAAAGATTGAAAAGCTGAATGAAAATGCAGTGCAGGACCCTGAGGAGGTTGTCGCTATGGTTGAAATGTACATATCTCCCTCTCGTTACTTGAAACCGAAACGTACAATTTTTTTTATTAGGACTTAGGATTACATAAATATGCTAGGCCGTCCCTGAGTATCCCTGAAAATCCAGGGCTCGGACTAGTAGTAATAGTGAGCCCCTAAAAATATATATAACTATTTTTAAATAAATTTTCCGAGGCCCTTATGGGAGAGCGGGCCCTGGGCAGTCACCCACCCTCCCTACTACTCGTCTAGCCTTATAAATGTGAACACACTTTGTTAGTGGTTCATTTTTAATAACGCCTGATTATATGAAAACTTCTAGTGAATTTTTTTATGCGGCCCGATTATGTTATAACTTGTAGTAACAACTAACAAGCTCACCGGATTGATATTTGTTGGGGGTGGAACAGAAAGGTGCTGGTAATAACTAATAACATTAAATGTGTTTGTTTAAAATAGGTGTTGTAGGAATGACAGATCTAATTACAACAGAAGTCTTATGTTCACTTGTGGTTATTAATATGCCATACCATTAAATGTCCCTTGAGACAATATTGCTTTCACATAGACATGTTTTTGTTTTGTATTTCCTTTATTGTTGAACTAATTCATGAATACAAAGATAGAATTGAAGGTAGCACCATGTGCTCCTGTTGTCTAAAGTAACAGTACCCTATTTAAATCATACACTATGTCCTTGACCTTTCACATGGCCTTGCATTCATATCATGTCCACTTTTTGCATTCACATTTTTGTGTATAAGCTACAGGGTATGTTTATAGAATAAACACAGGTATTAATTATATGTCAATAACCATTATGTTAAGTCAAATTTGTACTTTCAGTCAAAGTGGTCCGCTAAAGTTGCTATAATCTACCATTGCCACTAGCTGTAATATAAGCAATGTAGCGGGTCGACCCGTTTTGGTATTTTTTTTTCCTTAAAGCAACATATTTCAAGGTGAGAACATATTGGTCGAAACTTGTTTTGACACGAACCAAATTTTAAAATGGCCCGTGTTGACACGAACTGGTTACTAGACCCGACCTTGGTTTTAAAAAAGCGCGAAGCGCACAAAAGCGACGAGGTCTAAAACCGAGGCGCACAAAAGCGACGAGGTCTAAAACCGAGGCGCAAAAGCGGTGGGCTTTTTGTACGCGAGGCGCAAGACGAATATATATATATTATATATATATATATATATATATATATATATATATATATATATATATATATTATATGTTATAGGTTTTTAGCATCGTTTACCTAAAATATAGATACAAATAAGGTTAATATATGATTTAACTTAAATGTACAACATTTTTAGCTACATGTATAACAATTTTAAGCACAAAAACACCCGTGTACGAAAAGCGCAATTTTTTGGCCAAAAAAACGCGCTTTTCATGCGCTTTTCTTGTGCTTTTCGTATGATGCTCGCCTAGTGTTACATAAGGTGCACAAATTGGCGCCTAGATGTGCTTCGCGCATAAGCGCGCCTCGAGCGCGCTTTTTAAAACCAAGGACCCGACACACCCATTTTGCCAGGCTTAGTTGTAATGTGATCATGTTTGTTCGGCCATTATATTAAGGTCCCAGTTTATGGTCACCGACAGAATTGGATACAATAATAGTTCATATCTTTCTAGTTGTGTGGTGCACATTCCCTTAAATTATTGCACTCTTCAACTGGTCCTCCAAATACAGTCAAATGACAAAAATCTAACATTATTACATACTAACATTTAAGTGTTGCAAAAGACTTATCATTGTTTTTTTACCGTACTGATTTGTGAGGTTGACTTTGGTCATGATCAGGAGCATGAGAAACAGCACAGAAAGGAGAAAATTAGGCTACTTTTCATGCGGTACGGGTAATCCAATTGATGACTGCTGGCGGTGTGACCCAAATTGGCAGAGGAACCGCAGGCGGCTGGCTGATTGTGGCATTGGTTTTGGGCGGAATGCCATTGGTGGCCGTGATGGGAGGTTTTATGTTGTCAGTGATTCCAGGGACGATGACCCGGTCAACCCAAGACCTGGCACCTTACGCCACGCTGTGATCCAAGAAGAGCCATTGTGGATTGTGTTCAAACGCGACATGGTTATCCAGCTAAAGCAAGAACTTATTATGAACAGTTTTAAAACAATTGACGCGCGTGGGGTCAATGTACATATTGCTAATGGAGCCTGCATTACAATCCAGTTTGTTACTAATATTATCATTCATGGGTTACATATTCATGACTGTAAGCCCACTGGGAACGCGTTGGTGAGAAGCTCTCCTTCGCATTACGGGTGGCGAACTATGGCTGATGGTGATGCTGTATCCATATTTGGGTCGAGTCACATATGGGTCGATCATAATTCGCTGTCTAACTGTGCTGATGGGCTTGTGGATGCTGTTATGGGCTCAACTGCCATCACTATTTCAAACAATTACTTCACTCATCACAATGAGGTAAGTATATGTTGATATGGGTACTTATGCAATAATATTTTGCAATAATATAACTATAATACATTACATTACAGGTGATATTGTTGGGCCATAGTGACACTTATTTTAGAGACAAGCTAATGCAAGTGACTATTGCTTACAATCATTTTGGAGAAGGTCTAATTCAAAGAATGCCAAGGTACCATGAATTAAAATCCCTGAAAATTTACGTACCCTACCCAAACGGTTAAAAAATAGGCCCTTAGGCCCAAGTTTAAATGGTAAAGTTATATAAAAAATATATACATATATATATATATATATATATATATATATATATATATATAGGAATTTTTTTTTTTAAATATGCCGCCAAGATTTATGGACCCTGTCTGGTTGGCTTGTTACTTCGGACCTCATGTTGGCCATGTTGATATTAATAAAGATATGAATTAATATTATGTAACAGATGTAGGCATGGATATTTTCATGTGGTGAACAATGACTACACACATTGGGAGATGTATGCAATTGGTGGAAGTGCAAGCCCTACCATCAATAGTCAAGGAAATAGATACCTGGCCCCAGCAAATCCATTTGCTAAAACAGGTACAAACTTAATTAATTTATTTGTTTTTTGTTTGGGTATTGTGTTAATTTGGATGCATTGTATG
This sequence comes from Ambrosia x helenae, assembly GCA_030844895.1. Classification (NCBI taxonomy): domain Eukaryota; kingdom Viridiplantae; phylum Streptophyta; class Magnoliopsida; order Asterales; family Asteraceae; genus Ambrosia; species Ambrosia x helenae. Next base: position 37,448,513 of record CM061227.1, read on the forward strand.
TAGGTTACAAAGAGAGTGGATTCGGATCCAAGACACTGGCATGGATGGAACTGGAGGTCAGAAGGTGACCTACTTCTTAATGGGGCTTATTTCATCCATCTGGTGCTGGGGCCGCGGCCAGCTATGCTCGGGCCTCAAGTTTAGGTGCAAAGTCATCCTCATTGGTTGGTGTCATCACCTCTAGTGCTGGGGTTCTTAACTGTCGCATAGGCAGACGCTGTTAATTACTCGTTGGGTAAAAAGAAAAAAGAAAAAGAAGTCGTTTTGTTGCTACTCTGCCTACAAGTGAAAAACTATTTATAGAATATTTTCATACCTACAAATTACTTGACCTTGGTAAGTAAACGTTTTACAAATTGCTTTCCATCATTTGATTATTGCGCAACCTTGATCAACGTGTCAAGTGTTGCTTACGTTGTACGTACGTGCTATTTGGATTACAAGACAAGACGAGAGTATCTATATATAAACCGACGTTGCATTTTAGTTACTTTTATGTCTTGTAAGGTGTAATGTGAATTTGAAAAACCTGAAACTGAATGGAAAACTATTCAGAATTCAGTATTGGTTTGGTATATGGATATGGTTGATGAATATTTTGTTTTATTCAATTTTTGTATGTGATTTTGTTACAACTATGTCAATAGTCAATTATGTGGGTAATAGACGAATAGCTATGAATAAGACCTTCTCCAAAATGAAATGTACAGGCTACAGAATATCACTCAATAGCTATGAAACTCCTTGCCGTTAAAAATTTAATCAAACATTAGAAATATAGATAATAGATCATCCGATACATTTGAAATTGGGACATAAACAAATGGATGCATGATTTAATTGGTTATAATACCCGGCCCAACTTATGTATATTTCATATTGGGCTTATACAAGGCCCCATGGAGCACACTGGATGCATGTATATTTAAACAATAGCCACATGCCCACATGTATGTGACTGACCAAAAGACGTGGTGTCACGCAGTAACAAAGGTTGTAAATTGCAATAAGTAACGAACATAACTTCAGTAGCAAGCAAACACATAATTCTTCATCAGTATCAAAAGTGTCTTTAGCATATTTTGGTAAATATCAAGATAACCAATTAATTTCTGATAAGGGAGAAGATGAAGAATTTGGTTTTGTGATATAAGGTAATTAGAAGAAGAAAGTTTAATGGTTAACATGTTTAAAACAATGCCAATGGGAAGAGAGGCATTAGTCAGTTTTGTGGTAGCGGCCCTTGCCGAATCTTGAATGATAAACCAACGGGGCGATGGGGGGATTTTTTTATAAAATTTACACTATGAAGCAGAAAAAGCACAGGGTTGAGCCCTGGTAGCGGCGCATTTCCTCCAGTAGTAGTAGTTGTAAGTAAACTGCTGACGAATAGGATTAGAAAGAGATAGGCTTGTAAATGAACCGAATGAACATGAACAAAGGCATGTTCATGTTTGTTCATTTAACTTTAACCGAACACGAACATGACGCATTTTTGTGTTTGTCTTCGTTCATTAAGAAATTTGTCATGTTCGTGTTCGTTTATGTGTTTAAAACCTAAACAAAGACTTCATGAACGAACATAAACGGACTTCACGGACATAATAAATGTAAAGGATTTTGTATTATTAAAAAAAAAACCCAACTACTAATTGCTTGTATTTATAAAGTAGCTAAAGCCCAATTTACGTTTATATTTATATAAATATAACTACTTATGTAATTAATAAAATTCAAATGAACATAAACAAATATAAACGAGCACAAATTAACAAACATAAACGTTTGTTCACGAACATAAATGAACGAACACAGTGTTTGTTCATGTTCGTTCATTTAACTAAACGAACTTCCCACCAAACAAGTTCACAAAACAGTTCATGAACGTTCGGTTCATTTACAGGCCTAAATACCGTTATCAGTGGAGCAGCTTTGTAGGGGCCAAGGGTGCCCTAGGGCTGTACACAAGCCGAGTCCAGCCGAGCCAGGCTAAACTCGAGCTCGAGCTCGAACTTAAACGAGCCAGCCCGGCTCGGCTTGTTTTTTTTGGTCGAGCTAAAAAGCCGAGCTCGAGCTCGACTCGTAAATGTTCGAGCCGAGCTCGAGCTGGCTCGAGCCAGCTCGTTATTTTTTTTATTATTTTTTATAAATATTTATAAAATAAAAAACAAAACAAAAATAAAATAAAATTACACATATGCATGTATATTTTTTTATTTTTCTAAGTTAAGGTTTATTGGATTATGAAGAGGTGAGGTAGATAGGTAGTATGAGCAGGACATTTAAAATTTGAATTTAAAATTGCGTTTGGAGCCAAAATATATTACTTTCATCTATATATTAATTACACATACACAAGCCTGAGTCGAGCCATCGAGCCGAGCCACGAGTCGAGCCATCGAGCCGATTACACCCCTGGCTCGAGCTCGGCTCGGCTCAAAAACAAAACGAGCCTTTTCGAGCGAGCATCGAGCCGCGAGCTTTTTGTACACCCCTAGGGTGCCCTCCCCCCCCCCCCCCCCTTTTTTTTTTTGCTACGTATATATTGAGCTCGCCCCGCCTAATTTAAGGATCGTGTGACTTTCGGCCCCCAAAAAAAAATTAAAGCTTCGCCACTGAGTCCATTATAACTAGAGGTGGAAGGTGACAACTAGGGTTTTGAGGGGGGGGGGGGGGTGCAATCTGGGAGGAGTTGATACATATAATTTTTTTTTTGGGAAATTTCGATAAAATTTACAATGTGAAGCGAAAAAGCATGGGGTCGATCCCTGGTTTGGCTAAAGAGAAGATCCATCCCTGGTAGCGGTGACATCTCCTTCAATAGTAGCAGTTGTTACTTGTAAGTAGAAAGTCGGCCAATAGGATTAGAAAGACGTTGATGGCTTGGATTTTGAGGGGTGGAAGGCGACAACTAGAAAGATAGAGAAAGGATCGATGTTAAACTGATACCGTTAAGGTTATGGGTGGTAAAATGGGTAGGTTGGGTTGGGTTGGTTGTTGGGTCAGAATAGGTTTGGGTTAGGATGGGTTTGGGTCAAGATGGGTACATTAAAAAAATGGGTTATGATAGCTTGGGTCAGGATGGGTTTGAGTTTGGACGGTTTGTTTTTGGATAGTTTCACATCAAAATAGATTAAAACTTAAAAAAAAAAAAATTTAAAAAGTAAAAAAATAAAAATAAAAAAAAGTAAAAAAAACAAATTTAAAATTGAAAAAAACAAAAATAAACTTAAAAATAAAATTTTAAGGGATCCGAAATATTTCATTTCGAACCGGAGCGGTTTGACCCTATCGGGTTGGTTAACAACCCGACCCGTTACGACCCGAGCGGGCCCGGTAGCGACCCGAACTGTTTCGACCTGATCGGACCCGTTAGCGACCAGGACCGTTTCGACTCGGCCGGGCCTGTTAGCGACCGGAACCGTTTGGACCCGATCGGGAACGTTAGCAATCCGGACTGTTTCGACCCGATCGGGCTCGTCAACGATTGGGCCCGTTAGCGACCCGAACCATTTTGACCCAACTGGGGCCCGTTAGCGACCCGGACCGTTAACGACCTAGACCGTTTCAATCCTCGTGTAACACCCAAAACGATGGCGGAATTATCGAGGTGTCACGTAGTGACGATTGTTCAAAAGCATATGGTACGAAAATGTAAATATATTATTGAATAATTTAAATTGTCTTACATAGATGAAATGGAAAAAATACACATGTCTGAACAAAACATGAAATTTGAAATAAATTATTAAAAGCAAGCACTAAAATCCAATGTTATGAAACTAAGATCAAACTGCACCTGAAACATGTACAAAATAAGTTTTGTCAACATATGAAATGTTGGTGAGCATTCCTAGTTTTAATATATATAGTAAGTTAGAAAATGTTATACAATTCAAGTGCAAGCTACAGTGCATTTATGTAAACTATGTATCATACAAATGAGCGAAATCAATCCTGTGACTGTATAATGTACTAAATGAACGACGGTGTACTTATCCAAATAATTGGATAATAACTTAACAATGACCATGGATTCTCCGATGAAAAAGGGGGAGAATCAACCTAGGCGGGTTGTCAATCCAATAGCGCTATCCAATGTTAAGGTCGGCTTGTACAATGTTAATGATTTCACTAAGTACAAATGTATTTTACATGTAATGTCTAAGCATAAAGCACGTTTGTAAGCAAATGCACATAGTACTAGAATTGTATTGTAAAAATGTAAACTTGTATTTGTAATTTGTATAAGTGTACATGTAACACCCCAAAAATGAATAAAAGCAAAAAGGGGATAGGAAATACTCACTTTCGCCAAATGACTAGATGACTAAGCGAGCGTGAAAATGCGAGCAATCCAAAGATTCAACAACGAAACTAGTCCAATTTAGGAGAAAAGAAATCGAATAGGAAAAATATCAAGCTTCCAATTCGCCAATTACAAGAGCTTATAATCAAAGCTTCAAATGTAGAAGTAATATACTCTAGAAGAAAGGTATGAGGGAGAGTTTAATCGAATTGAAACAATCGATTTAGAGGTGCAAAGTGTAATGGGTCATAGGTGGGTTTTTATACTAGTTTTGGATTCAATTAGGCTTTAAAATTGGTCAACACAATAAAGTAAGGTTTTAAAATAAGTTGACTATTTGACTAGGACTTTGACTAGGAATTTGACTAGGACTTTGACTGGGACTTTGACTGTCTCAGCGGACCGCGAGGGCTAAAAAAATAAAATTTTTTTTTTTCTAATTTAGTCAATTTTATGTTATAGACTTGTTTCCTTCTGTTTCTAAGTTGTTTAGGACCGAAAATTAAGGGCTTTGAGTATCAAGGTTTTAAACATACGTGCTCGGGTGTAGATGTGAGTATAAAACGTGCATACTTTTACTTATGAAAATTATAAGTTTTATTAAATTGTGAATTTTGGTCCTATTAAAATACAAGGGTTAAAAAATGAAAATTTTGAAATAGTTGAGGAACCAATTATGCACATTTATGAAAAGTGAAGGGTGCAGGTTGTCACACCTCGGCCCGTCAACGACCTGGGCCGTTTCGACCCGATCGGGCTTGTCAACGACCGGGACCGTTTTGACCCGAATGGCCCTTTAACGACCGGGAAAGTTTCATCCCGAACAGGCCCAATGAGTGCGCGGGCCGTTTCGACCTGATCAGGACCATTAGCGATCGAAACCGTTTCAACCCGGTCGGGCCCGGTAGTGACCCGGACCGTTTTGACCCGACCGGGCCCGGTAACAACCCAGACCGTTTCAACCTGACCCGTCCCGTAGCGACCCGGACTGTTTCGACCCGGCCGGGCCCGGTAGCGACCCGGACTGTTTCGACCCGACCGGCCCGGTAACGACCCAAACCGTTTCAACCTGACCCGTCCCGTAGTGACCCAGACCGTTTTGACCCAGCTGGGCCCGGTAGCGACCCGGACCGTTTCGACCCGACCTGGCCCGTAACAACCCAGACCGTTTCAACCTGAACCGTCCCGTAGCGACCCCTACTATTTCGACCTGACCGGGCCCGTTAGTGACCCGAACCATTTCAGCCCGACCGATCCCGTTAGCAACTCGGACCGTTTCGACCCAACCGGGCCAGTCAAAGACCAGACCATTTTGACCCGAACGGGCCGGTCAACAACCCAGACCATTTGGACTCGATCAAGCCCGCTAACGACTCGAACCGTTTCGATGAGATCGGTCTCATTAACGACCCGTGTTGTTTCGACATTCTCGTTCGTTAACGACTCGAACGGTTTCGAACCGACTAGGGTTATCAACAAATGCAAAAGATATAATTTTTTGTTTTTAATGACATTGATTTTTACGATGCATCAACATTTTTGGTGTTGGGTGAGTTTTAATTCAGATTTGTATATGGTTATCTAAAAATACATATCCTGACCTATTTGTTTTTTTTGACATACTCATCCTCACCCACTTACTTATTTCCTACAATTAAAATTACTTATCCTAACCCTTTTAAAAATTATACTAAACCCATTTTAACCCACAAGGTCAAATTTTAAAACCAAAACAACTTAAACTTAACTAGATGGGTTGAAATTGTCATTAAGGTTTATAAATATTCACCATAAGTAATATTCTATTGTTGAATTAATTTTTAATGTTACAAGTTAATTCAACCTTTTATTTACAGAAGAGATACTCATAGAAACTACAATTACATCATTTATCTCTAATAGCTATGTTCTTTCATATATTATATATAAAATTATGCGAATTATTGAAATAATTAAAGAGTTATATATGCTAGCTTCAATCAAAATGGATACCATGATATAATGGTATGGTGTTTGTTTCTCTCATAAAAGTGATATGAGTTCATATTCTTGAAAATACAAGGTTAGGTGATATTTATATACCAAACTTTATAAGAAGATCGAGCTTAATATCATCTCATTTAGCTAAAGAATAGACTTAGGTGAGTTAGGTCTTATCATACTATCCTATATATTAGTTTTCAAATTTGACGATTAGTTCTAGTGACATTCTAGTAATTTTCATTTTTCAGACATTTGCATGGGTATAACTGTAATTTCCTTGTGGTATAAAAAACGTCTCCTCTCTCTCCGTCACCGACCTACTCCGTCTCCTCTCTTTCTTTGCTTCGGTTTGCCATACACCACCACAAACCTTTGTATATCGTCCAACGGTTCCCCATGTGTGGTATACGTGTGAGTGATTGTAAGACGCTGGTGTAGACGGTGGTTGGTGATGTTTGTGGTAGTATAGAGCTTGGTCTTATCATATTGATTTGAATTCATGGTAATAAACGGTATAATTTTGATTTATGCATTTGTAACAACTTTGGTTGCCATTCTCTGGCGTCTTGCTAAAGTAGTTTTAGTTTTTTTATATGTTGCCTTGGCGGTTAAAAAGTGTGGTATTATTATTTAGGAGTGATAGATTATTATAAAAAAGGGTAATTTTTAATCGTACTTTTATAAATGTTACCACTTCTTCTTCTTCTTTTTTTTTTTTACATCTACAAATGCATGCATTTGTTGTGCTAATTATAAGAAAACAAACAAACAAAACGAAAGTCTTGCTGATGCAGTAATTGACATCTGTTCCCAATGGATTATTGTCACCGTTTCCATTAATATTCTTGCTCTCATCTCGTCGGATGGACTTTTTATAGATTTTTTTTTTGTACTAGAATATTTATTGATTAAAAGGACCAAATATAAAACGATGACGAAACTTTTTTACTCCGATCTTTAAATTTTGTAGAGGTATTTAATTATTTGACAAAATTACACATTGTGTGTATGACCAAAATGATGGAACGTGTCCTTTAATAAAAAAAAAATCATTTTGTGTTTAAATTCTCTGTTTTTCTAACATATTGTATCCTTTAATACAAACCCAGTTAGTAAAGTTAGTTATCTTCAACCCAGGTAAGGGCAAAATTGTCCATTCACACCCTTTGACTTTAAAAAAACCATTTATGAACTCGTTTGACCCCGATCTAACCTTTCTCCTTCTCTCTCATCTCGGTTATGTCTCTTTCTCTACCTTTTCTCCACCAACACCAGTGATTACAATTAAAGAGAGTGGACTGTTCAGCTTACATGTTCTCGAAAGTGAAAGATATCCAAACCAAAATGCCCTAAAATTAGATTCAATACTGTATACATATAACCTTGAAAGAGAAACTAGAAAGAGAAAATATAGTTGAAGGAAAAAGATGAAGCCTGCTCCCCCTCCACCACTATCGGCTTTGGCTACCCATCTACCAATACAACTACCCCTCAATTTGAGCTTACTCTCTCTACCTAATTCTATACCCCCCCCCCTCCTTCTGCCCTGTCCAGCACCGCCGATTAGATCTCTCTATATATTGCTACCTTCTCTAACCTCCATAGTTACCGGTTCTAGCACATAAATACGCCATAATTGATTGCAATTTTATGTATTTGGGTACCAGATTTTGTGGAAGGGGAGTGGATACAGGAGGATTAGGGTTTTTAATGGTTAGGGTTTCGTGATAGATATGGTTCCAACGGTGGTGGTGGTTTTCGGAGGTGGTGGTTGCGCAAATGGTGGTGGTTTCAGGCGGTGGTGGCTGCACAGATGGACGGATGGTCATGGTTTCAAGTGGAGGTTGTTGCAAAGATCATGGTGGTGGTTCCCAGATGGTGATGATTGCCTAGATGGTGGTGGTTAGGGATGGCAATCAAACCCGAACCCGATGGGTAAACCCGAAACCCGACACATTTGGGACGGGTTTGGGGTCGGGTAATCAAGTATGGGTCCGGGTATGGGATTAGTTTTTATTTTTCACGGGTTTGGGACGGGTTTGGGATTTGATGATATACCCCGTTTACCCGACCCGATTACCCGATAAAGTATACCCGTTTACCCGATTAGATACCCAATATAATTTCTAATATATCTTTTTAAATATGTATACATAATATATGTAATTCTCCATCTACATTGTCATCTTGTGCTAAAATTACCAAAAATTAGTGTATACTATTTGTTATCTATGTCTTTGATTGTTTTTATATGATTTAAGTATTTTATGTTTATACACTATAATCATTTACATGTATATTTAATAGGGTTAGGATCAAATACACAGTGAAAGAAAAATAGGAAGTCGTAGGAAGTGTATCAAACGGACTCCGATTGAACTCATTCAAACGGCATTGGAATCGTCTTATCGAACCCTACGTCGTTAGTTTTTAGGTCTTCGTTTTTTTGAGGTTTTAGCTTTTAGTTTTTAGAATATGCGTTATATCATTGTGTCTTTTATGTACCATTGTGTCTTTTATGTACCATTGTGTCTTTTTCTTATTTTCATCGTTGTGTCATTTTTTCAATTCATTGTGTCATTTTTCTTCAGCATTGTGTTATATTTTTTGGCACTGTGTTATATTTTGTGGCTCATTGTGTCATATTTGATGATCTATTGTGTTTTTTGTATCCTTCTCACCCTTCTCATTTTTTGTAGCCTTTGTAGAATAACTTAACCCATATTTAATAATGCTAAATGTAATTGGTTAATAGTTACCTAATAAATGCCCGTCGGGTTTTTGGTCGTATATACTCAATGAGTAAGTTTAAAAATTAATGGGTTTACCCGAAACCAGCGGGTATACCCGATACCCGATGGGTATTTACCCGACACAAACCCGACGGGTTTTGGGCCGGGTTTGGGACAAGCATACCTAATCGGGTATGGGGTTGGGATTACCTAAACCCGTCCCAAACCCGACCCATTGCCATCCCTAGTGGTGGTTTTCGGGAAGAGGTGATTGCAAAGATGGTGGTCGTTTTAGGTGATGGTAGTTGGGCAGATAGTGGTGGTCTCTGGTGGTTTTGGTGGTTGGTAGAGAAAAGCTAGAGAAAGAGATAAAGAAAATAAAGTTGAGAGAGAGGGGAGGGGGAGAGAAATATTGCAGATTTATAAAGAGTTTTTTAAGTCAAAGGGTGTGAATGGACAATTTTGCCCTTACTTAGATTGAAGATAACTGACTTTACTAACTGAGTTAGTAGTAAAGGACACAATATGTTAGTAAAGTAGAGAATTTGGATACAAAATGAAATTTTTTTTTATTAAAGGACACGTTCTATCATTTTGGTTATACAAAAAGGACACAAAGTGTAATTTTGTCTAATTATTTTGTAGGTACAAAAGTCCACTTAAATTCAAGTAAATATATCAACTTAAACTGCTTCATCTATGGGTGTCTTTTTCCTGCGGATGTATTAGAAATGATACCTTGGAACGGATGTAAAGCCAAACAAATAGCTTTTATTCCAAGAACAGAGGATTGTGTTGGTTGTAAGAGATGTGAATCCGCCTGCCCAACAGATTTCTTGAATGTTCGAGTTTATTTATTGCGTGTCGGGTTAGTAAGTTCTAGGTTGGTGACGTGTGCGGATATACACATAATTTCACAATGAATAAACACACGTTTTGCTTTAATATTTATAAAAATGGTTTAGACCTTTGATGTGTTGGCAAAAACATATTGTTAATATATTAGTTTTGTATATATTTTAGTCTTATATTGTGTACTTTTAATCGGTCTTAGTTATTTAATAATGTACATGTGTTTTGTAGGTGTTCGTGAGATAGGAGCTTAATAAGAAGAACTTTGGTCACGTCGCGGACACCCAGTACAAGAGCATGGAGTAGTAGTAGTAATAATAATAATAATAATAATAATAATAATAATAATAATAATAATAAAGAAAAAAATAAGAAACTTGACATAAAGGCCCAAATCGTATGAAACTTAAAAGAGGAACAATCTACTTAAGTCTTGTGTGGCTAAATTAATTTGGTAAATATGCTCACTAGAAGTCAAAAAGCCATGGCACAATGATCTTTGAATTGGGTCAGACGACAAAATGGTTTGTAAGTCAATTGCCCATTAAATGGAAATGGGCTCCCACGAAACAACGGCCCATAAAGGGAAGTCGGTGTTATCTTTGGAAGGCATAAAAGAAGATTTTGGACGGCAAACTGAAGGGGGGACGCACATGAGCAGCCGAAGGCTGTTGTACATGGAAATCAAAGATAAAATCATGAAGATGAGCGGCTAGTCTTCTCGCGGTTCTCTCCGGGTGAATGATTCGTTCGTTTTATTAGCCTTATTCTGTTTTATACTTAGTATTTGGATTGAATTTTGTGAACATCTTAAAGTTCTTTTGGATTCAATTGTATGTTTGACTGATCTAGACAATTTGGTTTCTTTGCATTTATACAATATATCATCGTTTCTTGGTTTTCTTGCACTAGGAATAATTTGATTTTGTATTTAGTGTTAAGATAATTGAATTGGGTTGAACAATTTAAACAGGATCATGTCTATGTGATTCCCTAGCTAGGTTAATTACAGAGTAGCTTTAAAATTACCGAATCAAAAACCCGAAGTGGCCGTTTTCTTTATAGTATTGTTTTTAATCAAACTTTAATCAATCACTTTGTTTTTGCAAGCAAGTAGCAAATCAACTTCATAAATTTAATTTAGTTTAATCATTTAGTTTAATTTATAAACTGCTATTAACACTTTCCACAGACTCCTCGTGGTTCGACAACCCTACTCCCTATACTGCAGTCCTTGTAGCTAAGGAGTTGTTTTTAAAATATTTTTTAATTAGCACCCCGACAACGGCGCCAATATTAAAACACACACAATAGGGCAAGTGTACCCTGTCATATATGTAATAATGTACAGATAAGAACCAGATATCGATTCATGGACGCACGCGGAGCAATGGTACTAAAACTTTGTCCCCAATTTACCAGTAGAAAAAGATAGTTTGAAGTTTGTTTATAACTAAATTAATTCTAAAATATCTAAATAACATATGTAAGACTCCAAATACAAATATAACTATATAAACTATAATATACCAATCCTAGCATGTCATCTACATATAATAAGTAATACAGGCGTGTGATCAACATTCCCATTTTCCGACAGTTAGTGTCCCTTTCGGGCATCCTAACATGACAACTATACAGAAAGCTAACACGAATACACACGTTAACCACTTCAAGTCGTTTATTAGCGAGCAGCTGATATGATCTCATGCAGATCTTCTAAAGATAAGTTAGTCATCTGTTAAGAGTATTCTAACCTCACTAATTCAGGAAAGCGATACCGAATACACAATACAGCCACCTAAACTAGCATAAAGTAGAGCATTTCACAATAGCAATACCACATTAGCAATACCACATTCATCAAAACCATCCGCAAAGTATAATATATCAAGAGTTGAGTGCTGTGGCCTGTGGGATTATGGGTTATTTTGGAAACAAAGGGTCAGTGTCGGTTAGCATGTCGATTATAGGTACGAGCTTCTGCTTTGTTGTTGCTCACTTGGCTTCTGGTGACAAGAAAGGAGATAAATGGAGAAGAAATCATCAAGCATCCAGTCTACTGGAACAGGTTTTTATTTATTTTTATCCTTAGCATGTTTTAAAGAGAGTTCGAAAAAGCGCAATCGGTTGATTTAAACAGCTGAGAGCTGCAACAACAGCTGTTTTAAACAAGTGCAGCAACAGTTGGTTAGACAGGGTAATGTGAAACCATTGTGCATGTTCTTCTCATTATAATTAGATTTCTTGGCCTGATACATGAGTGGGTTGGGTTGTGCCGACTCACTTATCCAAGTTTTTGTATAAATATTTAGTGTGTTAGATATGATTAGAAAGTTTTATTTTAGGTGTGAAAAACACAGTACGATGGACATTCAGTCCGTTTAACTTATTTGACCTAGACAAAACATATAATTTATGCGTCAAAAACACAATACAGTGGACTTTCAACCCTTTTAACTGATTTGACATGTTTCGTTTATAGACAACATATTTAATTTAGGAATAATGGAAATAAATAATCTCAACTATTGACTATTGGCCAATAACAGTCTCAACTACGAAAATTACCAATAGTGGTCCCAACTTTTGACATATTGGAATATAGTGGACCCAAACTAACGGAGGTCTAACTCCGTTAGTGTGATGCTGACGTGGCATCCTAGGTGGCAAAATGATCCTACGTGGCATCCTATGTGGCATCCTAGGTGGCAAAATGATCCTACGTGACATCCTACATGGCATCCTACGTGGCATGCCACGTCAACACCACACTAACGCCGTTAATTTGGGTCCATTATATTCCAATATGTCGAAAGTTGGGACCACTATTGGTAATTTTCGTAGTTGGGACTATTATTGGCCAATAATCAATAGTTGGGATTATTTATTTCCATTATTCCTTTAATTTATGCCTAAAAAACACACTATGGTTGACTTGCAACCCATTTAAATGATTTGACTGGTTTCGTTTATAGACAAAATAATTATATCTGTTTTGCCCATTCAACTTGCTAGAGACAAAATATAGCTCGAATCAAATCTGTTTGTAAATAAACGGATCAAAAGTGCCGCCCACACTGCCTAACAAATCTGTTTAAAAAGTTTAGCTAAAGTGGGAATGGGCAAAATTGTTTGAAAAAAATCTCAAAGTTTATTTTTATTTTATACATATCTCTTTGTCACAGATTTATAACTGTAATCTAATACTATTGTTTTTCTAAACATGATGCAATAATAAACATGATGAAGAAATGACATTGTGATGAAGTGTTAGGTGCAGACACAACAATACAGTGTTGATCTTGAAGCTATGAAGTGCAGAAAAGGTACTGTTGATAGTATACATTCTAAACTGTTGATAGCCCGTATAAATAATATCAAGAATTAAAGAAACTTACCAAAAGATTGTGGTATACATTCTAAACTATTGATAGGTGCAGACGCAACAATACATGTGGAGCAAACTATTGGTTGACAATAATCATGTTGTTGGTGTTGTTCACACAAATTACTTAGAGTATATAAAGAGGGAAAAAACGGTTTTCTCCAAGCTTTTTTTGTGAAGAATATAAACAATTTGGTTACAAGAGCATATTGTGACAAGGTGCTGAGTGAATCAAATCTAATTATCAGACCATTGTGACTTAAAAGTTCTTATAATGATAACATCTGATTTTGATATTATATGGTCAGGTACTTAGGCTTTCTGCTGCAACCCAAGATTTAACCAAATTTGTAATTTGTAATGTTCATGGCGTGAACCTAAAGTTTTTGAAAATCAGGGAGAAAACGGCTGTAGAAATGGAAAACGGGCCCCAATCTTTCTCAAAAGGAGCTTACTTTTTGGGCAAAATGGTTTGGGCAAAGGGATACCGCGAGTTAGTAGATTTATTAGCTGAACAAAAAGATAACCTTGATAACGCGAGTTAAAGATTTATTAGCTAATGAAGTACAAAGTGCAGCCAAAAAGTTGAACTTAAACGTGAACTTCTTGAAAGGCATAGACCATGCTGATGACTCACTTCACAGGTAAGACTTACAAACTTACAATATTCATAATATCATATACATTCACATAATTTAAAACAAAATATTATTATTTGGGACTATAGTGATATCGTACATGAGCTACTATATTTCAAATGTTCATATCTAAGTAGAATTGAGTTTTTTAACTAATAATAATCTAAAAGATGCGTCTTTGGTTTTGCTCTAATTTCTCATCTTTTCAGCTGTCCAACGGTAGTATGAGCACCTTTTGGCCATCTTTCCTCCAGCTGTTGGATGTTGATTGTAATCGGTTATTTATATCTAAGCTGTTAGATGTTTATTGTCGATAACAGAGGCTGTGCTTAAATATAACATCTCTGAGCTTTATATAACTATTATGATAAAATTGTCATAATGGATAAACTCATTTTGATATGAATGTGGTTTAGAGTGTTGTTATGTAATTGTTAGTAGTTTTTCTTTGATTATCTAATAAAATAACCATATGCAAAAGTGTAGTAAACATTTTGAAACGGGTAGTCTACATCATTTTTTTAAGACAATTAGTCCTCAATTATAAATAACGTAAACAAACTTTACTAAAGTCTGTTTACTAAACACCATATCAAGAAGTCAATTATCTGTTGCAAGCAAAGTTTGTCTACTAAGGTCTGTTCTAAAGTAGTAGGTCTGTTAAGGAGACCTGTCTTAAACAGTTGTTGCTTTAAAAAGTTGTTATTAAGGCCTGTTCCATAAACATATCATCATCTAATATGTTTATGGAACGGACCTTAGCAACATCTATTTGAAGCAACAACTGTTTCAAACATATCTTTTTAACAGACTCAGTGCTCTGGAACAGACCTTAGTAAACAGACTTTGTTGGCAACAGATGATTGACTTTGCTAATTCTAATAAAAAAAGATTTAGACTTCCCGTGCATTGCACATGGCCAGCTTTATGTCGCATTGTCAAGAGTTAAAAGCAAGTCAGGTGTGACGTTAATTATACTTGATGCTAATGGGAATGTCAAGACAAACAAAAAATGTGGTGTATAAAGAAATATTTAGTGATATTTGAATAAGATGTGTATTGGTTTCTTTTAAATTTTAATAAAATATTTCTACTATATTTTTTTATACGTTTTACCGCTCAAAATAATTGTAATGTTTGAAACCGCGTGTCAACGCGGGCAGAAGTCTAGTATCATTAATAATAAATGTGTCTTCTATGTCTCCACACCCCACCCATGACCTATTTTATTGTGTGTTTACTCTATCCTATGTGACAAGGAGACATCCTATTTTAGGTGTCTCCACACCCACTAGCCTAATAGTGCGACCATATCCCATGTGTTAACAATTTTAGCACCTTACCACCCTACTAATGATCGCTTACCACATATATACATGTTAAATACGAGGCACTATGAATACTAACTTTATATATAACTCCTTTTTGTTTTTTATGTTTCAATTTCACCATATATCAAATATTATGCCTATTTTACTTTTATTTAGTTTGAACATTCTATTAAATCTTGTGGTCATTAGTTTAAAAAAATGAATATGCAAGTGTGTTTAACTTTTTTCTCGTCATCTATCTATATATATAAAAGAAAACGTATATGTTGACGTGACGTGCAATGGATGCCTCAACCTCTCATTAAGAGTGCCACGTGGCATCATAATTAAAAGATTTTAGTGTTTTTGAATTATTTCCTTTTTTAATTAAAAAAAGATAAACATAAAACCCTAAATTTTCGATTACTAAAATTAAATTGAGTTATTTTAGGGAAAAAAAAATTTAAAAATAAATTTAAAATTTTCTCTCTCATGTTTCTTCCCATAATTTTTAAACGTTTATATATTTTATATACGGGATTTTTTAAAGAAAAAAATTACACCAAATTAACGAACGTTTTATTATCTTTCCAACGAGTACCATAGTGCTATATAAAAAACGGAGAAAAAATCGACTATTTTTTGTGGGGTTTCGTTTATACAGGAAAAAAACACACAAAGTGTTCATGTTATTCATTAATCATGTTTTTTTCTTTTAAACCAGGTTCTTATCTACGATGTTGAAAATCAGCCCAATCGCCATGTTATCATTTAAAATACTATGAAAATGCAATGATTGAGAGATTTTGTGGTTAATTAACTTAAGCCATTTGCAATAGGTTATCACGTAAAATTAGATTTTTCAACCTCGGGACGCTCCCGAGGTAATCAGCTAGTTCCATCATATATGTGTGAAAACATAGCTATATTCAAAATACTACGATGGACTATGTGTATTTTGTAATTTTCTTTTTAATTTTTTTATGTTTCAATTCATCATTTGTATTTTTTTTTTAACCTAAAAAATTTCTTTTTTCATTGATTAGGGAACAAAGTACGGAAGTTACATCATAAAATTAGATTTGTATTTGAAATAATATACACTTTTGACCTATTTAGTTTTTCATTTAGTTTGATTTTTTTTAATAACTTTTGTTTATTAACCCTCTATAACAAACTGAATAGGTAGGTGTTTGTTTTTTTTTCCTTTTCGACATTTCGATATAAACTTAATTTGTTGAATAAAAGAGTTATACTCAAAGTAGAATATGCTTTTTGGTATTGTAAGCTATAGCAAGTGTCACTACCATGACGAACCGAAATATTTCTGACCAAACAACATCGCTACTTGTATTGGTTTTATCAAAACCGGTACCGGTATTCGATATTCAATAATTTTTCACTAGTAATTTATTTATTTTCGTTAAATTTTATAAACAAATTTGAAAGCAAATTATTTTATATTTTTTTTCTCAACATATTGATACAAATTTATATTCAATATAAAGTGTTGGTACAATGACGAATCAAACCAGTTTCGACGAAACAACACTGTCACCAATATTAGTTTTTATTATTTCGATTGATATAAAACATATTTTGATACGTTTTTTTTTGGAACATCACAACTCTATCATTTTCATCCTTTTCATGTTTTATCTTTTAATTGTTATATTTAGTGTCGTTCGATACCATAACAAATTAAATTGATATTAAACGAATTCTAGCCATGTTTTTTTAACGGAGAAGATAACTTTCATTCCACCAACAAACTAGCAAGAAGCTAGAGTTACACCAAAAAAGGACCGGAAAAAAAAACAACACCAATAACCAAAGTACCTAATCAAACCCCAAAACTATGTTAACCGTAAGCAACCGGGACCAAAAACCCCACCTTAAACCTTGACACTTTAACACCCTTTTTCACTCGACCGCTTTTCCTTTTGATCTTATCATTCTCTTTTCCATCCACATCCATTGTCTCATTCTAAGAAACAAAAGATTATAAATTTCACTTGCTGAGCTAAGGGACAAATTCTAGCCACGTAGCGCGGAGAATCTCACAATATGACTAGTATTATATATGAAACGCTGGTCTGAGTTGGAACAAGATATCTATGAGAGTATGAAACGTGGTGCTGCATGTAATGTTTCGTAAAGAACAAGGGGAGGAGGTTTGACCTACAATTTACACCACCTTAACTTTTCCCTTCTTTTCATACACTTCCCCTCACCTAACTCTGATCACCATGCAATTCCATTCAATACTTCACACAAACATTAATTCCATGCACCTCTTCCTTCACCTGTCCACCACCTTCATGCCCTCCATAAATAGCCACCATCACCACCATCAACTCACAACATTCCCTCACTGATCAACAACCCTTTGTTTACAATTGTGTGTGTGAGTTAGTAAGTTAGAGAGTGAGAGAGATGGCTAAGTTGTACTTTGTAGCAATATGTGTACTTGTACTTTTTGGGCAAATCAATGCAAGAGATGTACCTAGTATCACAATAAGTGACAAAACTCCCACCACCGCTAAGATGGCGGCTGCCACCGCACCAAACGGAGGAGCTGGTGTCAAAGATGAGAAGAACTTCATTGCATACGGTGGTGTGGGCGGTTTTGCTGGTGTAGGTGGATACACAGGTGTGCTTCCAGCGCTTGGTGGTGTTGGTGGGGTTGGTGGTGCCGGTGGTGCAGGTGGGATTGGTGGTGCCGGTGGTGCAGGTGGACTTGGTGGGCTCGGTGGTGTTGGTGGGCTAGGTGGAATCGGTGGTGCAAGTGGGCTAGGTGGTGTTGGTGGGCTAGGAGGTGCAAGTGGGCTCGGTGGGATAGGTGGAATAGGTGGTGCTAGCGGTCTTGGTGGTGGTGTTGGTGCAGTGAAAGGTGGTGGAATCGGTGGTGGGATCATAGTTCCTTAATTAGTGTTAAGATTTTATTTTACGGTTATTTCGTTGGTACCATACCACGTATTGCATGCATGTCTGTTTTTGTACTTTGGTTTCCTAGTTAATTGTATGATGTCATGATCTTTGGTATTTTTGATGGTCTAGCTAGAGGTTAGTTAGGTGAGTAGTCAGTTGTTCTGGTCTTATTGTACTCTCTATGCATTTTCAAGATTTTATGCTTTTAATCATATTATCAATTATTATATATATTTATCTCTAATAAATTCAGCATCAACATATATCAACAATTTGCCTTGCTTTAATATAGAGATACAAACAAGCCGACTTAGTCAACCTCGGCTCATAGCTCGAGCTAAAAATAAGATTGTTTAATAAACTAGCCTGAGTTTCACTTATCAAGCTCGAGCCGGTAAGCGAGTCTAAACAAGTCCACTAAATCTATATAAATGTCAATTAATAAATAATAAATGAGCCGAGTTCAAGTTTCAGAAACAAAGCTCAAATCAAGCCGTGCTTGAGCTCAAGCTTTCATAAGCTAAATGAGCCTGAGCCCAATCGAACTCAGGCTCGATTGAACTCGTTTGCACCCTTTTATACAAATGGTTTTACCTTAACAACACCTCATTATTGTCCTTTTCCCATTTATACATGTAATGTGATTTCCATTTTAAAAATAGTTAAAAGCAGAAGCAAGGCATGAGCCGAGCCAACCCTAGCTCAGGCTCAACTCATTTACAAACGAGTTTTTTTATTCAAGCCTACATGGCCGGTAACGTTTTTTTATCACGTCAACTACGTTCATATCTTATTACTTTTAACATGGCATATGTATACAAACACTACATGCACTACAAGGAAGGATAACATTAGCGGCGACACCATTTTTACCATCAGAACTCATGGTCGAGTTCTTCTCAAGTGATGGTCATTAAGTCTTGCAAAAACGAAATGACCTAACTAGATAGCTAGGGTAAGTAAGAGATCGCATCCACGAAAAGCATGTGGTTAGTATTACACGTTTTTTTTTTTTTTTGGAATGGCCGCCAGGACATTAAGCCTCGAACTCGAGACCAATGGCCTGTGAGACGCCACTAATATCACGTCTTGCCTCGAGCCCGAGACACCCTACTTAACACCTATTGCACTAATTCCCTGGGAAAACCTCCTAAGGCATGTCACTCAAGAGAGTCGAACTCTTGACCTTGTGGATAAAACTAGTTGGCTCCACTAGATGGGTTGGCTATTGACCCTTAAATGGATGACCTCATAATCACAAACCTAGCAACAAAAACGATCGATGGTTCCATCTTCGCAGACAACGACCCTTTCTACCGATGACCCCATAATCCTCAGACTGTCCATGTGAAATAACTGTAAGCCCTTCGCCCATCTCCTTCCTGAGGGCTGGCAAATCGTGTCCCTAACAGGTTAACAGGTCTCTGACGCGCGCGAACAAATCAAGTTCTAAACATGAACACGACTCGTTTAACTCATTTATATCTCATGTTTATAACACAGTTTTATGTTTTATGTACCAAAAAGGGAAATGAAAGATTTTTGCCTCTTAATTCTAAGTATTAAAAAAAGTCAAAAAATCAAATAGTGTACTTTTCAGTCAAACAGGTCTTATCGTGTCTTAACAGGTTACCCATTGCCAGCCCTGTTCCTCAGCCCTCTACGACAAATCCTCCCCCCCCCACCATATTATAGATAATCAGTCGTTGGTCTTGAAATCACCAAGGGGATCGAATCGTGTTGGCTAGAGTCTTCCAACAATGACCGGTGTTGCTTGATTTGATTGAATGTAAAATGTGTGTGTGTGGTGGGTGGGGGGGGGGGGGGGGGGAGGGGGTTGTGTTTTCTCTAGCGGATAATGTATTTAGTCCTTGGGTCCTATCATATTTGTGTTTTTTTACTTTTGGTTTGTTATATAATAAGGTGGGTGGGGGGGGGGGGGTTGTGTTTTCTCTAGCGGGATAATGTATTTAGTCCTTGGGTCCTATCATATTTGTGTTTTTTTTACTTTTGGTTTGTTATATAATAAGGGTAGTTTGGTCATTTAACATAAAAACTAACAACGTTAGCCAAGTAGGCTGAAATGAAAATAAAAGCGAAATGGGGTTGGGGGGGGGGGGGGTCTCTAGCGGGATAATGTATTTAGTCTCTGGGTCCTATCAAATTTGTGTTTTTTTTTAACTTTGGGTCTGTTATTTAATAAGGGTAGTTTGGTCATTTAACAGAAAAACTAATAACGTTAACCTTAGCCAAGTAGGCTGAAATGAAAATAAAAGCGAAAGTGTCTAGCAAGAAAAAAGAACTAAAATTTGGAATAAAACAATTATTTTCCCAAACCATGTAGACAATAACTTGTATTTATTCATATTTAATTGATCAAGTTTTTTTTTATGCATTTGATGTTGATAACTTATCAAAGAAATATGGAAATAGAAGTTTCGTGCGATTGATTACTTTTTGTACATATTAATCTTTGGGTCGGGCAACGGAAGCTCAATTTTTAGGCTCAAATATGGATTTCGTGAGGGGGTGGGGGGGAGTATACCCTCGGATAAACCACGAGCTTATAGCTTAGTGGTTGGGGGATATGATGGAAGACTTCTGGCCACTTGGTCAGGAGTTCGATTCCTGATCCAACCGGTTTTACCGGCTCTTTACCGTCGTGCTCTCGGGCGGGTGAAAGGTCGGGTTTTCTCCGGAATAGGTGGCTTGGTGTGTTAGCTACCCGGCGCATTCTAGGGCGGGCACCTAAGACGTGTCTTCACCTAGGAGCGTATGAGTGTTTTCACGATTGTTGGGTGCCCGGGTAGCTGGCACGTCAGTTTGTTGGCCGTTCAAAAAAAAGTATACCCTCGGATATATCTTAGGATGGACTAATTCCTACATTTTTGTATTATTTAATTTTGTTTCAATAAATATTTTCAGGTTTTAGCTAGCTTTTCTAATATAAATGTCATTAAAAAAACCAAAAGAGTAAGTTAATTAAATATTAGTAGTTTTTTTTTTTAACTGTGAATTTCATATATTAGTTTTTATTTAGTTGTGACTTTTGAGGAAATTAAGATATAAAGAATATTGAATATATTGAATGCCATTTAAGTACACACCTCCCACCTCAAAATCCCGACAACATACAGTATCATGAAAAAATGGCAAATGTTGCTCATCTCTCTTATAGTGTTGCACATCTTTTACATGTACATAAGGTTCCTCAAGGCTGAGGATTATTTCTCCATACAAGGTATTGAGTACAAAATCCGTGTTGTCAACGGTTTCACCAACAACTCCTCCATCCCTTTGGTCATTTGGTGCATATCACAAGATGGTGATATGGGCGGTCGAGCCCTTCAAGAAGGCGATGATTACACTTGGTATGCTCGGCTCACTTTCTGGACCCCCGCCCCGGCTTACTCGTGCACCATAAAGTGGGACCGAACCAAGAAGACGTTTGAACCTTTTCAGGTGCACCGAGGCAGACCCAAGTGTGGAACTCGTGGGAATTGTTCGTGGTTAGTCAAGGAAGATGGGATTTATTTTAGCAACGATGAGTCTAAATGGGTTAAGGATATCTCATGGATCTTAATATAGTATGTGTTTTCTAATCATTTTACAGAAGAAATCATAGTTTTCCGTAACGTTTTCTTTTCCCATAAAAAAACTCATAGTGCTCATAACATTTTCTTTTTTCCTTATTAGTTCCCTTTCCTTGATATCTTTTCTAATTACAACCTAATTTAATGTTGAATTTTCTTTTTCCTTATTAGTTCCTTTTCCTTAATATCTTTTCTAATTACAACCTAATTTAACGTTTGAAGAAATAGTAAAAAATGATTATAAAAGTACTAGGCTATAATAATATGCATTTATTAGTAAATCGACTTTAGGATATCATATATCATATCTCTATTATATTTAAGAGTAAAAGATGGCTAAGATGGTCATTTCACATTAATTTTAAGATATTTAATAAAAAGAAAGTATAGGATAGAAAGTATTCTTAACGTGAGAAGTGTAGGAAGCCACCATAACTTACCACCTGTCAACTGTGGTTAACCCAATTAAACTCAATAACAGTTAATTAAACTCAATTACAGTCAAATCAATGGACAAATCAAACATTTTACCTAAAACTGTTTTACGTAAATCACGTTACTATATTTGGTAACGATTCTCGAAATAACGTTTTTTTATTTTCAAATCTGAATTTGAATTATACAACACCAGTCGATCATATTACAATTCAAACACATTACGATTTTCATAATCATAGTCAATTGAAGTATTGCAAGATGTTCGGTACGTATTAGAAGTAGTTTTTTAATCAATTGTCTTCAGAAGTTATCACTTCAGTTGTTTGTCATCAGAGGTTTGAACTTCAATAGATGTTTGCTTTCCTCATCAGTAGTTTTATCATCTATTTCTTTCATCAGTTGTTTGACTACTTTATCAGTAGTTAGCAAAGTCAACATTTCATATTGTGTGTGGCCAAATTCAGCAAATGTGTTTTTAATATTTTACAGGTGTTTTTTCAAGAGGGAAGTTCATGAGGGCGTTGAAGATGTTACTTCACTATGTACTTGTAGGAGGTTTGAGCAGTATGGTCTGCTGTGTAGGCATATATTTTTTATACTAAGGATGTTTAAAGTTAACAGATTCCCAAAGAGATATATTCTGAAGAGGTGGACAAAAGATGTTCGAAATGAAATAAAGTATTCATTTGAAACAGGAGAGTTTATGACAAAACTAAACAAGCTAGAGATATCGCTAGGGAGATAGTGTTGACTAGTGAATATCTTGCAAACACTTTAATTACAGATTTATCTAAGTTAACTTTGGTTAATGATCAAATGAAAGAGATGGTTAAAAAGGTTGATGAAGGCAGGTTTAAGAGACCTAGCCAGAAGAAGTATGACAGATATGCTTCTCTTCTAGGTTATGAGAAACCGGGAAGAGATTACGTACATAACCTTAACGTGAGAAGCGTAGGAAGAATTCTCAACCATTAGATATACATGGTTGTATGATGGTAATTAACATCCCTAATCATATTCGAGTTAATCTAACCAAGGGTAGATTAGGAAAAAGCGTTTAAATCCTTTTCAAATCGAACCAACAGAATCAATCGAAACATAATTTTTCATCGTTTTAAATCGACTAAACATTCTGAATGATTACACAATCAAAAAAACAAAAAAAAAAGTTGATTATATTGAACGAAAACATTAGATCAGTGTTTGAATTTAAAAATCAGAAAACAAAGTATTATAGATAGGATGATGAATAATACGAAAACATAGGATTATTGAATAAGACGGCCGTATTAGTTGTCTGAAACTTTCGATTTTGAGTCAATAAGAAAAATTAAACTTAAAAAGTAGGTTAAAAAAAGTTGCAGGCGACGAAGACGAAGTATCTGACAACAGGGGTTTATAAACGCACGTTATATCTATGTTAATAGATAACGAGCGTTTAAAGTTCATTTGGTGGGACAAACAAAATAAACGCACATTTATATTTTTTTAGATGCATGATGAAAATGTTAAACGCACTTATTGTAAGATCCAAACGCACATGAATTACAATTACACAAAATATTTTTTTAATGTGTCCGTACATGTAATGATGAAAAATCCAAGTTGTCTAGCTTAGTAATGGTAAACAATCAAAATATCTAGTTACATGAATATTTTAATGGTAAAAAATCAAAATTTTACTAATTAATGAAATTGGATTTGATTGGTAATGAATATAGTTAATTCTTGAAATTCAATATTCAACAACCACATTTCATATGTAATTATTTTTTATTTTTTTTGGTCTATAAATAAACACTATCAATACATAAGCCTCACATACCAACTAAAAAACTCTAAAAAATGGCAGATAACTACATAGATGCAATCAATAATATTCAAGTGAAAACTCTGATCATGGTGGATTCCATATCTGAGATAAGAGATGACATCAACTCATCATGTTTGGTTATAGGTGTGCAAAATGAGGTCCCGAGGGAGTCTATGATGAAAATGGATCTCCATGAGAAGCTACTCAGTGAAGAAAAAACACCATTCAGGGATGCAGCAATAGAGCAACTCCAGACCCAAGCAGCTTTCGATAATCTCATATGTCAGACACTAAGAAACACGGAGAGATGCATCATAGGGAATATGGCAGCAAAACAGAAGGCTAGGGACAACATATTGGGTGGCAAATGATGGATGGGTTAGGGTGGTTTTTTGGTGGTGGTTTGAGTTTGTAAATACTTTTTTTTATTATGGTGGTGGTTGGGTGATGGTTTGTTGTGGTTATTTTTTTTATGGTGGTTTGTGATGGTGGTGGTGTATGGTGGTTGTTATGTAAGTTTTTTTTTTATTATGAATCGAATGATATAGACGCACTATATAACTACTTTAAACGCACTTGTACTAATTGTCTAAATGCACCTTGTATATATTCAAACGCGCTTATAAAACATTGACAAAACAACTGTGTATCAAAAACAAACTTTAAACTCACGTTAAAATGTTCAGACGCACATGTATAAAAAATGAATATACAAACTAATCATGATCATCAGAATCGTCTACTTCTACTTCAACATCTTCATTATCTTCAAACTCATCTTCAACATTCTGATCCTCTTGTTCAACCTGTGGCTGAGTTGAACCACCATCCCTCTGATGTTTACGTCGATCGTGGCCTTTCTCTCCGCATATATTGCAAGTTCTCTTCCTTTTATCCACTTGACTAACTTGTTTTTCCTTGCTGGACTTGATACGTTCATCCGGTTTTCATCCGATTGTTATTTCAGTGAGGCAACTCGTGTGGAACAAAGGGTTTCATCCGAACCCACTAATCGACTACCTAATGGGATCAAGAACAAAGGTCGTGGTAAACAGAAGCGTATCAAGTCCAGTAAGGAAAAACAAGTTAGTCGAGTGGGTAAAAGGAAGAGAACTTGCAAAATAGGGATCGAACTGAGTTTTCTAAAGAGAACTCAAGTCTTTCCACTACCTCATCTATTGGCCCTTAAACTATTCACAATTAGTATACTATTGTTTCTGGTGGCGACGAGGTTTTTTTTTTCATGGCCTGCTAGCGATTTGTAGCCCAGCCCAGGCAATTCTAGTTAGCCCAACAAAAGCCCACTTAGAGTTCACACACTAACAATCACAAGAAGTATATTATGGCCGAAACTCAGTTCTTTCTCTGTTTTTTTTTTTTTTTTTTTTTTTTTTTTAATGGGAAAACAATCAAATCACTCACTCTTATTTAAGTATTTAACACCACACAATTCATCATAAATCAATTTGCAAACTTTTTATAGATGCTTTTTGTCTTTCTTAGTTTTGTTTGAATTTGATTTTCTTAAATTAATTTGATGGGAATTCTACAAACATGACGTACATCTCTTAATGAGTTGGACTTGGATCTAAAGCAATATTTTCATGTTCCTCATCTACTTTAATCAATCAAGATTCAAGATCGATGAGAAAGTAGTTGTTTTTTATGAGGTAGATGAATCTCTGGCTAAATAAAAAAAAATTCATATAGACATATAGGTCCACATGCATAGCGGGTTACAAGGGTAGGTCAAGCCTAATCAAAACACTTTTTTTTTTTTTGAATGGGTAACATGCGAATGTTACCTCCACCCTATTTTACACCACATAAAGCTAAACTATACATTTGGCTAGGTTTAAACCTGAGATCTATTCTTTAAGTGGCATAAGCCTCTGCTAAGTGTGCTAGCCTCACATTGGCTAGTCAATTGGAACTCAATCTTGATTAAGACTTCTTAGCTCGAGTTAGCACTCAATGAATTAACCTATAATGTTAGTATGTGTATATACTATATCTTTAATTGTGATAAAATAAGAATATGTGATGGAAATTTTACTTACCAATAATCATAGCCTCCCTTTTTAAAAAATATGCTTAAAGTGTTACAAAAATGGCAAAAATATTGATAAATTCGTAAACAAAAGATTTACAACGCTACGAACGTATAACTACTCTCTGTGGTGGATAATAAAAAGCATAAGAGTCATGGTTGATGCTACATATTTTCTCTCTTAAGATGATATTTACTTTTCAAGATGATTCAAAGTAAGCAAACTTTTAATATGCATGATTTTAGACCCAAAAAAAAGGCATAAGAAAAGAGTTGCAACAATTACCATATAATAAGCGCTTCAACTAATATTTATCATGTCTTTTATATAAAAATGAAATGAATGAATGCATTATTACTAAAATTAAACATGTCCCTTTGAGGGGCTGAAAGCCATTGTCTGGTTCATTGTTTAAAGTAATCTGTTTCCTGTTTGTGCACCAACTCCTGATTGTTGAAGAATATTGACTTAATTGCTTTGACTTTTATGTTTCAATCTATAATCAATGTATAAGAATGTTTGAAATAGACAGAATATTTATTTTATTTTGAGTCAGATCCTTAGGAAAAAAAAAAAGGAACAAAGACTTGGTTCATAAAAGATTGGTTGGTTCCATGGAGAGTTGTGATACTCAAAAGGTGATGGTTATAAGGGTTGTAACCTTTCGTTTGACGGTTAGCAATGGACCGTTGTGACTCTTCATAAAGGTGTGTGTCTATTCGACGTGACTTGAAGGTTCAAATGGTAGTGTTACCAGCGAAGCGTTGTAATGGTTCAGTGTGGTCGTTCCAAGGTTGTACCCGTTTACAAATAACCGATAAATAAGAGCCAGACGGCCCAAACAAGAACAATTTAAAGTTTAAACACACGAAAATACATCTCATTCTCCACCAACATAAACCCTTACGTGACAAAAATAAAATAGTCAATGATTAGTCATCTGAGTCAATCCAAATATGTGCATAACAAAATTAGTGACTATGTTATCTGATAACTAAATCAAACTCAGCAACACATCAAATTTGATCACTGATTGTGTCGCTAATTGTTGTGCGTGTTTGCAGGCTCGTCCCCAAGAATTTATAAACTTCTTTACGCCCTCGGCGAGAAAAAAAATTTCGGGCCTTTTGTATAGGTTTTTATAAAAAAAAAACATCTAAAATTTTAGATCTTTTATATAGGTTTTTATTAAAATTTTGACCATTTTATATAATATATATATATATATATATATATATATATAATTTACAAAATTTCGGGCCTACATGAGGGTTTAGGGCTGGCCCGATAGGTTTAGCAAACCAGGCAAAAGCCTAGGGCCTCCAAAAAATAAGGGCCTCCAACTTTTTTTTTACACTTTCTACATATATTACATGTGTATTTAGCATAAATTAACAAACTAATAACTAAATACATAAAAGACTAAACAAGTAAAATGTCAAGACAAAAAACTCGAAGAACTAATGGCTGGATCTTTTTTTTTCTTGAGCGCATCCTCAGTTCCTATCCTCATTACTGACGACCTGGTAATTGCAACCGGCGTGGATGATGATTGGCAGAGAAATTATAAGCGAAATTAAGGGTAATCAATCACCGCTAGTGGTTGCTCAATGTCTCAATATCAAGCGAAATAAGGATTATCCATGTAACGACTATTTTTTCTAGTAATACTAATTAATATATGTAGTGCTATTTACAATTGAGTAACAAAAAAATCGATTTTGCAGTTTGATATTTGCGATTTTTTACACCAATTCAAAGGGCCCCAACTTTTCAGTTCGCTTAGGACCTCTAAAAGCTTGGGACCGGCTCTGGAGGGTTGGCCCCGAAACTGGCGACCACCCGGCCCATCCTCATGGACGGCCATGCCATGCGTGTTTGATTTTTGTTATGTCACAAGTAATGATTAGTTGTTAACTCTTTTGCTAGTATACCATGTTGTTAAGTAATTGACACAGAGCGGAAGCAAAAAAACAACGAATATAATTCATAAAGATAAGCTTTATTAAATTTTTGAATGAACAAAACATTACATTGTACCCCTTTACATAGGGATTTCTAAATTTGGCAGTAATCGCCAAATCTTCGAAAAGTACAATTGACTAAATGAAATTGAAATTCATGACATAAGTACAAAAGTAAATTGCGTTAATCATTGATTTACGCTTTATTCATAGATCTGGAGACGAATTTGGGGAAAACTGAAGGTTGGCGCAATCAGGGCCTTAAATCAAGGAATTAAGGTCTAACAGCCGGGCCAAACCTTCTACGGTTTGCATATGACCCAGCTCGTCGAGACCTTTTTTGTTGCCTGCTTGTGGGCCCCATAGCTCCAATCGTAGTCCAAGTTATACTCATTTTAAGTTTGGGCCTTTTTGCCATGTTTTCCCTTATCTAACTGGACCATGTAGGAATCTTCTAGTTCTTGGACCCGCTCCTAATCACTAATCGGGTTAGGACCAAACACTTCTTTAGTTGCTTAAAATATATAGACAATGAGTAACACAAACTCCCTCTTGAATACTAGAGGATGAAAATGTATGTACAATCTCATCATATAGTGTTGTTGCAAAACCAATACAAACAAAATTAGACTCATAATCATATTGGTTAATACATACATTTAGTAAACTAATACATACACTCTCATTGACAAGGCTCATCATATAGTGTAGAAACAATGTTACCAGCTCGTTCATTCGATTCGATCAACATCGACACAACTTCCCTCATCGATGGCCTATCATAAGGCGACATACTTGTGCACAGTATAGCAACTTTAAGGACAGACATCATGTGGTTCACCACACGCTCATCGTCCTCAAGATCCAAACGCGCGTCAAGTATCCCATGATCTAACGAATTCTTTCGTATATAACTTCTTACCCATGTTTACCAGATCGCCTCCTTGATCCAATGGTTGCACTGGTGCTCTTCCTGTTACTAGTTCTAAAAGAACCACTCCATAACTGTATATGTCACACTTTTCTGTCACCTTCATTGTATACGCGTATTCTGCAAGAATGAACAATACAAGAGCAAAGGGCATAAATGTATGCTAAATTCGCGATACAATGAATAGAAATGTGACGTGTTGAGGTTACTTACCGGGAGCAATGTATCCGTAAGAGCCTGCAACGGCTGACATGGATTTAGACTGTGGCATGTCAATGACTTTAGCCAAACCGAAGTCACCAACATGAGCCTCGTCGTTCTCATCAAGTAAGATATTATTCGACTTGATATCCCGATGAATGATTCTAGGTTTACAGTCATGGTGTAAGTACATAAGACCTTGAGCAGCCCCAAGAGCAATGGTGAATCTAGTTGGCCAGTTTAAGCTGCAAGACGAACCGTTATGCAGCAATTCCCCTAAACTGCCTCTTGCCATATATTCATACAGAAGCAGATTAGAGTCCTGATAATAGCAGTACCCGTACAGCTTCACAATGTTTCGATGTCTGATCTTTCCTAATGTAAGGATTTCCGCTTGAAAGCTGTTTTCAATCGTGTTCCCTTCTCGATTTGAAGCAAACTTTTTGACAGCAATAGTCTGTCCCGACTGCATTACCGCCTTGTAAACAGTCCCAGCAGCCCCTCTTCCGATTACATAACTGTCGTGAAAGTTTCTCGTGGCGTCTACCAACTCCTGGAATTTGAAACCGTCTTTCGGTGGGAAGTAAATGTCTGATGAGACGGGAGATGACCCGTCTGTTTCTTCGTCCACAGTCGTTTGGTTTCGTGCAGAGCCTTTTTTCATGAAGTATAAAATGATTACAATAAGAATGAGAGAAACTCCTCCGACGACGGTTGCAATTATGGTGACGAGTTTGCCTCTAGACGCAGAGACATTGTCTGAAGAAGGTGGTGTCGGGTTAGAGTCTGAAGATCCGTCACAGGGAGGTAAAGGACCGCCGCAAAGCCCATCGTTACCAGAGAAGCTGGTGAGGGCCATGTTCTGGAATAATGGTACTAAAGGTATTGGGCCTGCAAGGTTGTTGTATGAAAAGTTACATGTCATCAAACTGGAAAGGTTTGCAAACGCCGAAGGGATTAGCCCGGTTAACTCGTTGTTGTTGAGGTATAAATTCTCGAGTAATATGAGATTACCGAGTTGAGACGGTATGGAGCCGGTGAGATTATTGTGGCTGAGGTTTAGAGCTATTTGCAAGCTTGTTAGGGACCCGAGCTCGGGTGGGATCTCACTGGAGAGAAAATTACCGCCCATCTGCAACTCGGTCAGCCGGGAGAGGTTACCTAGGGCAGCCGGGATGCTGCCCGAGAGCTTGTTATCTGATATTAACAAAAGTTCGAGTTGAGATAATGAACCGAGCTCACGAGGTATGTTGTATGAAAACCCGTTACGGCTGAAATCAAGTCTTTGAAGCATTTTGCAGCGCAGAATCCCGGATGGTATTCTTCCTGTGATCAAATTTGAAGAAATGTTAAACTGTACCAAATGTGTAAGTTTGCTGATCGCGTTAGGTAATTCTGACGAGAAGTAGTTTGCGGATAGATCAAGGCGCTGCAGCTTTCGACAGTTTCCAATCTCGGGTGGAATCGGGCCACTAAACCGGTTTCCACCCAACTCTATCGCGGACAGATTCACCAGTTTGCACAATGACGAAGGAAAGTTGCCGGTTATCTTGTTCCCATTTAACCGAAGCTGAACCATCGATTTGCATTTAACAATCCCATTCGGAATGTTTCCATACAAATCGTTTGATTCAAGATTCAGCAGCATCAGATTCCCACCCCAACAAGCGTAAGGCGGGATCTTTCCGGTCAAATCATTGTCCGAAAAGTCAACTACCCACAGCCGATTGTACAGCCCAAGCAGTTGAGGAATGGTGCCGTTTAAACGAATTGCTAAACAGCTGCAACTGATACATTTTGGGTAGATACTGAAAGCCAGATGGAATGGGACCTGTGAGTGAGTTTATTGACAGATCAAGCTTTGATAAGTTCTTCAAGTTACCGAGTTCAGTCGGTATCACTCCATGAAGCTGATTTTCAAACAGATACAGCAATGTAAGCCGGGTATTCGACAGATTTCAGTTGGGATTTCGCCTGTCAAATAATTCTCTGAAAAATCAATCTCCGTTGCTAACGAAAGGTTACCAATTTCTTTCGGAATTGTTCCATTTAACCCGTTTCTGTACAGGTACAGCTTCTGCAAGTACTTAAGCTTCCCAATCTCTTTCGGGATTTCGCCAACAAGATTGTTTTGATACAGAGCAAGCGTTTCGAGAGAACTACAGTTTGAAAGCTCTTTTGGAATCATTCCGGAGAACTGATTATTCCAAAGAATCAAATCAGTTAACTTCGTTAACAGCCCGAATTCCTTTGGGATTTCCCATCAAAACTGTTTTGAGCCACGCCGAAATATATCAGACTTTCGCAGCCGCCAATCTCTGCAGGTATACTTCCTGTCATACCATTTTGTCCAGCCCGAAAAGTGGTCAAATTCTTAAGTTTCCCAATCGAATGCGGGAGCGGCCCTTTGAGATTATTCGTGTACGCCACGAATTCAACCAACGAAGACAGCTGACCAAACGATTCAGGGATTGACCCGGAAAGCTTGTTATTACATACATTCAAATGACTCAAACGCGTAAGCTTCCCTATCTCATCCGGTATACTTCCATCGAACTGGTTGCTGTTCAAGAAAAGCTTCTCTAAACTCGAACAATTCCCTATTTCTTTCGGGATGTGACCGCTTAAATCGTTGAATGCAAGATTAACATAAGTTAAGGAAACCAAACCACATACACTTGGGCTTAAAGTTCCTGAAAGATTCATTAAGTTTAAATCAAGAGACCAAACAAGTGGTGAGTAATCATATGTGCAGTTAACACCAGTCCATCCACAAGGTGTGTCATCAGATGGATTCCAATTTTTTAAATAACCTAAATCATCTTTAATATTATTCTTCACCTCCAAAAGAAATAACCCATCTGAATTTAACCCCTTGCAATTAAAAACCAAGAAAACAGCAACTAATATCCTTATTATGATCCACACAAATAGCCTATAAACATTTGACATTGTAGCAAGTCAATAACTTTCAATATGAGTCAAAGCATCATCATCATAATATCATATATTCTTCAATCTTCAAGAACCAGTTACCAATCTGCAGATTATTTAAAAGGGTATAAGAATCTACAATCATAATCAAGAAAAGATTACAAAGTTTTGTCCTTTTGGATCAAACAAAATAAATCAAGACAGTTTAAAGATTCATAAAATCCCACAAAAAGTGGATAAATTTTGTCATTTTCCATTGATTAAAACATTAAAACAAGTGAATAGTCCAAAAAACAATATTTTTTATAAAAAGTTGAAAGATTTATCAAATCAAGATAACACAATAACATAATATTCAAACAAGAAAAAAGATGAAAGATCTACAAACCTTTCAAGTAATTCCTTGAGATGATTCAAGAAAAAAGTTGATGGGGTTGAAGGGTATGTAAGTAAGTTTACACAATGTTTTTCCAAGAATGGAGGGATGTAACAATCTAAAAAGATCATTGATCCATGAAGCTTTATGTTCTTGGTAAAAGAAGAAGCACTTTTGTAAGGCGAAAAGAAATGAAATCAAATGCAATGAATCAAAAGGTGTGTTGATTAGAGTGAGAAGGGGATATAATAATAATAATAATAATAATATTAGTATAAAAAATATGTATGGGGGCACTGAAAGATTAATGTGGAAGCAAAACTACAGATAACCACGTCTGCTGGCAATTGGAATGATGATTTGTGAAGCTAAAATTTGGGTGTATTTTTTTATATATGTATATGTATTTTGGAGATAGAATACTATGGGTGAGGGGTTAAGAAGTCTTGAAATGAAGCTACAATGGCCGACCAAGCATGCAATGAATCACCTCTCTCTCTATGTATAAAAAAGGCAAAAGCTACTCTTTTAAGTGCTTGAGAAAGGTGGGCAGAAAAAAGTTGCAAATTCTTTTTTCGACTATACATATGTACATTCATTGTTTTTGTCAAATATTATTAAGATGAAATTTAAAAGATCCCTTTTTGGAGGTATGACAAATTTGTTGTGTTTTTCGTTTCTAAGTGAAAGGGATGTTTGGTAGCCTATTAATGAGGCTCTGAACTATTCATTTCTAAATAGTTTAGTATTCAAACTGTCTGTTTCAACCTAAAAGGACTCTAAATAAATTGGTTAAGAGCTTAACCATTTAGACCTGATGTATAGCTTAACCATTCAAAACTTAATCATTCAGACCTCTTAATGATTCATCACTTAATCAACCAAACAACCCCTAAGTTTTTTTGTTATACTAGTAGAAATGTCCGCACGTTGCGGCGGGTGCATCTGTTTTATCCCTCGTGCATCGTGTTTGTTGGTTATTCGTTATAATGAAGTTGAAAACAACGATGTATAAAATATATGTTATTAAAAACTGAAACTCATAAGTATATTTTCTGAATATTTTAAATGGGTACATCACAATAGGTCGTACTATTCCTTGCAACACCCTTAGATTGGCCCACATCCTTCGGTGGGACCCTTTTATTTATCCCGAAGGCAGATAAGTATGCCATCGTAGAGCGGTGCTTAGCGTACTGAAGTGAAGTGGCATTGTATCTCTTAATGACCATAAGATTGTAGTGGAATTGATGTAATTACTAAAATGCAGTATGTAGTGTGCAACATATTTCTATTATTTTAGGGCACCCGTGAGATGCAGCGGAGTCAATGATTTGAATAGATACTCTCGTTTTATATTAGTTTGACAAGCGTCGTAACAAATATATTAGACCAAACAAATTAGTAATCAATATAGTTAAAACTACCAAATCGACTGATAAGAACTTGTCTTCTTTTGGATATGTAAACAATTGGTGACTTCGTGAGATCAGAAACTTAAATTATATTCCTAGAAGATTATAGTAGCAGAGAAAACAAAAAACCATAGAGGAAGATGATGATGTTGCTCATGAAGTATCTCTACCATATTTGCTTGTATAAACGTCAAGCCTACATATATCGCTCACTTTAATGAGTTGAAACGTGTCATGGGTTGGGTGTGTTGGCAAACTCCAAGCCTACATATTCATTTGTGTGCAAAAGTGTGACATCATATGCAACCACATAAATTTAAAAAGAAGATATAAATACATAATATATGATGTAATTTACTTACTCTAAACATTGAAAGATATGTAAGTTATGTATGTGAAGAGTCACCACATTATTTATATATCAAATACATGACTACTATTTATAAGACTATGACATTGATACAAACATAATAAAGACATGGATGTTATGAATGTAAAGAGTCACCACATTATTGTTAATTTCCTCATCAATTTTATAATTATGTTTATATTAATTTCTTCAACAATTTAATATTTAGGTAGAAAGATAATTTTACCCCCTAAATGACTTCAATAAGCATTGTACGTACTATAAGCAATAAAGGTTGTATTTACTTAAATTTTGCGGGTATCCTTCACTGATGCTTTATAATATAGTATAGAAGATAAAGATTCGGGTTGATTCATTAGCGTGAGCGTGAATTTATGGCTATTCGATTTCTAATTTCTTAACACAAATAACACAAGTAATTAACACATAGTTAAGTTTTTTTTTTCTCTATTTATGCTAGTGTTTAATTTATTTTATTAATTAAAATTAGAACTTAACCAATATACAATTGCCGATAGCAAAATAATATTATGAACCACACTTCATACAACGTTTAACAAGAAAATTAAATAAATCAACAAATACCTTAAAAGTCTTAGAACAAATATATTTTACGTATAAAGTTATATTTGAGCATGCATACATAGATTTATAGAGTTAACTATTTCATGGCGTTCAAGGAGACCATGTTGATTGAAATTGAGGAAAGTCTCCATATCCTTCTTCAACCATCCTCTCCATCATCTGTCCTTCATGTCCATTTGTTCCCTGCAACATCAGTTTTCATCCCATGCAGTAAGTGGAAGTAATATTTATAATATATTAGAAATGTATTAGCAAATCTAGAATGTTATATTTATAATTTTTTCTGTTTTATTTAGTTAATAATATATATGATTCAAGATACACAACTTCTTAACAAGGATAGTTAGGAAAGCCATCTGTCATCTTCATATGGGCCATATCATCCAATTCAGTAGAGTTGAGGTCAATAGGTCATAGAACATGCTGGCTTCTGAAAGCTTCATGAAGAGAAACTAAAAATGCACAAAGAAGAAAAAAAACTGTACTAATTAATTTTGAAAATATTTTCTCATCAATAATTCTGAATATTGTTTGTTTATTGTTTTAATTGTTAGTTGCACAATTAAATTACCTCAATTTGATTTTGCAACGATCCAACATGGTTGATTATTACATCCAACATCACTGGCATTCCCATTGTCTATAGAAAATACCTAAATTTAAATGGAGCAAAACAATGATATATTATGAAGATAAATTTTTGTAATTGTCAAAGAACATATGAACAAGTAGAAAAAAATGTATATATGTATATAAAGATTAACTCATATCTTTATACCTTGTAGCATCCGGGAACCATATCTTGCAAGCGTCAACTTCTCATTGATTTTTTTCTCTTCTCATCTAATGAAGACATAAATTTTTTTGGACAAAACAATGTTTCAAAGCATGAAATTAGCTCTAAGATTTTATTTGGGGTTACGAAAAGACTATTAGCATTCAAGAAATTGATTATAATGGAGTATATATAATATTATAGATGAGGGGTTGAAAGGTCTCACATTTAAGATGCATCATAGGTTAGGTTGTATTTTGTATTTTAAAAGTTGGACATAAGGGCATAATTGGGACAAGATTTTAGGATGTCAGGCATTGGATTATGTTAAATTTACTAATCTACCCTCCTAAGTGTCTTAATTGTCACAACTATGTGTTATGTGCCGATGCGGACCCGAAGGCCAAACACATGCATTACAGAACTGTTACGCATGCATTATGGAGCATAACAGGAGCATTTGATTTAGTCTTTTGTTTTAATGTGCTAAAATAATGGAGAGATCGTGGGGATACCCATATCTTCACCTAACGTTTATTTCCATTTTATTAGGAGTAGATTTAGATTTCTTATTATTTGTTTTCCTATAAAAAGGCTATGCCTTTATGAATATGGGGAGGAATGAAATTTAGAGAATTCTCTCAAAGTCTTGCTTCTTGCTTAATTTCTTTGAGCCTAACCCACTCAACGGGTTACCCATATCATTGGTCCTTAACACTATGCCAATAATACCCTTAATTTTTTTGCTTAAATATGTTGTACATGTTGTTTGTTAAGTTGTACAGAAATGCAAATTACCAAGTTGTACATCACTCCTCCTTAATAAGATAAGATAATTGTGTATTGTAAGTGGCGGAACTTCAAGTTTTAGATGGCGGGCGCCTAAAATTACGAGACCCAAATTTACGCAAAATCAAAACAAATCGGTGAAGGCTGGACTCAATATATACAAAATTTTGCCTAAGTGTATTGTATAATTCACTATAAAATTAATATAATAATAAACTCTTTTGTTTTAATGCTATTATTTGTTTAACTTTATGCACAAATTTAAATAAAAAACTTAAGTGACACACCTTTGAAGTTTGAACTATGTCATGTTAAGTTTAACAACTATGCTAGATTGTTTTACACACTACATTACAATTAAGTTAAGGAAAAAAAAATATCATTAACTACGAATATTGACCAAGGATTGCCAAATATCTTGTTTGTATCTTTTTCTTAACTTGCTTGCTAATTAACTCGTTAAAAACTCAAATCAATCCGCTCTAGCTAATTGACGTGTATTAATTTCGAAGCCAAATGTGAAATTGTGAATATTAGGTAGGTGTGTGTGTGTGTTTTTTGTTTTTGTGCGTCTCCCTTAGTATAAAATTATAAGAGAAAGATGTAGGATATTTTGAATTTAGTTTAGAAAAAAAAAAGGTGTATGTAATGGAATGCTTTTAAAGTTAAAAGAGAAATATAACTTGCATCAAAAGATATATATCCTTGACCACTGACCAATAGCCTTGAATTTATACTTATTACATATGGAAAGTGTAATAGTATTTAAACATAACTTTAATGTGATCAAGGTGTGT
This sequence comes from Ambrosia x helenae, assembly GCA_030844895.1. Classification (NCBI taxonomy): domain Eukaryota; kingdom Viridiplantae; phylum Streptophyta; class Magnoliopsida; order Asterales; family Asteraceae; genus Ambrosia; species Ambrosia x helenae. The sequence goes on from CM061227.1 coordinate 37,485,688, forward strand.
TAAAATAACTTACTTTAAAAATGGGTAACTTAACAAATAAATAAAAAGGTGTTGAAATAATTTAAAACATGAAAATGCAACATTTGGTGGAGGTTTAATTGGATTATGATTTGTGTTCTTGTTTAAATTAAAGAGAAAGAAGATGTGGAATAACTAAGATTGTGACAGGTTGGTTTTTTGGGTGGGGTGGGTAGCGAGAGATCCATATACCAGTTGAAAGTGAAAGATTGTATTTGTCGTAACGGCATCGTTTTCTAGCAACACGTTCACAGAAATTAATATCATCCATCGGATCTAATCTAAGTCTTAATTTAATTATGTCAGTAAATACTTAATACATCATGCCTAGATCTAGTTTCCCATTTCCTTATGTTAAGGATTATGTTTTAGATACATACTTATTATTTTATTATTATTATTATTATTATTATTATTATTTTTTTTTGAAGATATTTAATAATTCAATTGCAAAATTATCAGCCAATTACAAGTGATACATAGGTAAACGGGTCAACATGCCTTTATCCCTTTTGCATTTGATACCTTTGGCACCCTAGCGCCAGAAGCAATTCGTTTCTTAACCAGGGTCCAACGGGTCGTCCACAGCAATAGTTCATCTCCAGAGGGGCAAGGATTTGTCTTTGGTAGACTAGGGTTCGCAATTCAGAAAGGAGTGACGGCGCAGCTTGTTGCCCATCTACCTTCTATTGTGATGTAATTTTCATATTTTGTTTTAATGAAATATCAATTAAAAAAAAAAAAAACATTTTACTACTTTAAATGAAGTTTGGTATCGTATAGAAAAATGGTGTAAGCTTCCTCACAATTTTTTGTTTGATATCCCGGATATCCTTCAAATGTCGGAGTCGCAATCTCTTTCTAAGAAGTCGAAATACATTTTAAGAGGTATTGTTTACACTTCTATGTGGATGATTTGGAACGAAAGAAATGAACGGGTTTTCAACAATAAGATGCGGCAGCCGATTCAAATTGTGGAGAACATCAAAACGACGACCTATTTTTGGATTCGTAATAGGTCTAGGTGGAAATATATTGAATGGAAAACTTGGTGTATTTTCCCTTTGGATTAATGTAATTTTGGCATGTTTTCTCGCTAAGTCCTTACTTTGAGGTCTTGCGAGTTTGTGTTTAATGAAGTTTTCTTTTAAAAAAAAAATCTCACACGATTATCCAATATTTTAAATTTTGCTAATAAGATTTAGATAGTTTTAAATTTTAAAGTATGAGTTATTAATTATGTAGTTTTGAGTTCCAATTGCATATGTTATGCAGTAAGTTATGCTTTTCTTTTTATATAAAATCGTTTTCCTGATTAAAATATATGTACAGCAATGAAAAAATCATAAACATCTGCGGCAACAAAGGAATAAATACACCTGATTTGTAATGAAAATCATCGAAGAAAAATGTTTGTGATTTACCTTCTGATGATATATCATACCGTTCATGACTTTATGGAATCATGCTCAGCTTCGCATGCGGTAATTTTAAAGGAAGTTGCATGAATTCCACCCGCATATCTACACTTTTCATTATCACGCTCGCTACCACTTACCACACTCACAAATCATGCATGCATGATCCCTTAACGCCTCTATGAGGTGGTGTTTGGCACCCTCAATTGCTTACTAGGTCATGGATGCCAACCCACTACACATAGTCTTATATTCTAAATTAAAATATACATTGTTTATATAGTTAAACTAGCTGATTACCCCGGGAGGGTCCCGGGGTTAAAAAATCTAATTTTACGTGATAACCTATTGCAAATGGCTCAAGTTAACTAACCACAAAATCTCTCAATCATTACATGTTCATAGTATTCTAATCAGTAATAACTCATATTCCCTAATCTAAAACCTAATCAGTAATCATCTAAAAAATCACTTATGTAAGCTGCAACTATTTAAAAACTCATCACATCTCTCTAATTTCTCACATTCTAATGGCTCTTATAATTCCTAACATAATCAACTAAACAAACACTTAAGTTGGAAATTGTAACCATTGCATCTCATTATGCCACGTGGCATAATCAAGAGATGGTTGAGGCCACAATTGAACGCCACGTCAGCAACTATCAATTCTTCACGGGAGCGTTCCGGGGTTAAAAAATATAACCATTCTAATAATATTAATACCAATAGTAATAATTATTACTCTTGTAATTAAATAAATAAAAAAATAACCTTGCTATAAGGTGACACCATGTGTTGCAGTGTTGCGCGATTCTTTCTCCTAGTTTCTCTTGATGAAGTATATCTAGTAAAATTCCAATGATAACATGGCGATTGGGCTGATTTTCAACATCGTAGATAAGAACCTGTTTTAAAAGAAAAAACATGATTAATGAATAATATGAACACTTTGTGTGTTTTTTTCCTGTATGAACGAAACCCCACAAAAAAATAGTCGATTTTTTCTCTGTTTTTTATATAGCACTATGGTACTCGTTGGAAAGATAATAAAACGCTCGTTAATTTGGTGTAATTTTTTTCTTTAAAAAATCCCGTATATAAAAGATATAAACGTTTAAAAATTATGGGAGGAAACATGAGAGAGAAAATTTTAAATTTATTTTTAAATTATTTTTTCCTAAAATAACTCAATTTAATTTTAGTAATTGAGAATTTTTAATTAAAAAAAGAAATAATTTAAAACACTAAAATCTTGCAATTATGATGTCACGTGGCAGTTTCATGGAGAGATTGAAGGCTCCATTGCACGCCACGTCAGCAATGTTCAATTCTTTTATATATATTAATAGATAATAGATAGATAATAGATCAGCCGGTCGTATTGGGAATCACCAATATAAATGGCATCTTGAATCCTTTTAAACTGATTAGACAGATGGACCGTGTTTCTAATTTTTTTTTGTATATTCTTATTTCAAAATATCATTTACTTATTTATTTACCTTTTTAACGGCAAACAAAACACCACTTTTATTGTATATTCTTACTAGCTGATTACCCCGGGAGTGTCCCGGGGTTGAAAAATCTAATTTTACGTAATAACCTATTGCAAATGGCTCAAGTTAACTAACCACAAAATCTCTCAATCATTGCATGTTCATAGTATTCTAATCAGTAATAACTCATATTCTCTAATCTAAAACCTAATCAATAATCATCTAAAGAATCACTTATGTAAGTTGCAACTATTAAAAAACTTATCACATCTCTCTAATTTATCACAATTCTAATGGCTCTTATAATTCCTAACCTAATTAACTAAACAAACACTTAAGTTGGAAGTTGTAATCATTTCATCTCATTATGCCACGTGGCATAATCAAGAGATGGTTGAGGCCACCATTGAACGCCACGTCAGCAACTATCAATTCTTTCCGGGAGCGTCCCGGGGTTGAAAAATATAACAATTCTAATAATACTAATACTAATAGTAATAATTACTCTTGCAATTAAATAAATAAAAAAATAACCTTGCTATAAGGTGACACCATGTGTTGTAGTGTTGCGCGATTCTTTCTCCTAACTTCTCTTGATGAAGTATACCTAATAAAATTCCAATGATAACATGGCGATTGGACTGATTTTCAACATCGTAGATAAGAACCTAGTTTAAAAGAAAAAACATGATTAATGAATAAGATGAACACTTTGTGTGTTTTTTTCCTGTATGAACGAAACCCCACAAAAAATAGTCAATTTTTCTCCGTTTTTTATATAGGACTATGGTACTCGTTGGAAAGATAATAAAACGCTCGTTAATTTGGTGTAATTTTTTTTTTTAAGAAATCCCGTATATAAAAGATATAAACGTTTAAAAATTATGGGAGAAAACATGAGAGAGAAAATTTTAAATTTTTTAAATTTGTTTTCCTAAAATAACTCAATTTAATTTAGGGTTTTATGTTTATCTTTTATTTTAATTAAAAAAGGAAATAGTTCAAAAACACTAAAATCTTTCAATTGTGATGTCACGTGGCACTCTTAAGGGGAGGTTGAGGCCTCCATTGCACGACACGTCAGCATATACGTTTTCTTTTATATATATAGATAGATTTCAAAATATCATTTACTTATTTATTTACTTTTTTTTTAACGGCCAACAAAACACCACTTTTATTAATCACCAACCGTAAGCGAGACGCTCACATAATCCACCAAATTACTTATTTATTTACTAATTTAGTCTTCACATTTTGCTTATTTTAAGCTTCACATTTTGTTAACATTACAAATGCACGTCAAAAGATAAAGTACTTCTTTATTTTGTTTTAAATTATTTGTTATGCTAATTAAACACATCCAACATACTTACGTTGAGAGCTTCACGAATCATCGATTAGCTATTACGGTATGTCAATTTAATACTATAATTTTACTATGCTTATTGCTATAACGTTAACCGTCTTTTAAAAAAATAATTTATATGATTTGTTAGGATATAAGGGTTTTTCTAGCTCTTACACAGTGCACTTAAATTCTGGGGACAGCCTTTAACAATACTTGACACACTTTTTTTTTTTAATTTTAGTTCCAACAAACCGTAAAAAGTGAAATAATAAAATAGTAAAAATAACTACATCTATGATTTTCAATATAACAGTACAGTTAGATTTTTATTGATTAATGAATGAAATTTAACACCTTCAATCATCAAAAATCAGGAAATGGGCAATTGCTTGGTGTCAAGATCATGCCTGTAAAAGAATCAAAGATAATGTGATAGTCAGAGCACTAATAATATTGACATTGATGTTAACATTTTATATGTGTATTGGTGGGGTCTCTCATTCCGTACGTTCACAATTTCTATTTGCAACTTGCCGTTCAATAATTAGAACCCTAATTAATGATACTAATTTCGTATAATAGCTACCAATTAAGTTTCATTCCAATTTATATTTATGGTTAGACACTTAGACCTCACCAGTCACCACACATTTTGAGCCTTTCATCATCTTTGGGGTAGTGAACACATGTATAAAGGAATGGAACTACACGTGAGCCAGGCGAAATCAAATAAAGTTTAATAGGTATCTTGTCTAAATTTGAACCATTGGGGTGGTGGCCCAATGGTAGAAGCAAAGCTTCTAGGAACACCTAAGGGGGAGGTCATGGGTTCAAGTCCCACAAGGAGTGAAATTTGCCGTTCAAAAAAAAAAAAATCTTGTCTAAATTTGAACTCATTTAATAAAAGATAGTTTAGCCAAAGGCTCGTATACCTTTGTGCACATCACAAGCATATTTTTTTAGTTTTTCTCTTTTGATTGATGTATGTATGTGAGACCCGTAACAAACTGATATCGGGCTGAATTTTCACCCTGTAAGTTGGTGTGAACGGTAGTATTAGTTTCACCCCTTATACAAATCTTTAACCCATTTAATTTTCCTTTTTACTTAATTTTTCTCTAATAAATTGTGTTTGTTAACTTTAGAAAGAAAAAAAACTAAATACATAGCTTTATTCTAATCTAAATTGTGTTGAAATGGAGTTGTATTCAATATTGATGTTGTAAAGTATACCGAGTATCGGTATTGTATCAGTGTTATAACGATCCGAATCAATACCAACTGAAATTGAATTCCTGTCACACCAGGAGTAGAACCCCGCTAGTTTGTTACAATGTTCGTTATTTAATTTTGCATCCTGATTTAGGGGGTGTTTGGGATTTTGAATATTCAAAATAGATTATGCGTTTTGAAAAATAGGGGTGGAGCTGCTTATAGATTATTGCGTCTTCGTAGCCTAAAAAACTGATTATCTGCGTTTTCAAAATACGATAATCTAAAAATTAGATTCAAAACGCAATCCCAAACACCCTCTTAATATGTTATTTCGTTTATTACTAACACTAAAAACCGGAAAATCCAGCGATAATTAAACAAAGCGTACGGTCATACAAATAGGAAAACTATAATTTACTACTATCTATGTACAACCACATGGAGCACGTAGACAAGTGTGAAAACCATCTTTTACTTTTAGTGATAAACAATTTTGCGATTCTTCTTGTTTTCATCGCAACACATCATTCAATGCAATATCGTGTTATTGTGACATAGTTTATTGATTCTTTCTAACATCTTTTTACACCAAAATATCAATCATTTAAACCCACGTAGTTTATTAATCATCAAGCTTTCTGCTTTGAATTGACTTTAAAAAATACACGGTTTTACCTTAAAAATGTCCAACTATAGTAAAATAATACATTACTCCAAATAATAAAGAAAATGTAAACTAGTATAAAAATATTTATTATATTCGTTTAGTTAGTCCACAGAGGATATGATACTTAAAGATTAAACTACAAAGAAAATAATAGCAAGGTATATATATTTATTTGAAATTAAAAAGACTCATTCTAATCGGATCAAGTTATCCTAATTCCTACACAGTGTAAAAAAATGAGAATGCTGAGAATGATACAAAAAACACAATAGATCATGAAATACGACACAATGACCCACGAAATATAACACAATGTCGAGAAATATAACATAATGCTGAATAAAAAAGACACAATGTATCGTAAAAATGACATAATGATGAAAATAAGAAAGAGACACAATGCAACATAAAAGACACAATGAATCGGAAAAATGACAGAATGATAAAAGACGAATCGGAGTTTGAAGAGGGGGAAGGAGAAGGAGCCCTCGACCGGCAACAGATAGAGGAGGATTTATTCAATCACATAGTTTGGGCTCCTAGAATATGGCGCCCTTGGGGCTTTCTATTTGATTGTATCGAAAGGCCCAATGAATTGGGATTTCCCTATTGGTCCAGGTCATTTCGGGGCAAGCGGATCATAGAGGATGAGCTTCAAGAGAATGATTCGGAGTTCTTGCAGAGTGGAACCGCGCAGTACCAGACACGAGATAGATCTTCCAAAGAACAAGGCCTTTTTCGAATAAGCCAATTCATTTGGGACCCTGCAGATCCACGCCATGATATATCTGATCCATGCATAATATCATGAAAAATGGATACAAATTTTTGGCTGCTACTTAGTATCGGCAATAGGTCTGAAAAAGTATCTAAAAAGAAAAACTTTAGATATCTGTACCCTGTCGAAGTAAGGAACCATGGCATATATGTTTGGAATAGATTCCATTTTGAGAGAGTTGAATAAGCACTATCTCGTTGAAAAGTTCTATACATCTGCCCTTTCTCAACGCATTTCTTTAGACAAAGACTCCGTTTTTTCCTCTTTTCGGATGGTAAATATTTCTCAGAACATGGAGTGTGAATCAAACCCATGTTTGAATTGAAATTGAGATACTGATACAAGTTCTTCCCTTCTGAATCAGATAGATTCATATCTGAAAGAGGTTGACAATAAGTTCTTTCAAAATTGACTATTTGTCCCTCTGTTAGATGTGTTCCAGAAATGTCCGTGATCGAGTAAATAGCTCTACGAACGAATGGATTGGATCGACTTGGAAAATGGAAAGATTTGTACAAGTTATACGTTTCGTCACCACTTTGTGGAAAAGCCTTAGGTATGAATATGTTAGATACCTGTGACTCGATTGCTGAAATAGTATCTCTCCCCCAAAAAGCATGTTTTTTTTACCGACGCACAAAGAAAATATTTTGTTGCGAATGAACAAGATATTGAGGAATTGTCCATACGTAAAATCATAATTATTGATGCGGGCCTTTTCCACATAAAAGGGGAATCTTTTGTTACAATAGAAGCAGAAGTGATGTGGATTATTCAAGAATCGAAGTTGATTTCCTTTATAAAAAGAAGATCTCAATGAACTTCTATGAAATGCTTTCACGGGATTCAGCCAATTGTATTGATCGTGGAATATAATTGAGAAATAGGAATCTGTGTTATCAAAAGATATTCGATTGATGATGAAAAAAGAGAATTCTTGGTTCAGTTCTCCACCTTAACGACAGAAAAAAGGATTGATCAAATTTTATTGAGTCTGACTCATAGTGATCATTTATCAAAGAATGACTCTGGTTATCAAATGATTGAACAACCGGGAGCAATTTACTTACGAGACTTAGTTGACATTCATAAAAAGTATCTAATGAATTATGAGTTCAATACATCCTCTTTAGCAGAAAGACGGATATTCCTTGCTCATTATCAGACAATCACTTATTCACAAACTTCGTGTGGGGCTAATCGTTTTCATTTCCCATCTCATGGAAAACCCTTTTCGCTCCGCTTGGCCTTATCTCTCTCTAGGGGTATTTTAGTGATAGGTTCTATAGTAAGAACGAAACACAATCCTACATAAAAGATACAATGATATAACGTAAATTCTAAAAGCTGAAATCCGAAAAAGCGAAAACGTAAAAACTAAGATCGTAGGGTTCGATGAGACGGTTCCAATACCGCTTGAATGAGTTAAATTAGAGTTCCTTTGATCCTAACCCATTCTAATAATCAGTGGACTCGCGAACCTCCCTTTGTTTCCCCATAGAGTAACATTGTTTTAGCGTTGGTAAAGAAAAAGGTTGATGGTTTCTTAATACTAAAATAGGTTGATAACTTGAAATCGTAAGTAAATAATTTGTTTTCTAGTTTTGAGATCATGACTATATATAAAAAATAACACGTGGAATAAATGTGTGATCTTAATACATGTGTGCTCTATGATAGCCCGACTGAATCGGCTTCTCACTTGACACTTGTTGATTCCATACCCGGTTGTTCAAAGTGGTTCGCTGCAAATCCTTATATGGTGCAAGGCTTCGATGTCAACGGTTAGCTCGTTGACGAAGTTCTTAAACCACCAACGCTTCGATGTCAACAGTTAGCTCAATGTCAACGGCTCTGTGACTTGTATCTATTTTTGCGATTTATTGTATCTTTTCAGACATTGTGATATATTTGCTCGACATTGTGTTATATTTTGTGTTCCATTATGTCTTTCCTCCATACAGGAGAATGTGTAGAATAACTCAACCCATTATTTTGATTAATGGAAAAAAGCAATTATTAATTGAGTTGAAGAGGAAATTGCAGATTGGGCCACCTAGAGTACAACTGACGGTATAAAAAAAATGGGTTGTAACGACGTCATTGGTGACACATGAAGCATCTACGACTGTGGCAATACGATGCAAAACAATTAGAATAAAGCGGTCTTTAAGGCTTCATTATTATATAGTAATCTAGTTAATGTTAAGACCTATTCCATGTTAGCCCGTCCTACCATTTTTTTTCTCTTCTAATATTATATACAAATTAAACAATTGTTTTTTTTTTTATATGAATAATTTATACGAAAATTACCCTTAACTAATATATTGTTTTAATCAAAGTCTCGTGTATTAGGACCACCGACCATTGTATAAATCATTCACATATATATTCGGTCGTTCACATCATATTTGGTCAAAAACATGTATGAACTTTGTCAAATGATAACAACTTTAGTTGTTTTTGGTAGGGGTGTAAACGAGCCGAGCCGGGCCCGAGCTTGATTGGACTTGAGTTCGGTTCGGTTCGAGCCTAATACTTTGAGCTTGAACTCGGCTCGAAAGCAAAATCCAAGGGCTCGAACTCGGCTTGGCTCGAAATAATTATAGAACAACTTAAAAGGAGCTAAAAACTCGGCTCAAGCTCGCTTTGATAGCTTAAATGAGCCAAAGTTCGGCTCGGGCTCAACTCACCAATGTTAAATAGTAGATATATTATATATAAAATAATAATAATAATAATATAAAATTTATTTGGGCTCGTTTAGGCTCGCGAGCCTAAACGGTCTTTGTATGAAAAACTTGAGCTCGGGCTCGATAACTAAACGAGTCATGTTTCAAGCTCAAGCTCGGACCTTGGGTTCGTTAAGGCTCGGCTCGATTGAGCTTTTTACCGATCCGATCCCAAATAGCTCTCGAGCCGTTGCGCTTCATTTACACCCCTAATTTTTTTTTGTATTAAATCATGGTTTTTATCGGTGCCAAACCCAATAATTTTTCATTGGGATTAAAATTTCGTTTTCGTATGTCTATCAAGAGAGGTTTATTGTTGGGTTGATTTTACTATTAGCCGAATTAACCTACAACAAATAGTCAAGGCTACAAACACGATTATTTATTTATTATTTTCTTTTAAACTTTCCAAACATGATTAATTCACATACAAGTATTTAGGTACCCGACCCAAAGGTGGGCTGCTAACTGGGCCACCCAAACTACTATGCATTCTACGTTTTTACAACTATTGGAAAACCATACTTTTTTTTATAATTTCTTTGTTTATGCTCGGATGATACGTAAATTCTCACGAACATCTTAGTTTGAATAAAATGTCCAAAGAAACGTATATAAAAGCAAGTATCTCATAACAATATATTTAGAGCTTTTATAGAACATCATATTTTGAAAGTCACAAGAGAAGAGAAAGTTGAGTGACCAAGTGTCAAAACCTGGTGGGATCAAAAGAAAAATTATGAAAAACACAAATGGAGAAGTATAAGGTTAAACGGTAAGTGTAATTAAAGTTGAGGAGAGTATTGTATCCTCATAAGACTATCCGTTGTAGATAGAGGGATTTATCCAATAATATTTTACCACGTCAATGCTTACGTGACACTGGGTAGCGGCCGGCGAGTGCTCGCGTGAGGGTGTTATTTGTAAGGGTTAGCGGGGTTTTTTTTTACCAAATATATTTAATTATTTACCACATTTTAAAAAAAAACATTAAACTAAAATAAAATAAAAATTACACTAAAATAAAAACACAAACATTACACTAAAAAATTACACTAGAATAAAAAAAATTACACTAGACAAAAAAAAAATACACTAGACAAACCACATGATCATAAAAAAACTAGCCACTGCTGGCCGCGTGAGTTCGGCGTACCACCGACGGTTGCACCACCTTCACCGTGCACCTGTTGGTAGGCGAGCACGAGTGCTAGTTCTTCTTCTTCGGTCCGAGGAGCCAAGGTTGAAGGTTGAATGTTGTGAGAAATAATTTGAAAGTTTGTTGAAGAAGAATAAGATGAGGGTTAAATATATAGGGGAGGTGGGTGAAAAAATTTAATAAAAAATAATTAAATTTTGAATTTAAATTTTGAATTTAATTCTTGGTCAGCCGCTAACGCACGCAAGCTGGCTCACGTCTAGTCGCTCGCGTCTAGTCGCTCGCGCCAGTCATTGCGTCGGTCCGTTGTCGCTAGCTGCACCCACGTGGATAAAGCTGTGGCTCACGGCAGGCTGCTCACGGGCCACAACGGTCAGACTAAGGGGATTGATTTTCATTTTTGATTGGGAAATTGCTGTTGATCTATGACTCTTTTGTATTTAATTTTTATTTGAGTAAAGTCCTTTTATTTTTATTTGAGTAAAGTCTCTTTTGAGTCTTTGTGATTTGACAATTTTAATTATTTGAGTTCAAAATTCAAACTTGTCTCAATATGAGTCCTTATGGATTGTAATCTTAACCACCTGAGTCAAAAATATTACTTTTAGATTTTCTTAGTTAGATTTTATAAAATTACTAAAATACCCACCATTAAAAACAAATATATACACATATATAGACATATACACACACACACACACACACCCCGTTTAATCAACCCATAACTCTATCTCTCCCTTCTCTTTCTCGGTCTACTTAAACACAAATTAGATCCTACCAACCCATGACCACATACCACCATACACCACCACCATCATTGCCATCACAATACACCATTGCTGCCACCGCAATAGACCACAACCACCACCACCACAATACACCACTGTCGGCACCACAATACACTACCGACGTCGCCTTCTCACTAAATCCACCTCACCATCTTCATTGCACCACCATCATCCTTCATCTCACGTGTTCTAACAAGGCTTTGGCCAACAAATTGTACATTTAATTCCCATATCTATCCAATTTTCCAACAGATTCAATGGAGATGAAGGCATATTGTAGACAAACACGGTAGAGTAATGGGGAGGTTTCAGGTGGTCTGAAGGTTTGGTGCGGTGGAGTTGTACGTTGGATGCAGCCAGGGTTCCAAGTGGTCCAAAGGTTTGATGCGGCGAAGTTATATGGTGGATGCGGCTAGGGTTTCAGGTTCAAGTAGTGGCGCGACGGTGGTGAAAGGTGGGGCTTCTGAGAAACAATGGTGGATTAATGGGTGCCAATTGGGTAACGGTTGGGATTGGGTTCAAATGTGTCGTAGATGGGGTGAGTATGTGTGTATGTAAATATTGTTTTTTAATTTTAATGGTAAGGGCATTTTAGTAATTTCATAATATTTAGCTGAGAATATCTAACCAAGTTAGTCTTTTGGACTCATGTACAAGGGCGGATCTTCATACGGGCCCGATCGGGCCCTGGCCCACCCAACTTTTTCACTTCGTAGTGTAAATTTTATCGAAAATTTTTATAGGCATTGAGTCCGGCCATACCAGATTGAGTCCGGCTCTACCAGGTTTTACGTTCAAGATCCGTCATTGCTCCTGTAGTTAAGATTTGAAACCATTAGGACTCAGACCAAGACAAGTTTAAATTTTGGACTCAAGTTGTTAAAATCGCGAAACCACAAGGACTTAAATAGGACTTTACTTTTTTTATTTGCAATCTATCTATCTATACATCTAATAAACAAAACTCAATTTTGACACATGGCAATCCCACATTACACCTTCAATCCTCCCTCCTCCCATATTGTGCCACATGGCACAACCTTAGAATTTATAAAATTTTCTTTTTTTTTTAAATCGAAAATCATTTATTAATTTAGTCAAAATCGGTCAAGGTGTTTTAATAACTTTCCTAAACATTGTTTTGGTAATTGAATGATTATTTTGGTAAAAATTGGTCAAGCATATTATCATTCCTAAAAAACTCATCATCCTCATAACAAATCATTTTCCATCCTCTTTTAAACCTTAAAACAATCAAAGGAAGCAACCGATCATTCTTCATCCTTGGCGATCCTTCTTCAAGGTATTATCATTCCATTCTCCTGTAACACAATCATTGTTCGTCTATCGCCTCTCCTACGTTTCTTTCTGATTTCATCTATGTTTCTTTCTGATATCGTTATATCTTCATTTGTTTTTGGCGAATAATGTTTTTGTGTCTTTATTTTTTTTTACTGAATTTAATGATGTAGGTTTCAATCTGTATGTATTGTGTGTTATTGTGGATCCAAGGCGTAAAGACGGCAATTTAAAGGAAAATAATCAATGGTTTGTTTAGTGCAAGTGTTAATTAGTTCACATTCGTTTATATTTGATCATGGTAAAGAAGCCTACTTTTTTATTTTTGTATGTATCGTATATCCATTTGTTTCAGATTTGTACCCGAGCGAATGTTGCTTACATGCTTCTGATATCAAGGTTTGATTTTTGATTTTGAAATCTTTAGTTAGTTTTTATAATCAAATAGTTTGTTTGAAATTTTGTTCTTGGGCTTGATTTTTCTTTTGTTTGATGTTTCATGTTTGCTTATTTATATGAATTAATTTTTTGAATAATGTCATTTTATTTAGATTTTTAGGTAAGCACGTATGGAAAAGTTTCGTATGCAAATGTATGGACAATGTTTGAAAACCTAAAAAAGAATAAATATTATGATCTTTCTTGATTTTGATACAGTTACCTATTATCTAAATATATTCATGCTTTCATCATTTAATACACGAGTTTTTTCATCTCGATATACAGGACGGGCGATTATTAGCTTCAATCCCAGAGACGGTAAAACCTCGCGGTAAGAGTTTCTAATCTTTTTTATTTAGTTGCTCATCAATATTTGCCATGCTCATGTTATTGATTACCATTTCATTAATAACCTTTAAAACAAAATTGTTAATCATATATAAATATAAATACATTTATAAACAAAGTTAAATTTGAATTTCTTTATCACAATTAATACGCCTATTTTCATTTGAATTACTTTATTTTTAAACATTCAAAATAATTTTTTTTAAAAAAATCCGGTTTTTAAAATTAAAGACATTTAAACACAAAATAAATGCTTAATTCTTTGATTTGTCACATTACTATTTTTAGCGTATAATTAGCATTTATCATGATTTACACAATATTGGAAACATCTGCTGTTAATAATTATTATTACCATTTCATTAATAACCTTTAAAACAAAATTATTAATCATATATAAATACATTTATAAACAAATTAAATTTGAATTTTTTCATCACAATTAATACGCCTATTTTTATTTGAATAAATTTATTTTTAAACATTCAAAATCAAAATTTTAAAAAAAATCCGGTTTTTAAAATTAAAGACATTTAAACGCAAAATAAATGCTTAATTTCTTTGATTTGTCACATTACTATTTTTAGCGTATATGTAGCATTTATCATGATTTACACAATATTGAAAACATCTAATGTTAATAATTATGATTACCATTTCATTAATAACATTTAAACACAAAACTATTAATCATATATAAATACATTTATAAACAAAGTTAAATTTGATTTTTTTTTCCATCACAATTAATACGCCTGTTTTACCTTTTATATAATCAATTATGTATACTTATTTTCGGTAATAAAGTTTGTTTACCAATTCATTTTTTCATTTATTTTTTACACAACTTATTGTTACATCATCTCTGACTTAATTTCATTGGTTACTTTTAATTATTAAACATGGCTCCTATAATTTATAAGCCTTAAAAGTCAAACGAGATTGTTTTCATTTTAACTTCTCATTTTTTTAAAAAAAAATCAGCTATTATTTTGAAAATTTGTGCATTTGATCTTGAAGTCTAATTATAGCCTTCCTGTGTGTATGATTCATTCATCTTAATGGATGGTTACAGAAGCTTTATATTACAATTTTTTTTAAGTTGACTCGACTGATCAAGATGAATGATTATACCTTTTTAAGTTGACTCGCTTGATTATACATTCCTGTAATGGCAATGTAACTTGGAATACACATAACTAGGGTAAATTCAATAAGTTCTAATTACACTTTGCTAAGTTGTTTGTACATATATTACTAGATCTCTATATAGTCTTATGTGTTATTTTTGTTTTAGGTTTTGTTTTCATCATAGTTGTCAAAGCGCCTAGGCGCACTCAAGGCGCATAGGCCGAGCCCGGAGCCTAAGCGCAAGGCGCATAAAAAATGACGGCTTTTTATAATTAAGCGCATAGTATAAAATACATTTTTAGGGATTTTAGAGATGTTTTAGGCTTGTTTAGGGCTACTTTAGGATGTTTTAGGTTTGTTTAGGACTTGTTAATGACTTATTTAGGATGTTTTAGAGGTTTGTGTAACTTTTAGCCTGAATTTGGCCGGAAATCTGCTCTGATAGTGCGTCTCAGTGCCTAGACGCGCGCCTCACAAGGCGCAGCGCACTTGGTGCGTCTCGAGCCTAGGCGCTCGCTTAGGCGCGCTTTTGACAACTATGGTTTTCATAACCATCAATGTGATAAGGAGTAGTAAAGAGAAGTAAGAATTAGATTGAGCAAATGCACTCTGTTTTACCAAATGGTTGAAGAAACCAAATGGTAAGTTGTCTATTATTGCATTGTTTTATGTTTGAATGATGAGATTGTTTATCATTGTTACATAATGTAGTCAAAATAAGCATTACCTCAGACTATTATGTAATTACATTATTTTATCTATTTAGATGTTTTATTTCAATTTTGTGAGTTACTATTATTTTGTTTCCTCTTTTTTTAATTATAAATGGCAGGTCGTGAAATATAAAGAGTGCTATAAGCAATGTGGTGCATAGGTGGTCATGCCATGAATATACTACAAATATACAAGTACAATGTTATGTTAAATATGTTGATGTTTTATTCATTTTTATACATCGGTAGCCATGTATACACTACAAATATCATGGACGCATCAGGTCTAATATGGCAAGCATACATTTTCAAGCATATTGTACTCCCTTCAAACATACATTAAAGAATTTTCCTTTTATTTCGTTTGTAAGGTAGTTAGAACTTCCTTTTTTTTTCTTTTAAAATTACCCTCATATGATTCATGTTCCTGTTCTTTCAACAGTGTTTGGCTATGTGAGTCTACGAGTTTTTTTTGTTATATTTTTAAGTCTTACACACGGGACATTAACGGTGTCATGTTTACTGTGTATATGTTCACATAAACGTTGTTAAGATGTTTCTATACTTTATATAATTTTTTGGTTAGTAGGTTGTATGCATTAGAGGTACACTTAGTAAAAGTTTTGTCCAATTATTCCGCTTAGCACTAAAGGTGGGTGTACCTGTATTCAAGAAACCCCGTATTCTCACATGGCCAACTTTATGTCGCATTGTTAAGAGTTAAAAGCAGGGCATGGGTGAAATTACTTATAGTAGATAGTTATGGGAATGTCAAAACTAAAACAAAAAATGTGGTCTATAAGGAAATATTTAGTGATATTTAAATAACACGTGTATTCCTTACTTTTAAATTTTAATAAAATATTTATACTATATTTTTTTACCGCTCCAAATAATTCTTAATTGTTGAACCGCGTGTCCACGCGGGCAATAATCTAGTAGATATAATAAACTAATTTAGGAATCAGATACCAAATTATTTGTTAGGTGTGCAAAAGTTGCATCGACAAAGTTGAAGAATCAATTGTAAACTTGTACTAGACTAGACTAGACGCAAACCGGCTATATTCTATTAAGTTGTTAGTTATATATTTCAAATTATACTGATTTTGTTTCATAGTTCCATACTTCCATAGAATCAACCTGTTTTTTAAGTTTAACTTGAATTTGAGCTGTTTGATTTTTTCAGATTAAAAAGCCAATGATATGTATGATGATATCAATTCTCAATATATTTTATTGATAAAATGTATCTATATATACAAAAGACACAACAAAGTTGAAGGAGAGAAAATCTCCTATTTACAAATATATATGTTTGACTAATTTATTACATTCAAAGAAAATAATGGTAGGGAGGATATGTAGGCATGGATGTAGAATATGTTTGACTAATTTATTACTAATACCCCCCGTCAATGCAAGATGGAGGTGGTCCGAGACGAAACATTGTACGAAACTTTTCAAACAATGGTTTCGGTAGACTTTTTGTGAAGATGTCCGCGACTTGGTTATCTGTGGAAATGAACCTTGTATGAAGCTTACCGGCAGCGACCAATTCTCGAACAAAATGATAGTCGATGTCTATGTGCTTTGCCCTTTTATGAGAGATTGGATTTTGACTCAAGAACAAAGCACTCTTGTTGTCACATAATAAGGTTGGAGGGCCCGGTGGTAACGCGTGAAGCTCCCATAGAAGATTTGTAACCCAAATGATCTCTGCTTCTTAGCACTCCAAGAGACCAAGTTTCCACCTAGATAGATGCAATAGCCGTAGGTGGATCTTCGTGTGTCAATACATCGTGCCCAATCTGCATTTGAAAAACCTAATAAAGTAGTGTTAAGAGGTCGATCAAATGTAAGACCATGTGATAAAGTGCCTTTAACATAACGAAGAATCCTTTAGACTAGTTGAAAATGAGAGGTGGTGGGTTGATGAAGGTATTGGCTAGCTTGGTTGAAGGCATAGGAGAGATCAAGACGAGTGATGGTTAGATATTGAAGGGCACCCACGAGAGATCGATAGAGAGTGGGATCATGGAAAGTTGGCCTTGAGAATTGAAGATATCTTTAGTGGTAAGAGGTGTGGCAACCGGTTTGGAATCAAGTAAACCCGCTCGTGTGAGAATATCGTGAGCATACTTGGATTGATTTAGAAAGAGGCCGGATTTGGTGTGAGTAACCTCAAGGCCAAAAATAAAATAAAATTGAGGGAGCCAAGGTCTTTGATTTTGAATTCTTTGTGAAGACAAGAAGTGAATTTGTTGATGAAGGAGTTATTATTGCCAGTGATAATGATGTCATCAACATAAACAAGGAGATAGATTAAGGTGCCTTGGTGGGAGTAGACAAACAAAGATGGATCGGATCGACTGTTTTGAAACCCGAGGGTGAGCAAGAACGTGCTTAAGCGTTGAAACCAAGCTCGTGGTGCTTGTTTTAGGCCATAGAGAGCACGCTTAAGTTTGCACACGTGGGTGGGATGGTTGGCATCTTTGAATCCTTGCGGTTGTTCCATAAAAATGGTTTCAGTGAGATGTCCGTTCAAAAATGCATTATTAACGTCTAATTGACGTAGGTTCCAATTATTGATGGTGGCAAGACTGAGGACAACTCGTATGGTGGAAGATTTTACAACCGGACTAAAGGTGTATGAAAAATCAAGTCCCGGTATTTGAGTAAAACCTTGGGCAACAAGTCTAGCTTTGTAGCGATCAAGAGAGCTATCGGATTTATATTTTATGCGATAAATCCATTTGGATCCAATGATGTTGGTACGAGTTGGACGAGGAACAAGATCCCATGTTTTATTATCATGTAAAGCACTTATTTCATCTTGCATGGCTTGTACCCATTTTGGATCTTTGAAACCGGTTTTTATTCCTTTGGGAACATGAGAAGAGAAAAGAGAGTGATGTAAATGATGAGTGGAAACTTGTGAAAGGTTTACAAAATGTTTTGGTTTAAAAATGCCATCTTTGGCTCGAGTGGTCATGGGGTGTGAGTTAAGAGGTTGGTTTTGAGTGGATGGATCATTTGGGGGAGGGTGGATATTGGGTACAGTTTGTGGGAGGGAATTGTCGTGGGACGGAGTAGGGTGAATAGGGCTTTGATTTGGATGTGGAAGTGAGGATGGGGGAGTTGGGCTGTGAGGTGATTGGGTTGGGCTGAGAGGGGTTGATGGTGGGTCAAGCGGTTGGGTAGTGGTGGGTGGTGGGCTGGATGGTTGAGGAGTGAGTGGGGCGGAAGTGGTAGTTGGCTGGATTGGATAGTATTGAGTTGATGGACTATAGCAAAGAGGAGTGCAATGTTTGTGATTGTTTTGGCTGTTTGTTTGGGACGTGGATGTGGAAGTGGAAGGCGATTGAGAGGGAGTGGGAGTGGGTAAATATTCATCAAAATTTGTGATGGGTAGGGTAGCGGGATTGGTTGGTGTGGTGTTGGTTTGAAAGGGTAGGACATCCTCATCAAATTTCGCATGTCTAGTTGTGTAAATTCGACCCGTAGTAGGATCTAGGCATCGAAAGCCTTTATATATAGGACTATACCCAACAAATATGCAAGGTGCACTTCGTGGTTGAAGTTTATTTTTTGTATAGTCACGAAGATAAGGAAAAACACGACAACCAAAAATGCGAAGATTTGAGTAGGTTGGTGGTTGTTTAAAAAGAACCTCAAAGGGTGATTTTTGGTCAAGAATTTTTGTAGGAAGACGATTGATGATGTAAGTGGCAGATGTGAAAGCATCGAACCAAAACTGTGGTGGGCATGAGCATTAAACATCATAGCTAGACCGGTTTCGGTGATATGACGGTGTTTCCGTTCGGCCCTCCCGTTTTGTTCGGGTGTGTGGGGACATGATAGTCTGTGATGTATGCCATGGTTTTTGAAAACAAGTTTGCACTTGGTGATTTGTAAATTCGGTTCCACTATTGCTTTGAAAAGTTTTAACATTTGTTGAAAATTGATTTTGAACAAAGGTTAAAAAGGTTGTGAGGATGGTGAAAAATTCCGATTTGACTTTTAAGGGATAGAACCAAGTGAAACGAGAATAGTCGTCTATAAAGACAACATAGTACCGATATCCATCGGTGGAAGGTACGGGTGTGGGTCCCCAAAGGTCACAGTGTATGAGGTCCAAAACATGTTGTGCGCGTTTAGAATATTCAATAAATGGTAAATGTTTAGCTTTTGATAATTCACAAGAGTCACATAAACCTGGTTTGGGTAACAAGGATGTAACAAAAATGTGACCAAGTTTATTTAAAATAGAAATGGTATCAAAAGAGACATGTCCTAAATGACTATGCCATTTATTGAAAGAAGCACGAAGGTGCGAAGTAGAAAGCGCAACAATAAGGGACTTATGACTTTGAGTGAGAACATAGAATCCATTTTCACACGTGCCTCTAGCAAGAACCTCTGCTGTTTTTCAGTCCTGAATTTGAAAATAATCGTTAGAAAATAATACATCAACAGGTGAATCATTGGTTAATCTACTAATAGAAAGTAGATTTTTTGTGAGATTAGGAACAACTAAAACATTTTGTAAAGATATAGAGTCATTTAGTTTAGTGTTTCCAATATGTGTGACGGGTAATGATTCACCGTTCCCAAAAGTGACTCGAATACCATCGGTTTGAGATTTAAAAGTTTTTAAACCACGGTTTGATGGTAACATATTTGTTGTGGCACCTGAATCGGCGGTCCAATCGGGAGTGTCAGATGCTACGTTGCATTGAGCAAGAAAAGCCTCGGTAAGATTCGCATCAAGAGACACCGATTTTTGGGCATAAGAAGCGAGTTGAGGACAAGTGCTCGCATAGTGACCCTCTTTGCGACAAAGTTGACAATGAGGAGCCCTTTTGGAGTAGGAGGAGCCACGACCTCGGCCGCGGTTTGAAGGGGTTCGAGTGGAATGGGTTTTGGGTTGATGGGCATAGAATGCGGCTTGGGGAGTTTGAGAACCATGGAGTTTTTGAAGGAACATTTCTTGATTTTCGGCATTTGCCAAAAGATCACGAAATGAGGGAGCCGGTCGAATGGTTCTTTGAGAGGTGGAGAAGTTTTCAAACGAGGCGCTAAGTCCACAAAGGAACCAATGGCGTTTCTCCTCGTCATTGATAGGATGTCCTATAGCGGTTAGTTTGTCGACCAAAGATTTGAACCTTCGGCCAAACTCGGAAATGGAAGAGGTTCCTTTTTGAAGGGTTCGAAGGGTGTCTTTGAGATTATGAATGCGTTCAATAGAAAAATGGCTATAGGCATCGAAGAGGGCCTTCCAAACGGCTAGAGCCGTTGTATGTCCGATTGTTTCGGCCATAGCTTCCTCGGTTAAGGTAGAGTTGATTAAAAGAAGGACTTTGTGATCGGCATTTTTCCAAGCCAGAAATTCAGGATTGATAGAAGATTTTTCATCGGTGGTAATAATTTCGGGAGGAGGAGGTTTGGTTCCGTCAACATGACCGAGAAGGTTGAGATAGGTTAGGACCGGGGTAGGGGAGAGCAAATTTGGGCCGAACCGAAAAAAAACCGAGGACAGACCCGAAATAGTATGAAAACCGAAACCGGGTATGGCAGTTAGGTTCTGTATTCGGTCCATGAATATAACTCCAACCGGTTCTCGGGTCGGATCGGTCCAAAAGAAGGTTAAAACCGAAGGAAAAGCTGAGGACCGATTCTGACTTATAAAATTACCTGACACTATTTTAGGAGCCAAAATCATGGGCCTGATATACAGTTTTGTCCAATTCAAAAATCGATAGTGCTTTAATATATTTAACCTTGGAACTCAAAAGACAACAGAATGTAAATCATAAAATTAAAACTTCATATACATGTTTGTTAGTTTATAAATACACACTAGGATATCTATTTATTATGAACTTTGTTATAATATATATATATATATATATATATATTAGTGAATAATTTGTGTGTATGTACTAGGAGTTAGAACAACCTTTAAATGATAAGATGGGTCAAATTATAACAGCAATGGTTCAGATTATAACAACAATAGTTTGGATTAAGATCAAATATAAAGTTCTTATATAGTTATATGCTGCGCATATGTAAATGATAAGATGGGTCAAATTATAACAGCAATGGTTCAGATTATAACAGAAATAGTTTGGATTAAGATCAAATATAAAGTTCTTATATAGTTATATGTTGTGCATATGCATTTTTGTTGTCATTATGTTTGTTACGTGTCAAATGATGGCATGCATTCACTTCATGTTTATTGATTGCTTTCGTTTATTCTGTTGGTGCGTTGTTATTGTACAAATACATAGGTCTTAGTTATTTTTTCGGTAGCATCTGCCGGTTCAGGTATTACTCTTCGGACCGACTGGAACCGGTTGCATCAGGACCAAAGACCGACCCGCAGTAATGGTCCATAACTCGGTTCCAATTTTTTAGGGTGGTCGGTTCTTGGGCCGGGTCAGTTCTCACAGTTTGCTCACCCCTAGACCGGGGTGATTTGTTTCTCCCATGGGAGGTAATTGGTGGAAGTTAGTTTTATGTTGACTAGCAGGAACCCGCGCGTTGCGGCGGGCTGCACGATGGTTGACTATATACAATTGGCATATATGTAATTGATATGTTAAGTTACATCTTCTTCAACCATCCACGGGCCTTTCTTAATATATATGATTATCACAACACGAAGGTCGTCTTCCCATCATTAATTGTAAAATTACAAACACTACACACAGTAGATAGGATGGGAATGGTGGTGGTGATGCAAGTTTTAGAAGAATTCATATGATGAGGGGATGTGAGGAGCATTTAGCAATGCCCATGCAACAAACGCATGTAGAATTGGCTTCCTGGAGTGCATACTGCATGCATGATCACCTCATGCATTACTTTATGTATGCTCCATCTATGTTTTAAAAAGCGCGCTTGAGGCGCGCTTAAGCGCAAAGCGCACCTAGGCGCAAATCCATGCGCCTTATGTAACCCTAGGCGAGCAGTGTACGAAAAGCGCAAGAAAAGCGCAAAAAGCGCACGAAAAGCGCACAAAGCGCAAGAAAAAAAAGCGAGAAAAGCGCGCTTTTTGTACACATGCTGTTTTTGTGCTTAAAAGTGTTATACATGTAGCTAAAAAGGTGTACATTTTAGTTAAATCATATATATACCTTATTTGCATCTATATTTTGAGTAAATAATGCTAAAAACCTATAGCATATATAAAAAAAAATTATATAATTGTCTTGCGCTTCGCGTACGAAAAGCCCACCGCTTTTGCGATTTGCGCTTTGCGCCTCGGTTTTAGACCTCGTCGCTTTTGTGCGCTTCGCGCTTTTTAAAACCA
This sequence comes from Ambrosia x helenae, assembly GCA_030844895.1. Lineage (NCBI taxonomy): Eukaryota > Viridiplantae > Streptophyta > Magnoliopsida > Asterales > Asteraceae > Ambrosia > Ambrosia x helenae. The sequence continues at coordinate 37,508,572 of CM061227.1, forward strand.
AGTGCTCCATAGGTCAAATGCAAAAACAAAACAATAATGTCTAAAATAATATCGTTACGTGGTAAGTTCTTTTTTTTACTAATGACGTTAGACTAACCATTGACTACAAGATGTGTTCGACTTGCGACATTTCATAAAGTGATAACCAAACCATGAAAATTGAATAGGGGTAGACTCCAATACATATGCATCCAATTGTGCTCAGTCAGTTGACCTAAATAAAAGGACTTGGAATAGTGCTCATGTAGACCTAAACTTAGGAATGTCAAGGAAAATTAACGGTTCCTGGTAAGTTTGAGAGCTGAAAATGCACAACAACGTAAACAATAAAAGGGCTTCGAAGATATTAGGGCGCATTTCGATGAAATTGGTCTGCAGCACTACAATGACAAACTAACATTAATCAAACACTCTTGATTCATTCAATCAAAGACTCATGTATAAACCCACAAATCAAAATCTAATTAAAAATAGTTATCCATAATCACCGGTGACATGACGATCGTAGAAAGTATAAAATTGACTTATAGTTTTAAGTAATATTTGTGTAATTTCATAACAATGCTTCTTGATGTCATCTTCTATTATGAATTCTTTAAGATCTTTTATGCCATAATGTTAAACTTTTCAAATGCTTCAATGTTTTTAATACCATTATTAATTACTTTTAATAGGGTAAACAAGTTGATTTAATAGTTGTATTAAATTTGTCTTGATAACTAAATGAAATTACATTTTTACCCATTTAAATGAATATGAAATGACAATCTTACCCATCCAGAACCCACTATATAGTAGTATAGATAAGGTAGCTAAAGGAATGGAGAGGGATAGTTGAGATATCTGTGGTGATGGAGGCGGCCATGGTGTAGAACCGAGAAGAAAAAAAAAGCAGAACAGGGATGATAGTAAGGGCAGGAGAAAGAAAAAAGGTAGGATCTTTAGTTATGTGGCTGATACCATATGATGATATCAATTCTCAATGTATTTTATTGATAAAATGTATCTATATATACAAAAGACACAACAAAGTTGAAGGAGAGAAAATCTCCTATTTACAAATATACATGCTTGACTAATTTATTACATTCAAATAAAATAATGGTAGGGAGGATATATAGTCATGGATGTAGAGTATGTTTGACTAATTATATATAGTAACAATTAGCAAATTTCTTTGTGAGAGTAAGTTTCTGTAGCTAACTGTCAAATCAAGGGGTAGGCATTATAGTATTATGTGTTTGGAGGGGTATTTTCGGGACTCAAGTGCTCTTCTCTTTTCCAGTCGTTTTGTTTTCTAAGGTGGGTGGGTACCACTTTCTTTGCTCAAACATTAATTCCACGCCTACTTTTGATTTCCATTTTTTCTTTTTTGAACGATCCTTTGATTTCCATCTAAAGGTGTACAACCTTACATGTGCACAGCTTTGTTTTTTTTGCCCTCTTCTTATTATAGACAAATCATTGGATAACAAAGTCACACTCCAACCTTATCATCGTAGTTCGTGTAACATAGTCGTAAACGCTAGCATGTCGTAACAACGCGCGACACGAGTAAATCCTAGTTTATTACTAATAATATGTATCCGATTCATGGGGTAATCTGGAACTAGCCCAATTATAGGCCGAGCATAATTAGTCATACTTTTGTGCCGTTATTTGTTATTTTTTTTCTTTTAACTTGATTGGGCCTAAACCGATTTAAACATTCAACCCACGAACACATTTTACTTGTATAAGTTCCTCTATAGCTGGGCCTGGGTTGTGTGAATACTTCCACTAAGCCCGTATATCTTATTCCTAAATTATTATTTTTGTATCCATAATTTTAATAAGTTAACAAAAAAAAACGTACCTTGATATAGTGAATGTCTATAATCTAAACTGTTAATGACCTAGACATACCGCACGTAAGGTTGGACGCAACAAGTAATGAGTTAACATACCTTGGCGAAAGGTTATACGCACATAAGGGTACTTGCATAATCAAAACTCATTACAACATTAGATCTAAAAAGTTGGATGCATCATTGTAATCAACAATGTATCGAAACTTAGTTATCGTATATATATAAAAAAATAACCATATAATCAAGTGATGTATATTTGAGTAATGAAAGATATCATACATAAGTTTAGTCATGTTTTAGAATAATATGTTCAACTTTATTATGGGCAATCGGAACATGAGAAAGATATAAAGTGTCAAAACTTTTCTGTGTCTCCTCACACTCAAACAACCTCTAAATCCCAATTATGTCACGGGTCACATGTTACCTGACCAGCAATCAAATAAATCACAAGACACACCCTTCTTTGCAGTTAGTTGGTCAACCCTTCATTCACATGTTTGCTTGACTTCACACCAACATTTCAACCAAGCAAACCCTGTTTTAGATCAAGATTTTTACTTGTCCTTGAAAAAATGTTTTCACTACAAACCTAAATGGTTATTAACTCATTCAAATGATTCAATTCACCATTTCTTTAAATCAACCAATACATGTAAAATGAAATTGAAGTAATAACTCAAAGTAATGCTGACCCACCCTCACATCTAACTATTTCTGATAACCATAAAAAAAAATAAAAATTTAAAAGAACCTAAAACTATCCAGCCTGCATCTTCTTTCTCATTTCCATAATCTTCCTATGAGAATTCGAATGCAACGCCACCGAGAACGTCGGGCTGTTAGCCGGCCTATACTCCGCCACCAGCCTCCCTGACTTGTACCGAACACCACACGCATTGCAAAGCGTCTTTGGGCCCATTGGGCCCGCCCGCCATTGTGGCGTTTTCTCAGCCAAACAATGCTGGCACCTCCTCCCAAGGGCACTGCCACCTGTTGTCGCCGGTTTGGCCAATGAGGACACAGGCTCGATTACCTGGTTCCACCAATAGCATTGTCGCCCTTTGCGCCTTCTATTGGACCGCTTACGGACAGGATAGTTTTGGGGAACCTTAAGGCTGCCACAACAGCTTGTAATGCTGTGACTATGGCTATTGCTATTGCTACTACTGTTGTTGTCAAGAACCGAAAGAGTACCAGTCTTGTTAGCGTCCGAAAAGATGTCGTCGAGTGCGGGAAACGCGTCTTTGTTTGATAACCATTCCAAATCTTCCTCTGCATATTCCTAAATAGCAACAACACATAACTTTAACCAATCTTTAACTCATAAAGCTTCCATCTTTCCCCTAATTCCCCCAAATTAATATCATTTACACCCAACAAATGCACAAAAACATATACCAAACTACAAACATAAACCAATAATGCACAATGGAAGTTCTTTTCTACATTCAAATTAAGAATACCCTCTTCCTAATACACAAACCAAGTTGGGTTATGAATATTTGCAAGTCCAATAGCGAGTTGATGACTCAGTGAGTGGAATATTATATAAAAATGCAGGGAACTTACCGGAAATGAAGATGAAGGGATGAAGTTGTTGTCTTGGTTTTTAAAAAAAGAAAGGGGTTTGGTAATGTTATCATCGTCTAAAGAGAAGTTGAGAAGGTCATCATCGTCAACAATCAGACAAGAATCTAGGTCGGAGGCCATGTTTGTTTGTTTGAAGAGGAGGAGGAGGAGGCGTGTATATGTTTTTAATAATAATAATAATAATATGTGTTGTGTTTGGGGGTTAAATTATCAACATTGTTGTCCAACAGAGAGATATACGGATGAATGGCAAGGAAAGGATGTCTACTTTCTCCACATTACTCTTCTTTTCACTTTTCACCCCTTTAACAATTCAATCTTTCTTTATATTGTAACTTTTTTTTTTTTTTTTTTTTTTTTTTGCATATTACTGCTAGGTTAAACCGGTGTTACAGTTTGCTTCCTGCCATGATTCGACCCTAAGACCTCCAGAACAGAAACCTCACCTAATAGAGATAATTGGCCACTAGTTATCTTTTTAACCCTCCAAACAGGCAAACACAAACTTACAACCATTTTATCAAAAAAAAAAAAAACTTACAACCACACTAACCTATATGTTATCTTTAATATAAGTTGTTTACACAACTTTATCATGTTTATGTGTACAGTTTCTCCGGTGTGTTAGTTGTCATTTGGGTATAGTCTATTTTACTTGTTGCATTTACATGAATAGACAATGTATTCACTTTTTGTTTTTTTTTTTTGTTTTTTTTTAAGATGAAATAACTTTTTGTTATCCCTTTAACTAAACTCGATGGATGTTATTTAGTGGAGGTGTATTAAAATATAAAATTTTATAAAATGCAAACATTATTTCACTAATTTGAGATTAGAAATTTCATATTAGTCACCGTATAATAATTGCTTGAAAAGAGTTGATCTATGAAGCAAACATATCACTGTTTCTCTAGAATCTAGATGCACTTATAGTTGAGTGAGTTATAGTAGCATGAAGTAATGTTGTGGAAGAAATAGGGTTAAAAATGGTAATAGGTGATATTAGTGAGGGTGAATTTGTATTATAACTTGAGTGAAGTGTTGGGCCGCCGTACCAAACTCCAAACCGTGTTAGAGTATGATGCGACTCGCTTGTCAGTCAGCCAATGGGATGTTGACACGTTTTCAATGGTCCTAAATCTTTGACCTCCGCTGCATGCGCTAATTTTCACATCTAACTTATACTCACTTTTAAATTAAAAATTATAATAAAAGCTTCATTGCTTAAATACTTAAATATCATTCTCATTTCATTGCGACTTCAGCCTTGTTATTAGCACACCTTAAATTAAAATTGGAATTTCCCTTTTCTCTCTTGCTCTATATATAGAGAGAGATAGAGAGAATCGGTGTACCAATAATAACAACCTTATCTAAAATTTGATCTTCGAATCGTGCTATATAATATGAGCGTTAATAAGGATATACCCAAAATCTTGTTTTGAACATTCCCCATATAGTTTGTATAATGATGCGGCTTGTATAGATTCATATGAGCATAAAAAAAATCTATACGATCAGTCTAGGGGTGTCAGAATAAGATTAGGGGGTGTGTGAATAATGAGAGCTTATAATATATGTAGTTTTGATACACACAACAGGTGTAGGTTTTGTAATGCATAGGGTTTGTATATCTCTCTCAATCGTGTTGAGATTAGTTTTATATTAAAATATTTTAATGGCAAAAGCAAAGTTGCACTACTTTTAATGTTATTTTATTAATTTCGTGAAAATAACGTTAAAAACGACCGACGGTTAATCATGCATCATGTGGTGGCGTGGATAGCCAAAAGACAAAAGGGTACATGCACTAATCGGGTTTGTCCCGATTGCTAAGTGTTTTGTGCCTTATGTCCAAAGCTTGATACCAAACCACGTTGAGCCGGGGGTCTCACTGGAAGCAGCCTCTCTATTCTTAGGGGTAGAGGTAAGGCTGTCTACATCTTACCCTACTCAGACCCTACCTTAGCTTTGCTATAGGTGGGATTAACTGAGTATGATGATGATGATGATGAAAATATTTTATTGGTACTTACGAAAATTAAATCGAATAGTTCAAGGAGAAAATACAATGATTGATATGGAATATGTAAGGATATCGTCTATTAGAATCAAATCAACAACTCTCCCCTTTTATACCAGAGGAACCATCACAACGTTTCAGTTGGCATTTAACGATTATAATGGTTGATAACAGACATTTACATCAGTGAAAAGCCATTGGTGGTAACTTGGTTATTGATAACCAAATTGCAGCCAATGGTATTAGACCACTACTCTACCATTCGGACCACTACCACTAGCGACCAAGTTGGCAGCAATTTGGTTATCAATAAAGTAGATAAAAAGAACATAATTTTTGAAATTTGTAACTTTTTTTTTATCAGCAAACAACTTTTATTCATCACCCAAAAAATACATTACATTGTAAAAGCAAGATACTAACACAATGTACGATATCCGAAAAGCACCCTGTCGCTACTACTATTAAAACAAAAAACTTTCTACCCATATAAACTTCATATAAGATTTTTAGTTCAAAATATTTTAGAGACCGGTCTGACTAGTTAACTATAATCCAATATTGCTTCAAAGAATAGGAAAGTAAAAGGAGAAGCAATCATGTTCATGATGCAGATAGCAATATACAAAAAATTTCACTTGTAAATCTATAAAAAGGACATCCCAGATTCATCATTCGAAAATACACTGACCGGAACTAAAAGTCTCATTTGAGAGCAACTTAACCATGAGCTGCTCCAGCCTTTTAGCCCCTGGTCCAGGCTTCAAAACATCAGCATCACCCCAAATGCTACAAGCTTCATCACTAGACTCGCCTAAACACCACCCACCTGGAACCGGTTGACCCTGACCACGGTTCAGAAGTTTTTGATCTATGCGGTTAAGAACTGGATCATCAGGGAGAAACATAGAACCAAAAGCTGAACCACTGTTGACTAGATCATCAAAATCATCTGAAGTGAGTGTCCTTGGTTCACGTTTGGCGTCGTATGCAGAGTATAGTAAATTGTGGTTTACAACAGTTTTGTTTAATTGAGGAGAATTACATAAGACAGTTGGGAAGTATATTGATTCGGATGAAAGGCTGTTAGATAAGTACATAAGTAGGGTTCTGGGTAAGTTTTCTGTTCCTAAAATGCAAAATTCCACAAACTTTCGGCTTATTATAGATGTTGGCGAACCTGCAGGATCATAAAAATAAAACATATGTTATATGTTAGATAATTTTCATGATTTTCACACACAAAGCCAATCAAATTTATGTCATTTCCTTTGTATTTAGTACACCTACCTTCATATAAATTGGTAAATATTCGGATCCTAACTATCGCGTTCGCGTACCATAAAAACTGAGCTTTTAAAAGGCAATAACTACATGTTTATTTTTATAGCTACATTAAATAAAACATGACCAATTAAGAAAAAAAAGAGCATCTATGTATATGTTGATTGTTGATGTAGATTTGTAATAAATAGTGCATTCACAATGTCTTATCTTTTTCACAAGATTTGACCAAATTAAAGTTGCATGTTGAAATTATTTAATTCTTACCAAATTTCTGTGCTTTATCATGAAGTTTGACCTAACTCTCATGTTTAATGAAAAATTATTTACTCCTAGCTTTTATAACACAAAAGATATAGTTGTATTACTACATATGTAAGAAGTACAACTTCATCTATCTTTATAAAAATTTGAAAGGAATTGAATAACAATCTGAACTAAATTTTACAAATTTGAGACTTATGACATCAACAATTGTCCAAGTATTGGAATTCAATCATTCATTAAACTCTATAGCTGGTAAATGTATTTAAAACTTTAAAATAACTTTACAGCATCAAAGTATTACAATGTAGCGTATATCATACTTACTTTACAACGAAGCAAGCCACAAACTATTTTGTGATACACTGCTACACAAATAAATTTTCTGAGTCCGCCACCAAATCTTACTCCTAAGTGTGTAATTAATGGTTTTAAAGGTGCAAAGGTTTAAAGATTCATAGAACACTTATAACTAAAAGTTATGGGCCTACAAGAATTATCCATATAAAAAAGGAAAGAAAAAAAATCAAAACCTGACCTAATTGGAAATTCCATCCCGACACAGAGCCAGGGTGATCAAAACCTTGTTTACGTAAAGAAATGGGATATTATAGAGATCGTTGTTTTAATATACTTAGCACGATGAAAAAATCATCAAAAAAATCACCATCTATTTGAGGTAGTTCACACATTTGACCAACCACAATGAGACTCGGTTTCTACAACAATGCTATTATTAAAGATAGTTTTTTTTTAATCTCAAGCATCTTAAGTGTGTTTGGATCTACGGTTTTAAAATTATTATTGCGATAAGAAGAATCATAGTCAGATCATAGAAGTCAAAAGTGCACAAGGCACATGCCTAAGCACTCATGCAAGGTTCTTTCTCTAAGCATGACTCAGGCGCAGGTCATGCGATATCTAGATTTTATTATTTAATAGTTTGGTTTGTGATGATGAATGGTGAATGTTGCCGTTTCTTGGGTGAAATGCTATTAGTTTTGGACTTTTTGTACTTATTTGATTATTTTCATGACGAATTCTATCATATATGTGAAACGATATTAACTACTTTTGCTTATAATTTTTTGTGGCTATTAAAAATTGTAAAATATTTTTCATATTATTGTGCTTTTTTTTTAGTGAGACTTAGGGGTTGTTTCGCAACCTCTGCGCCAGTATGTGTTCAGCCATTAAGAGGCTTAATTGGGTAAGAGACTCCGAATCAATAAGAGGCCTGACTTGGCCTTGGTTTAAAAAAGCGCGCCTCGCACAAAAGCGACGAGGTCGAAGCGCATTGCGCGAAGCGCATTGCGCGAAGCGCAAAAAGGGTGGGATTTTCGTACCCGAAGCGCACACTAATTATATAATTTTTTTATATATCCCATATATATTCCATGGTTTTTTAGCTTCATTTACCCAAAATATAGCTATAAATAAGGTTTTTATGTGATTTTACCTATATGTACAAGCCAAAAACACCAAGGTACAACATTTTTATGCATACCCTGTGTACGTGAGGCGCGCGCCTCAGAGTGAAAAGCGACTGAAATTTGACAAAAAGACGCCTGAGGTGCGCGCCTTTGGAAAATTGAGTAGGCGCAAAGCCCTAAGGCGCCCTAGGCTACGCCTTGCGCCTAGGCGCGCCTCAGGCACGCTTTTTAAAACCCAGGACTTGGCTCAACCTAACTAGTTGGTGGTGGAGGAGGTAGTCGTGGGTCGAGGAGGTGGTACGTCAGTGCCCGGTGAGGGTTATGAGAACGAATAAAGGGGCAAAATTTTTATTCAACATCATTTTGAAACTTAATGGGTAAGAGGCTTACTGATTCAGAGGTGTCCTGTCAGTGAACCAAACACACTTAATGTTGACTGATCCAGTCGTAGCCTCTTAATGGAATCATTAAGAAACTACCAAACAACCCCTAACTACTATGACTTATATAATTAAAGGCAAGCTAGAGAGTAAGGATAGTTATGTGACTCTACATTTATCTTTATAATTGGTTTCTTAAAACATGTCTTTCCTGCTTTTCCAAATTTCATCATCTTAAAACTAAATAATTAGAAAATTAAAATAATAAGCAGTTTATGCCACATTTCGAACTGATTATTGCAAGCTCAAGACCTAAAACCAATGTAGTTTACTACACAATATGCTGTCGGTAAACAGTATTAGGTTCTCATCGACACATTAGGTTTCCAGTAAACCAAGATGGCACAACCTATCTTAACTCTTAACTATACAATAGATGAACAACAAATGTATTTTACCCACGTGTCCTGCTATAAAAAGAATCGAAATCCCACATTTAATATCACAAAAAATTCAGGCAAATCGTACTCATAGCAAAGAGTATATTAGCACATAGACTATAAATATAATAGCAAAATGGAAAAACTGAAAACTTTCCTGTGAACAACCGGTAAGCATCTGGCAATGGCCGTTTTTGGGTGCCATAAAAGATCTCACTCTGCTCAGCAAGAAAAAGGGCCGGGTCAATAACCACCGGTCTCAAAATACGCGACCTGTGAAAATGAAAATACATATCATCATGTCACTCAGTAATAGCAACCGAAATACGGTAAACATAGGTAAAGTAGCATTGACATACTCTTTCCATCCAATGTAGCTTGTATGATTCAGAAAGTTGAGATCTTTAGGCAGGTATGACAGAATGTGAAGAAGATCTTCAAACAAACAAAACTCAATGGTAAATACAAGTTCGGTACTTTATAACGCAAATGACAAAATCCCATTTAACAGTAAAAAAAAATCATACAGATAAATGTCTTTGTGAAGTAACTCTAAACCAAAAAGCTCAAAATATAAAAAAAAACAATGCAAGGATAATACTATAGAACAAAAAGACGCATTTTCAGTTGTCACAACAACTACAACAAGAAGCCCTCAGTGTTGTAAAAATCACTCTAGGCGCTAGTCGGGCTTCAATATAGGAATAAGGAGTAAGGACCTAGTCGGTGATCTAGGCGTTTTGGCCATTAGGCAGTCCTAGGCGGTCGTTTTTTTAATTTTTTTTTTTAAATTTCTAAGTATTATGTGTATATATCTAAGTATTTCTAAGTATTATGTCTATATATCTTAACATATTTTCAAAAAACACCTAAATTTGTGTGTGTGTATATATAATACGTATAAAAATACCAAAACGCCTAATTCCGCCTAGTCCCGCCTAGTCCCGACTAGTCCCTAGGTTGGACCTCACCGCCCGCCTAGCGCCTTCTGCAACATTGGAAGCCCTAAATCCAAACTAATTGCTAATGTAAAGCACATTATGTGTTCTAAGAACACAAAAAGTAAACCAATCCCAAATCATAACTGCTAGAAACAGATCACATTACAGTTTTAATATCAATCTAAAACAGATAAACCGAAGAAGAAAGAAGCATTACCATCTTGGGTAACAAGAGGGTAATCAGCAGCAGAGAGATTAATAAACCAATCCCAATCAGAAGAAAGCTTCAACAAAACAGCAGCACCATGTAAAGTAGAGGAAATGGAGGAAGAGCCTTTAGGGGAAACAAGATCAGCTTTGCCAATAACATTAACATTCTGAGCAGCCCAAATAACAGCAAAAGATTGGACAGTCAGGGCAAGAAAGTCACGTTCTGATTGAGGGGCAGAACGGTCAAGATGGAGAAGATATTGGTTTCTTGGATGGTAGATGGATAACAAGAGGCGGATGATCCGACCCGAGTCGTTAAAGGATCCGGATATGAAATAGGCGATGGTGGGGTTGGTGGTAATGTTGGTAGGGGTGAAGAGGAGTTGGTGGTTGTGGTATTGGGCGGTGGTGGGACGGTGAGGGAAGAGGTAAGGGTTGGAGAAGGAGGGAGGTGGTGGTGGTGGGGATGAAGGGAAGGAGGAGAAGAAGAGGAGGAGGAAGAGGAGGGTGGTGATGGTTAAGATGGTGAAGAGAGTGGTGGTGGTAGTGGTGGTGGTGGTGGTGGATGATGATGGTGGTGTGTTTTGCATTGTTGTTGTTATTATTGTTGTTGAATTAATGGGAAAGGAAAAAAGATTGGATTTTGATGATGGGTTTGGTTAAAGATTGAAGAAAGGTTGAATCTTGGTGGTGGGTTGGAAGAAAGATTGAATGTTTGGTGGTTCAAGGGTGGTTAGTGGTGGGGAAGGGTGGTGGTGGTGGTGGTCGGAGAGAAGGGAGGTAGAGAGAGACAAGGGTGAAGGTGTGAAATGTCCGTCCCCATTCACATTCTTTGGTGGTTGCTTCAACTTTGATGCTATCATTCAATTCAAAGTTATTTAAAAATCATTTCATGTGTGTTTGTGGGTATCCATTAGAAAGGTATTCTTAATCAAAACTTTACCTTACCTTATTCTTCATCATCAACAAGTTAACAACAACAAAACAAAAAGAAAAAAAAAACAAAAAAATTGTTTTCTTGTGTTATTGTTTTATAGAATTTTAATTAATTATGATAATTGTATTGTGTTCTTTTTTCAATCTTAATAACCAACCATGTTTAATGAATTTTATAAAATCATCTTTTGGTTAAACTTGTGTTTAGAAACTAAATAATTTTATTTGGGCTTAGATAAATATACTATGTAAAGAAAAAAGCTACCGCTTTAGGCATTCGCATTTGGAGGCTCGATTTTAGTATGTTATAACAGTAAAAGCTTCAGATTTTCAATCCGTGATTTTAAATCAGAAGATTTATAGAGTCTAGATAGCAAAAAAGACCTCTTTAGGCCGTCACATTTACAGACTCGGTTTTAGTATGTGATAAGAGTAAAAATTGTACATCTTTCAACATGTGATTCTAAATGAGAATATTTATGGGGTCTACATAGATCCACACTCAAACATTTCATCTATGTTGTTTAATGTGATCTACTATAAATGATAAGAAATTATGGCTTGGGGTAAATCCGATCCTACTTACATATCTTTAATGTATTTTGAATCATGCAATATCAAATAAACTTTTGGTTTAGTTTCATTCGAGGTTTATCGAAAACCGATACTGGCAATTAGGTTATATGGTATACATGCGGGGAAAAGATGTGGCAGTGGAACCTCACTGCCCCCTCATCCTGTAAGGTTGAATAGAGATACGTATCCCCTTATTTGTGCATCATGCACACTCCCTCTCCCCCTCATTTATTAAATAAGAATTACATAAAGGAGGGTAAATAGTGAGGGATGAGTACAACATATGTTGAGTGTTGAATATGGAGGATGAAGGAGAGGCGATGTGATAGTTAAGTATGGAAGGATGTGGGATGAATATAACACATACACTTATTTAGCAAGCAACACTTGTGCAATCATAGGTTTGGGCTGGTGATTGTGAAACAATACGATGGAATTTAGAAAAACACTTGGTTTCTTTGAGAAAATATGTGTTTTATTTTTATTTTTATATTTTTTTGTGTACAGGCTAATAGGAGAAGTCGAGTAGATGTTGTCATTGTGATCCTAACCACTATAAAAAGCTATGTAATCCTAACGTTAGATCTTGTGCTACATTTACTAATGCTTGTCGTTTATCGTATTTTCAAAAAGGAAAGATAAAAAAAACCTCGAATTTTAGTTTCACTTGATTTCTCAATCAGGCGAGATGCACCACTACAAAAGAACAAAAAAGATGTACATTCACAAATTTAAGAAATAATATCAAAATAGTTATAACTAACTATGATAACAAAATATAGAGTAAACTGTCATTTTCAACCCTATGATTTGTTCATTTTTGCAATTTTCATTGAAAAAGTTTTATTTCCCCTTGCATTTAGTTCCATATGGTTTCAATTTATTGCCGTTTTCATCCACTTCGCTAACCCAATCTATTTTTTAACGTTTGGTGAGGGGCAGTTTTGTGAGATTTTACCACCTGTCACACACCATCACTCTTCTCGGTGGTGGCTCTCATCCTGCCGCTCCATAATTTTGCCGGAAAACAATACAACACACAACCGTTAACGGAAACTCTGACGTGAAGGCAACGGAACGAAATGAGACTAGGTTAATCTTCTCAAAGTATGTATATATTCAAGGGAAAATTGCCAAAATAAACATTTGACCAAGTCTATTTGCCAAAATAAACATCTGATGTGTCTAAACATTAGGGACGAAACACTCTTTTGTGTCTACCAATCAGATGATTATACGTGTAAAGCCTTCAGACGCTTCAATTTTTAAGCTCCCTGCGTCTAAACTTTAAACGCAAGGCTGTTCTTTAGACGCAAAAGGATGTAGTGGAGTAACGTCTAAAGAATATGTTAGCCCCTTTGCGTCTAAAGAACAGCCTCGCGTCTAAAGTTTAGACGCAGGGCCTTAAAAATTAAGGCGTCTGAAGGCTTTACACGTGTAATTATCTGATTGGTAGACGCAACAGAGTGTTTCGTCCCTAATGTTTAGACACATCAGATGTTTATTTTGACAAATTAATAGACTTGGTCAAATGTTTATTTTGACAATTTTCCCTATATTCTATCTCATATCTTAATTCGTTTGACGTTTTGATATTAGTACTTGTTTTCTTATTTACTTTTGTGTTTATGATTGTAAGGATTGTCTGGTCATTCTTTTAATCTGTTTACTGGTAATTAAAATCCTTCAATCATGGAAACATTGATATACAAATAACACAATACAATTACAAACAATTATCACATCTTGTTCACAAAACCACAGACTTGATTAATGCAGCATCATATTCTTAATAAGAAAGATGGACAGTTAACCTGAGCAACGACTCCACACCATCTGCAACTATCTGACCAGCTGGTATCAGTGACCGAACCTCAGCGAACCCACACGCATGCAAAAACTTCCCTGTACCACCGGTTATCGATAACCGAGACATTGCACTTCCAATATGGTACACTCCAAAGAAGTTGATACTATCTCCATACTCACCACCTTCCATCATGGCTGTAAATGACATCATCTGTCTACTTCCATCTGCTGAGCTGGCCACATAAACTCCTTGTGCTCTTCCTAACATCTGTGAACCTGACTTTGGGTCGATGGTTAAGATGTCGTCGATGACAGTTATGGTCCCAAATCCTAGTCCAAGTCCATCTGGTCCCAAACTGGCTGCTATCTGGTTTTGTGCATTGTTTTGGTTTATATTTCCGGCAAACTGAGTGCCAACTAAGCCAGTTCCTAGTGGGATTCCATTGGCGTTGACAGTTGGGATTTGGCCATTGGCGTTTGGGATGGCCACACCGCCTTGTGGTGCACGGAAGCCTATGCGTCTAGCGAAGGGAACTTGGCCGCTGTATATGTTGCCTAGTAGGCCTGTTACTGGTCTAGCTGTTGGGTTGCTGCCACCAAGAATGTCGTGCATGTAGAGCTCGAAAACATGGGCTTCGCCTGCTGATGGTTGTGTGTCCACTGCTGTTGCTTTCAACATGGTGGTATGCATGATGAGGATCGCGAAGATCAACGGAAAAAACTGCTTTGACATGATGGAAACTGTATGAAAGTGAGTGAAAGATTGTTGCTTGTTGGCCTGGATGGTTGTGGAGGTATAGAAATGGTGCTTAAATACAAATTAATACTACATGGAACAAGTATATGATGAAGATGGAGTTGGTTTAAGATACATACTTTAATTAAGTTGTAATCTTTGACTTATATTAATTAATATGTAAATCCATCTAAACCATTATTTCATTATATTGTAGTGGTTCTAACAAAACCATGGATGTATATGCAAAAAAATTTAATCATTTGTAACAAAACAAACATAAAAGATTATGATTTTATTCTAGAAAATAATAGTATAATAGAGGGTGTATTGGTGTAAGTGTACACCCTTAAATTTTCACTGCGATGTTTATACCGCGAGACGCGTAACATATCAGGATCCCATAGCCATAAGTCATACGAGTTTATATGTTAGTAAATCTGTCTTCATGTATGTATGTATATACATGTGTTGATGCTGTTACTGCAATGTTGTAAATTTCTCATCATATATATATATATATTTGAAATTATAATCATGATGATCTAGTTATAAGATAGGATAAAATCTATTGAGGCCGCCAATATGCATTGGCTCTTGTATCTGGCTCAGACTGCATAATGGCTCTAAACCACTCGTTCCAGATGGTCATATTGGACCTTGAAATGTCGGGTGTTGACGGGTTTGAAGTGGGTCAAGAATCCGAAAGTCTCGTAGTCGGAACTGGCCGTTGATACAATGATGTTTGGGAAAAATGCTTACAGATTGGAATCAATGGAGTGATTGAGAAACCGGTTCTTTTGAAGGGGATATCGGATGAGCTAAGGAGAGTCTTGATCCATACCAACAACCTCCATTGACTTGCGGTCAAAGTCAAAGTATTGAACTAACAATCCTAACCAAGAAAGAATAGTGAGGTTTTTTGTTTTTTGAAATTGCAGGATTACTTAAAAACAATATAAAACATACACCAGTGAGTTGCTGTAAAGTTTTAGTTTAAATTAATTAATTAATTATTTGAAGATTAATAATTATTTGAAGATAGATGTTAAAAGATAAGTGATCCATACATAACTAATGTTTAATATATTGGCTGGCCTCAACTAATGCATTAATTTTATTGTTATCTCAAGTTGGGGGAGGAGTGGATTATTACGCGAATACGGATAGGATGTCATTCACGAAGAATGGTCGAGCTATGCTGCGACATTTATTTTCAAATGATCGAAACTTGTTTGAAGGCAATATATAGTCGATACAATATTTTTGTAAACGTTAAACGTTGTTTTGGATTGGAAACCTTCACTTGAAAGTAATTTCGGGACGAAATTTTCTAAAGTAGGGGAGACTGTGACAACCTGCACACTTCACTTTTCATAAATGTGCATAATTGGTTCCTCAACTATTTCAAAATTTTTATTTTTAACCCTCGTATTTTAATAGGACCAAAATTTACAATTTAATAAAACTTGTAATTTTTATAAGTAAAAGTATGCACGTTTTATACTCACATCTACACCCGAGCACGTATGTTTCAGACCTTGATACTCAAAGCCCTTAATTTTCGGTCCTAAAACAACTTAGAAACCGAAGGAAACAAGTCCAGAACTTAAAATTGATTAAATTAGAAAAAAAATGATTTTTTTAGCTTTCGTGGTCCGCTGAGACAGTCAAACAGTCAAAGTCTCAGTCAAAGTCCCAGTCAAAGTCTTAGTCAAACAGTCAAAGTCCTAGTCAAATATTCAATTCATCATAAAACCTTACTTTATGGTGTTGATCAATTTTAATAGCTAATTGAATCCAAAACTAGTATAAAACCCACCTATGACCCATTACACTTTGCACCTCTAAATCGATTGTTTCAATTCGATTAAACTCTCCCTCATACCTTTCTTCTATAGTATGTTACTTCTACATTTTAAGCTTTGATTATAAGCTCTCGTAATTGGCGAATTGGAAGCTAGATATTTTTCTTATTCGGTTTCTTTTCTTCTAAATTGGACTAGTTTCGTTGTTGAGTCTTTGGATTGCTCGCATTTTCACGCTCGCTTAGTCATCTAGTTATTTGGCGAAAGTGAGCATTTCCTATCCCCTTTTTGTCTTTATTCACTTTTGGGGTGTTACATGTACACTTATACAAATTACACATACAAGTTCACATTTTTACAATACAATTCTAGTACTATGTGCATTTGCTTACAAACGTGCTTTATGCTTAGACATTACATGTAGAATACATTTGTACTTAGTGAAATCATTAACATTGTACAAGCCGACCTTAACATTGGATAGCGCTATTGGATTGACAACCCACCTAGGTGATTCTCCCCCTTTTTCATCGGAGAATCCATGGTCATTGTTAAGTTATTATCCATTTATTGGATAAGTACACCGCCGTTCATTTTAGTACATTTATACAGTCACAGGATTGATTTCGCTCATTTGTATGATACATAGTTTACATAAATGCACTTAGCTTGCGCTTGAGTTGTATAACATTTTTCCAACTTACTATATGTATTAAAACTAGGAATGCTCACCAACATTTCATATGTTGACAAAACTTATTTTGTACATGTTTCAGGTGCAGTTTGATCTTAGTTCCATAGCATTGGATTTTAGTGCTTGCTTTTAATAATTTATTTCAAATTTCATGTTTTGTTCAGACTTATGTATTTTTTCCCATTTCATCCATGTAAGACAATTTAAATTATTCAATAATATATTTACATTTTAGTACCATGTGTTTTTGAACAATCGTCACTACGTGACACCTCGATGATTCATACTCGTATTTCACAAACGAAACGATATCACCAAGTTTGGAGTGACATCCATACCTTAGTGATTAGTTTCACTCATCTATATGTTATTTATCTTATGAATATATCTTTGAGATAGGAGTGACATCCACACCTCAAAAAGTATTTCTTTCAAAAAGGAACTTAACCACTAAGCTGTGAGTGATATCCTTAACTTAGTGATTGGTTTCATTCCACAATCGTTTTCAATTTTGAAATACATCTTTGAGTTAGGAGTGAAATCCAAATATCAAGGATCTATTTTTGCATCTCGCTTTTAATCTCGCTAAAGTTTTGGAATTCACTATTGATGGGGCACGTGCAATCTGGAAGGGTGAGCGCCTGTATCCTGAGTTTTCTGTCTAGGCCTGGTATTTCGTATAAATCCCAATCAGACGAGGGACCCGTATACATACCTGGGAACTCTTGGGATGAGCATTCACTTATAGGCTAAAGTACGCCCCCACAAGTCACTAGGAAATTTCAAATACTTGAGTTGGTCAAAGTTTCCTATAGAAACAATTCCAATGTTTTATATCATTGATATTTATGTTTGTTTATCATTTGAAGATTCTATTTAATCACTTGATGTTTCATATGCCAGTATTCATTGATCATTCGCTTTTGAATCCCTTATCATCATTACTAAAACTTTTGTTCGATATATTACCGCATTAAAGCTTACACTATTTCACTTATGCTCATGATTCTTACACTATAAGGTATTACTCGTTTTGCGTTAAAACATTTTTACACACGACTTAAGTTTTAAACTCTGTGTTTAACTTTGATCACATCCTGATTTTAGGAATGTTGCGTCATCATACAATTAAAAATGAACATGGTTTTTCCAAACTTATTATTTCAACCTGTTTTATACCTTCATGTTTACAAACTTACTTGATCGAAGTCACAGTATATCCTCATATACCTAATACTAATATTGCTGCACCCAGTCTCCTAAGCCATAGCCAACTACCATTAATTAGAACTTCTTAGTCAGACTAAACTCATACATAAATGCCTACCTACACGATACGCACTAGTACACTACTCTCTAAAACGATTCATTTGACAACTTATTCTATAAGTCTTTTCATAAAGCCTTTTCGCCAAATTAGAACACACTTTTCATACACCTTGTGCCTTGAAACAAATAGCCCGCTATGAGCCCAAAGAGATGCCTTAACGATCCTGCAAATAAATGATCTTTCAATGTATAAATTTCGTAAAAGTTTGAAAATTTAAAAGGTTTCAAGTTTACCTAGTCTTAACGGGTAACACTTCGATTTTCTCAACATTTTATAACAATTAAAAATTTCTGACTTTTCAACCCACAAGTTAAAGAAATGTTTAAATACAGAAAATTTTATTTTCCAAAATTCGTCAGGGCATCTGGGATCATTCACAACCTTCACATCATTTTAAATCTTGGTCTTTCGAAACACATTAGATTTACACACACTTCATGAAATGGTTTCATCTTGCATTTTATAAACTTGCAGTACATATTTTACAAATCAAATGTAAATCTGCATGTTTTCATATAACGTATCCAATATATGTTTTCGAGAGGAATTTGCAACTAATAATATACCTTATAATACTTTTCAAACTCGACTTCTCGTAAACACATGAAAATGTGTACCTACGAAATCTTTTCAAGTGAACGTGGACACCAGCGCTAAAAAAATAACGCTTGGAGCTGTTTTTCATCCATAACGCCCCACCGTAACGATGTGTGGGGCGTGAAATTCGAAATAGCGCTGAGGATCATGCTCGAGTACACATGGTCTAAGTGATTAAATTATTATTACATGTGGGGAATACCAAACAGCCCAAGTGACATTCTCATGGAAAACCACGACTGTAAATTTGCAATGCACATGGCAAAACAACTTAGTGGAACTAGCATTAAACCAAAACATAGTAATGGAAAACCTAACAAACCATTAACATAATCCATTACAAAATTATCATTTAAGATATCCAGATCTCTAATGAAAAGGTAAGTACTCGAGAATATTATAGCTCAAGCATAGGTTTATATAAAGTGCAAATGCACATACTTGATGCTTTACCTGAGTTTCTAGTTTTCAAATTTCAACTATGCGAAACCTTAAGTCATACGAGTTTATATGTTGGTAAATCTGTCTTCATGTATGTATATACATGTATTGATACTGTTGCTGCAATGTTGTAAATCTCTCTTCATATATATATGAGTTGTTGTCTTCTTATGTTTTGTTTAGAATGGTCAATAGAGAGATACACAGTCTTAACATCTTTACGCGGTGATTTAAACAGGAGGGTATTGTAGAAATAAGAGAAGAATATGTTGATGAAGATAAGGCCACGACAGCAGGTTCATATCTCTTAATATTTGATATCTTGGTTTGAACTAGATATATAAGTATATAACTTGTTCATGGGCATATGTCACGCAATCATCATTTCTTTTTGCATATTTGAAATTATAATCATGATGATCTAGTTATAAGATAGGATAAAATCTATTCTTGTATCTAGCTCAGACTGCATAATGGCTCTAAACCAGGGGCGGATTTAGGTTGGATAGAGTGGGTTCTCGGGAACCCACTCGATTTGGAAATTTTAGTGTTAGTATAAATAGAAAATTTAGAAGGAACCCATAAATAAATATAGAAAGGAACCCATTAAGATTTATGTAAAGTGCTCTGGTGGTTGTCAGCGTCCCTTTTAAAGTTGAGATGCCCGGTTCAAGTCCCTCATTCTGCATGAAGTCTTTTAAATTTTTTTTTTACAACTTAAAACCCATGTTTTAGGGTTTCATAAAAAACAAACAAACATACAAACCAACCTGAATGGTTCCTATCCTCCCTACCCCCTCCGACCTCCTCCACGGTTCAATCCTCTACAGCCGGCCAGATCCGCCCCTGCAACCCCGGCCTCCTATACGACTCGTCCACCTTCTCCCCTGCAACTCCGACCAACGATTGCTTAAAATTTCACACCCCAGGTTTGTTATTTAAGCTATTAATATGTTTTGCTGTAGTGAATTTTCTATCCATGTTGTTGCTTGTTCAATGCATAAAGGTACAATGTTTTTTTCCCCTAATTATGTTTTGCTGGTTCTTCTAGTTATTGTTTTAGGGCAAATAGAACAAAAACTTATAATTAATTTGTTAATTGTTCACAATTTCTATCTTGTAACACACTTAGCACAAACATTAGCTAAATATCTAGACAGGTTTGGCGAATTGAAGATTCAATAGGTCAAGAAACTTCACAGCTGTAATCAAGCATATTAGTGCCAACAAAATACAAAGCATGTTAGGTATCAAATAGTATAGGGACTAGATTGTAATTGTCTAATAGTTAGGTAGTTGTATTGTGTATAAATACATGTAATGAGGGTGAATAACACTAGCTATTGATTTGGGTTAATCCTCTCCTCTCTTGTGTTCTTCTCTAATTCATTAGTTCTTCCTTTGATCACCATTTGTATCGTAACAATTGGTATCAGAGCAGTCGAACCTTTCGACCTCCGACCACCATCTAACAACCACCCACCATCATAAACAACCACCGACCACCACTACTAACCACCATCTTCATTGTTCCATCCATTTTTTTTCGTTTCAATTCTGTTCTTATCATTCCATTACCATAATCCACCGTCTACAACCTTCTAATATTCTTTTTATACATCTGAATTCCACCATTACTGATTACAGATCAATCCTTTCATATTCCATTCCTATTCTATTCTTTTCATTCGGTTTAATCTGTTTTCAATTCATTACTCTGTTCCTTCATTTCTTTTTCAATTCCTTTGTTATTTCTTTTCTTTCATTACATCATTTCAATCCATTAATTCTACAACAACAAACAATCAAATTTCAATTAACGTGCGTGATTTAGAAACCAATTTAGGGAAACAGTTCTTTGGAGCAATTAAGGGCTACAACAAGCGATTAACAACAATCAGAAACCAACTGTCGATCAAGATAAAGAAGATGAACGGGAAACCAACTGTGGATCAAGATAACCAGGAAGTCACAATCAGCCAATCGGATCAATTGAACCAAGAGTTTGAGACCAAATTCGTACGTTTCTTGAAGGAGGATTTTCCATTTTTCTTTGAAGGAGATTTGGAAGAATGGATGCGACAATGTGATCGGTTGTTCTTACTTGAAGAAGCACCAGAAAACATCAAACGAAGATGGGTAATTCTATGTCTTAAAGGTAATGCTCTAGAATGGCATAACAATTTCTTGAGAAATAATGATGATACAATAGATGAGTTGCATTGGATGGATTATTTGAGAATGGTATTCAAAGGTTTTGAGTCTGCACCTAAGATGTTTGATGAAATGCCCGAAGGATTTGGGAATGAGATTCAAGAAATGATTGTAGAGGAAATAGTTGATAATGATGTTTTGGTTTTTAAAGGAAATGGGTTTGATGATAAGGCTGCATTTAAGGTGTTTGATGAGATGCCTTGTAGTTTCAAAAATAATATTCAAAAACCTGTTAATGTTGAAGTAGTGGAAATTCAAAAAGAATCTACAAATGAATCGTATATTCCATCTAAAATTGAGAAGAAAGAATCGGATGATGATGTTAAGGAAATCGAGAAGGAACCGGTTGTTGATGTTAAACGATTCGAGTGGAAACCGGGTTGGTTGTGTTGTTCAAATGGAACATTAAGGGAAGTTCAAGATTATCGTATCCAAGATCCGTGTGAGAGTGTGGATTTAAAAGAAGGGAAAAATTATAAGAAGATGATTAAAAGGTTTTGTGATGGGTTTCAAGAATGGTTAAGTAGCATTGATTCAAATAAGAATGGAACTCGTGAACATGATGCACATAGGAACTTAGTAATGGGGCATGGATGTGATTTTGTTGAGGTGGTGTTTAAGAGGACTGAAATTGTAGCCAAAGTTGGAGTCAAGACAGAGCTCTTGTCTTACACATATTGGCCAAAAATTGAATTTGCATATTTGATTGGTAAAGAAGGTGCATTTGTACTATATGATTATCACCTTCCTATGCTAAATGATATTAGCACTAAAGTATGTCCAGCCATTAAAGTACTGCTCAAAGACAGGTTCAATGGGCCAACAATCTGGGAATTGAGTGCTGAGTTGGAGAATAGTGCACCAATCAAGCTTAATTCAGGTGATTTAGATTTTAATTGTATGAGGGACTCAAACCATGAAAGAATATATAACTCTAATATTAACACCTATCATAAATGCTAAAAAAATGCACAACTCTAATATCAATATTCAATACATAACCTAAAACAATGTATAATTCCAATGATAGCATGGCGATTGGACTGAATTTCAACATCGTAGATAAGAACCTGGTTTTTAAAGAAAAAACATGATTAATGAATAACCTGAACACTTTGTGTTTTTTTTTCCCCGTATGAACGAAACCCCACAAAAAATAGTCGTTTTTTTCTCCATTTTTATATAGCACTATGGTACTCGTTGGAAAGATAATAAAACGCTCGTTAATTTGGTGTAATTTTTTTATTTAAAAAATCTCGTATATAAAAGATATTAACATTTAAAAATTATGGGAAGAAACATAAAAGAGAAAAATTTAAATTTGTTTTAAATTTTTTTCCTAAAATAACTCAATTTAATTTTAGTAATTGAGAATAAATTTAGGGTTTTATGTTTATCTTTTTTTTAATTAAAAAAAGAAATAATTCAAAAAAACTAAAAACTTTCAATTATGATGCCACGTGGCAGTTTCATGGAGAGGTTGAAGGCACCATTGCACGCCACGTCAGCAATGTTCAATTCTTTTATATATATTAATAGATAATAGATAATAGATACACCAGTGAGTTGCTGTAAAGTTTTAGTTTAAATTAATTAATTAATTATTTGAAGATAGATGTTAAAAGATAAGTGATCCATACATAACTAATGTTCAATATATTGGCTGGCCTCAACTAATGCATTAATTTTATTGTTATCTCAAGTTGGGGGAGGAGTGGATTATTACGCGAATACGGATAGGATGTCATTCACGAAGAATGGTCGAGCTATGCTGCGACATTTATTTTCAAATGATCGAAACTTGTTTGAAGGCAATATATCATCGATACAATATTTTTGTAAACGTTGTCTTGGATTGGTTTGTAATTTGATAAATATGGATTATATAATGAAATGATGCTTTTGTTATTAGTTTGTTAATTATTTTGCATATAATAAAATGGGTATAAATCCAGGAGGGTAAATATATAATTTTACAGGAATTTATTTGATTGGTTCATGTGGCAGCTGAGTCAGCATGTGGCTTGAGGTGAAAATGAGGCGTAGTGGTGGGGTGAAAAACATAAGGCCTCTGTTTGTGATTGGTTGTTTATTTTATTATTATTTTTTTAAACTATTTAACTAAAAGTAAAAAAAAAGACAAATATTATAAAAAAACATTTTGTGTAGTTCAACCCAAAATATAATCGGATCATTAATTCAATGGGGAGCATTATCATGTCAATCTTAAGCCCAGTCCAAACCCAACCCAACCCATACAGTGTTAAACAGCTAAAAAACAAAAAGGCTTTTTGATTATTGGGCTAGGGTTTCAACATATAAAAACATAGCTTTGCTCTATTCTTTTGCTTCAGTAGTATCCCTCTCACAACCAAAAGCCAGCCGTAGCAAAACCCTAGTCAGTGAGTCCATTCATCTCAACCTCTTGTTTAATGTTTATTGAATGTATGATTTTATATAAACTTTGTTATTGATTAACACAGGCTTCCAGGTCACTTTCTTGGGTTGGGTTAGGATGTTAACGTGGCAACATTTAATTGGAGAGGCAACAATGGACACCAGCACTAAAAAAATAACGCCTGGAGCTGTTTTTCATCCATAACGCCCCACCGTAACGGTGTGTGGGGCGCGAAATTTGAAATAGCGCTGAGAATCACGCTCGAGTACACATGGTCTACGTGATTAAATTATTATTACATGTGGGGAATACCAAACAACCCAAGTGACATTCTCATGAAAAACCATGACTGCAAATTTGCAATGCACATGGCAAAAAACAAATTAGAGGAACTAGCATTAAACCAAAACATAAAACATAGTAACAGGAAACCTAACAAACCATTAACATAATCCATTACAAAATTATCATTTAAGATATCCAAACCACACCCCAATCAGTACTTGAACCCTTTGAGTGACAACTCTAACAGGTCTAAATTCAGCAACTGCCACGTATCCATAATTGCAATTAACGACATTGATCCAATTGTTTTCAGCTTCACGGGGTGTATACAAATCATCATCTGTTATCGCCGGCACAATGGACACCACCGGCTCAAAATTCCTCATAGTTGTAATCATAACCCCTTCAAGGAAATTTGGTAGCATCAGTCGGTTTATCATTGCTAGATCATGGATCATCTCAGCATCTGTCAGATCATCTACAATATCCGCACGAGCCACTTGAATAGGGCCCAAATTAAAAAAAGTTTTGTATTTATTAAAATTAAGGAGAGTAAATGCAGAACCAAATAATTTTCTTGGTGGTATATTAGTCTGTTAACTAATGATGATTGACAAGTGTTCTAAACATTGGATAAACGGGTTTTTTTTAATTGGAGAAGTACAAGACCACAAAAGTACATCCCCAACAAACACTTCCCTCAAACATTGGATAAACGGGTTTTTTTTTAATTGGCATGACAATAACGACTTCTTTCGGTTCTTCCTGTTTTGGACGTCGTTCATCAACCTGTGGCGGCAAGAGTATAGAGAGATGTTCCAATTGATCAAAAGGAAGAGGATGAAGATGCTATTGGTTTGTGACTAACCCTAAAAAAATTAGGACGAAAATGTTAATAAGGAGAAAAGTGTTTGGGTCTAATTAAAATGGGGTTGATGCATGAATGGTCTTTGTGGTTTGCAAAAATTGCATATTTAGTCTTCATCTTTTTAAAATTGTGCGTTTGATGTTTGATTTTTGTAACATAGGCGGTCATTGATTTGAATGGTGGTTAAATTTGACATAACTTTTCTTAGTTCTTCACTTCCGCCCCTCCTTGGTTTAAATATACAAAATTTCCTCTTATGAGTCGCAAAATGAACATTTTACCATTTTGTCATGGTGTTTTGGCAACAGTTTTAGAGCTCGAGTAAATAAGAGGCTCTTCTTGATTCAAATTGATTTTTAGGCAAAGGTGGTTTCAACTCTAACAGCAACAACGGTTGTTGCTACGTAAGCTAAGGCTGTCTGTGTTGGTAGTGCTCGACGACAATCTAGGGTTGTCACACCATGACAAACGGGTCGATTGTGATCGGTTGAAACTAACACAACATAATAAAAAAATAACTATGAAATTTGATCATGACTTGACCTGACTAGACCGAACCAGTCATCAGATTTCTAGAGAGAAGGGAAGAGGAAGATGGGGGCTAGGCTTTAGGAAAATGAATTGGAAGAAGAGAATTGTGAGTATAAATAGTTAGGGTTGGGATAGTAGCAGGGCTGGCCCAAGAGTAATTTAACCTAAGTAAGGGCTTTGGGCCTCCACTTGAATAGGGCCCAAATTAAAAAAAAAAGTTTTGTATTTATTAAAATTAAGGAGAGTAAATACAAAACCAAGTAATTTTCTTGATGGTATATTAGTCTGTTAACTAATGATGATTGACAGGTGTTCTAGACATTGGATAAACGGTTTTTTTTTTAATTGGAGAAGTACAAGACCACAAAAGTACATCCCCAACAAGGAAATCATTTCAAACAAATATGGCGGTTAAAAGCGCGTCACTTAAATACCTGAAACGATCTTGATCTTGATTTTGATCCATATTTGCTGTGACAAAAAAAAGACCAAAATTAAAACTAACGACAATAGACCAAAATTAAAACTAACGGTACCAAAGACGCTTTGATTATAATTGAAACCAACTTTAATCAAATTTTGTGTGCAACAGAAGTGAGATTATCACCTTATGCTCGTGAAGAACTACTATTGTAGGTATACGTTCAATGTTCATATATAATCAATTAAATTAAATGCTAAGTATATGATTCCATCAAATCCATAAATGTACAATGAGATAGATATACCTTTCATGTATACGTCGGAACGGAACACTCGCACCTTTGTCGCACCATTCTTTTCGCCGTGAAAATTGCAACGCAGCAACCCTAGAAAATTGCAGCTCTTTGACTATATGGTGTGGTACCATATTTCCCCAACTCTCCCAAGTGTCACATCAGCGCCACATCATTTCCCTCGTTTTCTCCCCCAAAGTTTGAAAATGGTTTCCCCCAATTCCCCATTCCCCATTCCCCCTTCCTTTTTTTATTGGTTTAAAAAAATAATTAAATAAAACCCAATGGCTAGAATTTTGCAACGGCTATTACACGTGGGCCAATGACATTCATTCATCGGGACAAACAATGATTAACCCCTGAGTTCACCAAAACCAGGGGGCGGTGTTCCCCTTTCGGGGCTGTTTCCAGCTCAGCTCCCTAAAACCACACCATATCTATAATCTATAACTATTAATAAAAGAATTGACTTATGATGATGTGGCATTCAATGGAGGCCTCAACCCCCCCCATTGAATGTGCCACATGACACGTTGAGGTGAGAGGCTTAATATAATATTTATTTAAAAATAAATAAAATAAGATATGCATATCTTCTAATTGAAAATATTTAAAATTTAAATATTATTTTCGATATATACTATATATAAATATTGTTTTCGAATTATGTATAAGGATTAACATAAAAATTTAAATAAGTTTAATAAAATAATATTTATTTAAAAATAAATAAAAAAAGATATGCATATCTTTTAATTTAAAATAGAAGATTTTATTTACAAATTAATTTAATATAAAATTATTCAGTATCCATTATAAATATATGATTACATTAACGTCAAACCATTCATTCATTCTTAAAAAGTTTCTGAATTCTCCTTCTGTTCATCAAGAAGTAAGCGTTAAAATTTTTTAAAAGACTTTGAATTTTTTTCTTCTTCGTTGATTATTGAAAGTGATTTATGTTTAGATTAATAAACATTTATTAATCTAAATTCATGTATTCAAAGAAAATTTGCATATGCGAAATAAGTGTTTTTGTTTTCAATATGGTCATTAATTCTACATCTATATAAGTCAAAGTCAAATTGTAATATATTTTAAATTACGTGAAGATGATTATATGTTGAAGGTTATCCTTTTAAAACTGTATTATGTTTAATATGTTTATGCTTTTTATTTTTTTAACTTTTTAAATAAACGTTTTTTTAACTAAGATTGATTATGTTTAAGTTATTTACTCTTTTTGAGATTTGAGTTTTCTTCTTTTATCATTTTTTATTAAATCGTATTAAATTTTTCAACCCCGGGACCTTCCCGGGGTAATCAGCTAGTAGTCTTATATACAACCCCTGAAAAATTGCAAGCCCATACTAAAAGTCGGCCCACCCTTTACAACACTTTCCTTATTATTTTATTTTGTCCTTTTTTAACGGAACTATTATTATTATTTTGCCCTGCACAGCCGCATTATTTACTAGGGTGTGCACGGGTCAGTTCGATTTCGGTTCGGTTACGGTTAAAGTCGTTTTTTTTAGAGTGAGAATTGTACAGTGTTTAGTTTCATGTCTTACACGATTTTTTATTACGTATCGTGTCCGTGTTCATGTCTGTGCACTTATAAAATATGTCATAAAATATAATGTTGAGGTAAGCTTCTATTGTTTACTAGCCAAATCTTTTGGCAATTATTTCTTGAACATAACCAACAAAGACAAATATGGCTACAAACATGAAACATGCTTCTAGTTTACTTTTTTTGAACATTGACTTTCATTAAAAAAAGGGGAAGTCCTCAAAGCAAGGACAACCACCCACAACTATAACATGTACAATGGATTATTACACCAATCCTCCCATGAGAGGTCTTTATATTTAGACCTATTCTGTAACCATAAAAACGACAATGATTTGATATTACCAATCACACGATTAATCTTTGGTTCCATCTTATTGAAGGTCTTGTCATTTCTGGCTTTCCAAATCATCCATAGCGACACCAAGATAATACCATGAACAATCTTCTTAGCCCATTTACCACCGGACGCTAGCTTATACAGGCGAAGAAGGTCACTCGTATGGAACACGAAGGTTGTACTTAAGCCACACCACTTCCAGATACTTGACCAAACACCATATGAGAATCCACATCCAGTGAAGATGTGTTCTGAAGTTTCAAGACAAACATCACAAAGTTTGCACCGGTCATTGGGGAAATACACATGTCTTTTACTAAGCGCTTCCACGGTAGGTATCCTGTCCATCTCAGCTCTCCAAGCAAAAATAAGACACTTTAAAGGAACCCACCCAACCCATTTTAGTTTAAAACACCCATCGTTGTCCGACTCGTCCCTAGCTTTAGCCTTAACCTCAGCGACAGAGAATGTAGAGGAACCGGCCCACTCCCAATTGTCTTTACCAGCCGTAAATTGGGCCTGTTCCAGCAAAACAGAAAGCTGGATCCATTCCTGGACCTCCATAAAGCCCATGGGCTGCGTAAAATCGACTGGAGCCCAAGTGTCATTAGACCTGCACGAATTAACCTTTGCTCTGTTAGTCTTCGCAGCTTGATAAAGGAGTGGAAATTTAGCCATAAGAGGAACCTCGACCAGCCATATGTCCTCCCAGAACCGAATAGTCCCACCATCACCCAATTATACTATGTATTATACTATGTATTATTGGAAATTGAAGATGAATAGTGCCACCCCTCTCATTAGTTGAGAGGGGCGGTGGCCTTTATTATTTTTTTTACAACTTTATTAAATAATATATATCTATGGTTTCTTTTCAAAACACAATATGTGTTGATGGTGGAGTGGTTTGTAGTGAGGTTTTCTTGGCCAAGGTCTCAGGTTCGAACCTTGGGGGAGATACTTTGTTTATTTTTTTCATTTTAACAAGTTTTTTTTTTTTTTTTAAATATTAAATCAAAGTCAGTGACAAAAAAAATCATAATTATTTTTTTTAAATGAGTATAGGTAGGTCGGGGCTATAACAAAAGAGCAAAGAAAGTGGCAAAATTGTGTTTTGCGATGCTATGTTGTACCTAAACAATACAGTGACCGTCAATGCCCGGAAACGCGCAACGAAGCGCGCGCAGGGATCTAGCTAGTGTACAGTCACAACAAATTGTAAACTCAAACGTACATTCTAAACCCAAACCAAACCAAAAATATTATCTTCCCTCTAAAGTCTAAACCCACCTTCAACTCCTCACAGGTTCATTCAAATGTAAACACCAACTCTTTAAACCACACTACTATATGTAAAACTAAATCAAAATATAATAGCAGTGAGCGAATTTAAAAAAAAAAAAAAAGAGACCAGTTAATTTTCAGCCACATAAACCACACTACTATATGTAGAACTAAATCAGAACATAACAGCAGTGAGCAAAATTAAAAACAAGGGATTAGTTAATTTTCGGCCACATAAACCACACTACTATATGTAAAAAGTAAAAATGTGCAGCCTATTGTAGCATATCGGGTCGGGTCGGTTTTTTTCGGTTTTAGAAAACATAATAACCGTAACCGAACCGAAATGTTCAGTTAATTAAAAAACAAAAAAACGAACCGTCGGTTATTAATTCGGTTTGGTTTTTTTTGTTACGGTTCGGTTAATTCAGTTTTCTGCTCACCCCTAGCCTTTACAACACTTTTTGCTTGTGTTTAGAGGTGCACAAAAAAACGGTAAAACCGACCTGGACCAAAACCAGTCAAAACTGGTTTCGTATGAAACCGGTACTAAAAAATCCTGAACCGATGTTAAAACCGTACAAACGAACCCGAACCAGAATCAAAACCGGTACCGCTAAAAAACGGTTGAAACAAGTCAAAAACCAAAACCAATAAAAAACATTTTTGGCGATAAACACAAATAAAATTTTGTTTTTTTTTTTTGTACTAAAATTCAATTTTCTTCTTTAAAAAACCTAAAACTTAATAAAAGTTAAATTTTATGTCATTTATACGATTTTAAAAAGTGACCAAGTGAACCAGAATCAGAACCGAAACCAGACGAAAAAACCGATTTGTGGTTGACCAAACCGGTACATAATCGAACCGGTTTCAAACCAAACCAGTTTGACTTGGAACCGGTCAACACCCAAACCGGTTTGGGTTCTTAAAAAAATCAGTGTGTGAAACTGGAAATCGGGAAACTTAGTGAAAACTCATCTCTAAACTCCCAAGTGGCATCTGTAATTGGTAAACCTTTCCGCTAAACCAAACGCACAGTCTAAACTGTAGGATCGGTTTTTCACAATTAAAATGTTTAAATCACAAAAAGATCACACGAGTAAAGATGAATTAAGTGCGGAAACCCTAATTATCATGCAAGATGATATAAACCGTAATCAACTCATTAGATTTCATTTTCAATATGTTTTCATTAACTTTAATCAAGATAAAACAGTTACAGACTCGAAAATAATGAAAACAGAAACTTCTAGTCACTTCCTGAAAACACACTCAAACACCTAGACCGAATGACCAACTATTACAACTCATAACACATCAAACCTATATATAGACATCTTGATTCGACCCTGAACAGGTTCGAACCAGTTGGTTCGAACCCTCGATGTTACGAACCAAACAAATAAACACAATAAAATCTTCATTCGACCTAAATACTTCTGATTCGACCTTCAAGAAACTCATTCGAACCCTCGATCACCCGAACCAAAATATGAATCTACCAAAACTTGTAAACTTTTACGTAATCTTTTTTTTTTTTTGGTTTTTAACTACCATTTCATTAACACGTAATCATGAAAAATTACATCAAGATAGCGGGCAGACGGGCAACAAGCTGTGCCGCCACCCCTTTCTGAATGGCAAACCCTAACCTACTAAAAACGAACCCATGCCCCCTCGTAGTTGAGACACTGCTATGGATAACCCGTTGGACTCTAGCTAGGAAACAGATGGCTTCCGGTGCCAAGGAGCCAAAGGTAACAAATGCCAGGGGTACGAAAACGTGTTGGTTCTCCTCACAAGCTTTAGCATGCTTATCAACTTTTTTCGCCCCTGCTTTCCGCACCGCTTTCCCTGCTATAAAACCACTATCCCTCAACCCAGCCAGGGGAGATACACCTGTTAGGTCGACACAAGCGTGTTTCCCCCGACCCACCCAAAGACAAGCAGGTCTGCTGGACGTAGGATGGATCTCCATTCTGCGGGGTCCGAGAGAAAATTCACAGGCGCCTCCTTTTTGGCTGAGATCCCAGCCCTTCTTAAAATGTCCCAAAGAACGTCTCGGACACAGTCATGCCTATATTTGAAACCAGGCAATTCCTTACAGTGAACCGCGTGTTCCCCGTATTGGTCCAAGCATGCCTTACGGCAAATCGGACATACTTCATCTTCATGGTACATGGGGATCACCAAACGATATTTAAGAATTGCCCTATATTCAATCCCAGACATGGTTTGGCCCAAACCTTCGATCGGGATAACATTCAAGAAATCTTGGGCATGGGGGCTTTGCAAGCATTCAATAACTGCCTTTTGGCGGGGGGACAGATCAAAAGCTTCACCCAGGCTCTGTGAGATTTTTCCAAAAAGGGCATTCGCCAAAGTTTTCTGAGGCTTTGGGGGCGGTGTCCTTGTTAGAAAAACCGCCAATATCAAAACCTGAGAGATAGTCATTTATCCTTTCAAGGGCATGCACGTAGTCCAAGTCCACGTCGACAACCTCGCTATTCCTTAATATGTGGTCTTGGAGATTCCAAGACTGAGCCCGCGATGCCACAAAAGCATACACCCAACATCCTTTGCTGAGAGGAGACCTAATCCTCCCAAACGCATCGGCAAGGACGCCAGTCGCCACTGCAAGTCACCAAAGAACGGACCCCCACTTACCACTATATCTTCAATTGCTTCCCGCAGACCCTTATCAAAACAAGATATCGCTTTATCCATCATGGCGGGTTGGCAGGTCCGCAAACCAAAAAGCAACTTAGCGACCCCCATACAAGATCTGAGCAAGAGGAGTTCACTCTGGGGATCCCGAAGGCAAGGAAAACGTTTTATAAGATCAACGGCGCGCGAGGCTCTTCGCCCAGCCAATTCCCGTATAAAGTAAGAGTCCCGACTAACAGCCCCCCAAGGAGCTTCACCCCCTTTTCTGGCCCTGCCAATCCCACTGGGGGAAAGCCCATCCCTAATCCGAATGCGACAGACACAAAATGCATCTACATAACCCAAACCCAAACCAAATCAAAAATATTATCTTCCCTCTAAAGGCAAAACCCACCTTCAACTCCTCACAGGTTCATTCAAATATAAACACCAACTCTATAAACCACACTACTATATATAAAACTAAATCAAAATAAAATAGCAGTGAGCAAAATTTTAAAAAAAAGGGATCAGTTAATATTCAGCCACATAAACCACACTACTATATGTAAAACTAAATCTGAACATAACAGTAGTGAGCAAAATAAAAAAAAAGGATCAGTTAATTTTCATTCACATAAACCACACTACTATATGTAAAAAGTAAAAATGTGCAGCCTAATGTAGCATATCGGGTCGGGTCATTTTTTTCGGTTTTAGAAAACATAATAACCGTAACCAAACCGAAATGTTCGGTTAATTAAAAATAAAAAACCGAACCGTCGGTTACTAATTCGGTTCAGGTTTTTTGGTTCAGTTAGTTCAGTTTTTTCAGTTACGGTTCGGTTAATTTGGTTTTTTGTTCACCCCTAGCCTTTACAACACTTTTTTCTTGTGTTTAG
Organism: Ambrosia x helenae; assembly: GCA_030844895.1. Classification (NCBI taxonomy): domain Eukaryota; kingdom Viridiplantae; phylum Streptophyta; class Magnoliopsida; order Asterales; family Asteraceae; genus Ambrosia; species Ambrosia x helenae. Next base: position 37,541,680 of record CM061227.1, read on the forward strand.
AGGTGCGCAAAAAAACGGTAAAACCGACCCGAACCGAAACAAGCGAAAACCGGTTTCATATGAAACCGGTATTAAAAAAATCCTGAACCGATGCTAAAACCGTACAAACGAACCCGAACCAGTATCAAAACAGATACCGCTAAAAAACGGTTGAAATAGGTCAAAAACCGAAACCGATTTAAGAAAAAAATTGGCCATAAACACAAAACTTAATAAAAGTTAAATTTTATGTAATTTATACGATTTTAAAAAGTGCGCAAGTGAACCAGAATCGGAACCGAAACCAGACGAAAAAACCGATTTGTGGCTGATCAAACTGGTACATAACCGAATCGGTTTCAAACCGAAACCAGTTTGACTTGGAACCGGTCAACACCCAAACCGGTTTGGGTTCTTAAAAAAACCGGTGTGTGAAACTAGAAATCTGGAAAACTTAGTGAAAACTCATCTCTAAATTCCCAAGTGGCATCTGTAATTGGTAAATCTTTTCATGGGAACTGGTGGATCATCCTCTAAATAAGAACTTGATTGGGTTAAAGTGGATCTTTAAAACTAAGATTGATCATAAAGGAGAAGTTCTTAGACACAAATTTAGGTTGGGTGTGAAGGGATACTCTCAACAACAGGGAATTGATGACAAATAGACATTTGCCCCTGTGGCTTGATTTGAAACTATTAGGGTGATTCTTGCAGTTGCAGCTCAATTAGGTTGGACATTGCATCAACTAGATGTGAAGTCGCCTTTCTTGAACGGTAATCTAACTGAAGAAATTTATGTCCAGCAGCCTGAAGTGTACGAAATTAATGGACGTGAGCATAAAGTGTACAAACTGAAGAAGGCATTGTATGGCCTTAACTAGGCTCCAAAGGCTTAGTATTCCAAGATTGATCATCATTTTATCAAGTATAGTTATAAGAGGAGTCATAGTGAACCAACCTTATATGTCAAGAAAGTGGAATCAAATCATATCATTTATGTGTGCATATATGTGGATTATATAATTTATACAAGTTCTTCATTAAAACTGATGGCAGAGTTCAAAAGAAGTATGATGGAACAAATTGAAATGTCGGACATGGGATTATTAAAGTATTTTCTAGGCTTAGAGATTCAACTACTAAGTTTGGTATATTTCTATCATAAGAGAAGTATGCTAAAAGTTTGTTAGTTAAATTTGGAATTGTTGGTTGCAATATGAAGAAGATTCCTATGAAACCTAATGAGAAGTTGAAGGTTGAAGATCAGGCTAACAAGGCAAATGAAGTTGCATACAAAAGTTTAGTGAGAGGTTTAATCTATTTGAGCCACTTAAGGTCAGACTTGGCTTATTCAGTGGGGATTGTATCAAGGTTCATGCAAGTTCCTTCAAAAATACATTGGAGTGCTGCCAAAAGAATCCTAAAATACGTGGCAGGAACTTTGAAGTTTGGAATTTGGCAAAAATTCATTTAACCCACTCCGGTTCAACAATGAAGCACTACAAATTGGTCCTATTGGCTTTGAGTTCATGCGAGATGGGTTTAAACAAGGAGTATAGTGTGATGGCTAAATCCACACTAACGAGCTTCACATGCCAGGTTGGAGCTTGGGCTCGATAAATAAACGGGCTTTATTTTAGGCTCAAGCTTGGCTCGTTTCAAGCTTTTTACCGAGTGATACGCGGGTGAAAGTTCAAGGTTTTTCGGGATTAAGATTGTATTTTTATGCAATTTTGGAATTATGAGCACACTACTTTGATTAGATTTATGTGTTTGCAGGTTCAAAAAGTTAAAAGTGTGTTTTGGGAGCTTAACGGGACTTCGGATGGAAGCTAGAGTGCTTCGGGTGGAAGAAATGGAAGAAAATGGGCAAAAAGAGGCGTATAGCGTGGCCTACGGGCATTTTGGGCGTAGCCAACTCGTAAGGAAGGCGTAGATAGCCCGTAGACAGCAGAAACTCGAGTTAGCACTTCATCCGCGTAGCTTACTTACATTTTGGGCGTAGGCTACGCGTCCAACCCCGTAGCCTACGACCATTCTGGGCGTAGCCTACGGGGTCTCTGGTCAAACACATTAAATTTCGATTTTAAGGCAATTTTTATGGATTTTATGGGGGATTTGACCATTGACTCGGGATTAGGCTATAAAGATCAATCATTGGGGATCATAATCATCATCTTTTACTCCCAAATCACAATCAAATCATTCCACAACACCCCAATCATTCCAATCCATCCAAGAATCATTTTTCCATCATCCTCTTGAAGATTGAAGACCGAAGAACATATCATTTGAAGATTTTCATGGCCATGCTTGGCTAAACATCTATTCATATCCGGGTGTAAACATTGAATCTAGGGTTCTAAACATTTGGGTATTTTCTATTTTATATTTGCTTTTGAATGTCAAACAATTGTGTTGAATTGCGATTAATCTTATATTGAAGTCATTTTAGTTAATTGATCTTGTGCCAATTTCTAGTGTCATGAACATGGTTCCTTGCTTCAACACAAATGTATGTTCTAGAGTTATAAAGTATATTATCGTCCATCATAGATGTTGATGATTCTTGATATCTACACCTAATGAGACAACCAACCCGCGTACATCATTTGCAATAATTATAATTGACCCAATTGTTAGAGCCTTAGTAATCAATTGTTGAAACCCATGTATGAATTCTTTATTTATTATTGTTACAACTACCATTTATTTAATCACTTATTTTGTCTTTTATTCACAATCAATTTTCAGTCCATCGTGGTTCCCAATTTTTATCAAATAATTCTTGAATACAACACAAAATTGCAAACTTCATAAGTAACTCGGTTTTTCTTTATCAACTAAAATTTATTTCGCTAACCACATGCTCCTTGGATTTGATACCCTATTTACCATAACTACATAGGTTATTTAGGTTTTGCATGACCCGTGATGACCGGCTCATCAAATGGCGCCGTTGCCGGGGAGCTAGTGCGCTTAGTGTTTAGTTTTTAGTGGATTATTGTGATTAACTGTTTAATTTGTCTTTGTTATTTCTTTTTGTTCGTTGTTACGCGTGGTTTGTTGAGTGTGCAGGTGACAGATAATGCATATGTACCCGACATTCGGGGAAAAGCTCACCACTTGTATACAATTCGGAGAATTAGAAATTAGAAAGACTTCATCGCCCTCATCACCATGTATTGGGTAAATGATGATAATACTTGTCTTGTTGTGGGAGCCCATATCATTTGTGGCGAGATTGTCCAGTGGCCCGTAAGAGAATGGAAGCATTTAAAGAACGACAAGATCGTATTATTTTTGGGCTCGAAAAACCTGGAGGTTCACATTTATCTTCTTCACATCGTCAGTCACGCTATTCAAACTCCCAAGGTTATTATCAGTTAAATAACAGGTATCAAGGGAGTTCATTTAGCCAAAGGACGCAACCATATCCAAACTATGAGGAATATAATGACTATTATCTTAAGATTCTTAATCAACCTCAACCAGTATACACGAAGACCCTCAAAATTCAACACATTCTAAGCTCGATGCTCTTGCGATCATGATCAAAGAATACCATGATAATATCAAAGATATGAAGAGAGCAAATGAAGTAAGAGACAAAGCTCATGAAGCTTTGGTGATTTAAGTAGGTCAACTAGCTGAGGAATTTGCCCAACTTGAGTGTTACGTAAACTAAAAAAAAATATATTTAGTTTGAGACTGTAAATCGATGCCATCAAAAAAAAAAAGTATTTAGTTTGTTGGTTTGCTTGAGTGTTACGTAAACTAAAATGGTTGAATATCCATAAGTGACATTTGAATGATTCATAGAGGGCCAAATGTGAAAGTTGAAAAAGACCTATATATACTATACACACGAGTGAAATAAAAATTCCCAATTTCCAATGGGTGATACTATTTACACAACCAACAAAAAACCCTAAACAACCTTAGGACGGGTCGTCGAGGCCTAGATGGGCCGTTAAGAAAAATTAGGGTTTCAGGACGGGTCGTCCAGGCCTTGATGGGCCGTTTGTTTACAGAAAAGACAAAACCGACGGGCCGTCGAGGCCCAGACGGCCCGTAGAAGTACGAGGTACGAGGTGATCAGTCTGAACTCCTGCAAAAGCAGGCAGTTCAGACTGAAAAGTCTGAAAAAGGTGCACAAGGACGGGCCGTCCAGGCCCCGACGGCCCGTTGAAATGTGTTAGGTTAGGGCACTTAATCCCTAGACGGCCCATCTAGGCCTCGACGGCCCGTTGAGATTTCCTGATTTAACCATTACACGATCAGCTTCTTCCCCATTTGAACCAAACCTTAAAACATCACCACCACCAAAACCCTCGACCCATTTCGACTTCCCGGTCTCACGATGACATATTTACAAAGCTTTTCAACCGTTGACCTGTCTGAGAACGAGTCTTACGTCTCTGAAAGCGTAGGGTATGAACCCGAGGTTCAAGTTGGTGAAGAGGAGGTTAAATCCGGGGTTTGTGGTAATGACGGGAACATGCTGCCCGATCTCAACGAGGAATATGTAGAGGAACAGGAGTCATTTTTTCGTGCCACCAAGCTACCCGCAGTACACGTACGGGAGTTACCATTCGCGCGGGAATCGTGCTAATGATGACAACCAGGAAGATGCTAACATAAAAGTTGAACCTAACCCGGATGTTTCGTATGAAACCGAGCAGGTGCGTTTATTTATTTACACTAGTATATCTTTACAGTAGTATATAATTTAGAGTAGTATGAATTTAGACTAGACTCTTGTATAAATTTTCAGGTATTCGGGTCTGTTGAAGAGATGAAACAATGGGCTTACGATAGAGCCCTTGCTAGCGGTTACGTCCTAGTGACAGGACGTTCTGTTTCAAAAGGCAGTGGAAATAATGCAAGAAAAATTAGGATAGACCTGAGATGCGACCGTGCTGGCGAATACCATACTACAGCCACAGTAAGGTCTACGGGTAGCAAAAAGATTAACTATCCATTTATGTTAATAGGGAGGCTACGCAAAGAGGGTTGGAAGTTGGAGGTTAAACACGCGAATCATAACCACGACCCTTTTATACATGTTGAGGGTCACGCTTTTGCTAGGCGGCTGACACCACAAGAAGAAGAAATGGTGGAAACGCTTTATTTTCAAGGCCTGGAACCGGCAAACATACATTTGGCCATCAGAGCACAAAACCCGAATAATAAATGTATTCTAAGAGACATACACAATACAGTGAGCAAGATTAAACATAGAATTTACGGCGATAAAACCCCAATGCAGGTATTATTATTAATTACTATTATTGTCATAGACTATTATTAATTTTGTTGTTGTTAAATATTAAATATTGTTATTATTATTGTTATGCAGATACTCGAGAGTATCCTGGTTGAAAAGAAATTTACTTATTTCACCAAGCAGAATCCAGAGACAGATGCTGTTGAGAATATTTTCTTTTCACACCGGGTCTCGTACAATCTCTGGCGTGCCTTCCCACATGTGATGCTGATCGACGCCACCTACAAAACGAACGAGTACAGAATCCCGTTTGTTCAAATTGTGGGTATGACGTCGACAAACCAGTCGTTTTGTATCGCCCATGCATTTATCGTTAAAGAGAAAACGAGTAACTACACATGGGTGCTTGAGAGGCTCAAAGATTTGCTGGAGGGGAGTATGGAGCCACGTGTAATTGTTACAGATAGAGATCTGGCTCTGATGAGTGCATGTGCTACAGTTTTCCCGGATGCTACGAAATTGCTTTGCAGGTGTCATATTCAACGAAATATTATTATTATTATTATTATTATTATTATTATTATTATTATTATTATTATTGTTGTTGTTGTTGTTTTGCAGGTATCATATTCAACGAAATATTGCAAAATATCATAAAGCAGGATTTCCAAAAGAAGAATGGGAAATATTTTTGCAGTATTTTGGTCGACTGTGTAAATCTCCTGACAAAGAGGCTTACGAATTCAATCTTGAAGCGCTCTACAGACGACTTTGGGGGCAGGATCGAACGGGTATATATTTTATTTTTTATTTTGCTTTACAAGCGTACATATTTTCTGTATTGACATCACTATTCTGTTTTTTACAGAGGTTTATGACTACATGGAGTCAGTTTGGCTCTGAGATTATAAAGAAATGTTTGTGGAAGCATGGGCAAATGAAAACCTTACGTTCGGTCAGACTACGACCAACAGGGTCGAGAGTCAGCATGCTCTGATTAAGAGGTACATAAAAGGCCCGAACAGCTCGCTCCACGCGCTTGTGATGGAAATAGACAAAGTCATGGAATCACGGCGCGTAGCGATAAAGCACTCCTTCGAACACAGCCGATCAACAAGAATGTGGAAACATGATCTACCGTTGTTTCAAGACGTAATCGGTAGGGTTTCCCATCTAGCGCTTAATTTGATGCTCGGAGGGGTCAACAAGATAAATTATTATATGGAACAAAAGAGGTCTTGTGAACACCGACTCAAGAAGACTTATGGATTGCCATGTTCCTGTCAATTGCAATTGTATGATACGAAAGGTAACATCATTTTTTAGACTTATTATTTTTTTTAGGATATAATAGTCAAATTTATAAATGTTTGAAGCCTTTTGTCGACGACTTGTGTTGTCTGGTTCGTACAAAAACAGAGGAAACTCTGCCAAATTTTTATAAAATTATTGATTTGTTGTTGTTTGTGATTGAATATATATATCAGATACACGAGTGTCACTGGCTGATATCGACGTCTTCTGGACACGACTTGACTTTATGCCAGAAGTAGCTGAGAATCCCGAGTTTGACTTTCAGCACCAAATGAATGCATTCGCTGAGCAACTAAGGTCGCAACCGGTGCAAGTGAAAAAAAGCATGTTGCAGAAGATGAAGGAGGTGTTGAATCCGATTATGACTAAACATAAACCTCCTGAGGTACAAACCGATACTCGGGGTCGGCCAACAACAAGTGAAAAGGAAAAAAAGGAAGATAAGGCTGCGGTTCGTATTATTATTATTATTATTATTATTATTATTATTATTATTATTATTATTATTATTATTATTATTTTTGTTGTTGTTGTTGTTGTTGTTATATAATTTTTTGCACGTAGGGCAAAAAGCCTTCTAGAAGAGGTAAACAATCAAGGGACAAACCGATTGTTTACGATGAAGATTTTCCACTGTTGGAAAGGGATAGGTACAAACTACTAATATATAAATTCACACATGCATACATATTTATACACATATTAAATCTCACTTTTTGATGGGTACAGGTACAAACTGGAGATCGAATGGTTTAAGAAATGGCTTCCACCTGCATATCATAGATACATTACAGACATTCGGGATGTCCATGGAGACGGTCACTGTGGCTTTCGATCCGTAGCTGTGTGCTTAGGGTGGCAACAGGATATGTGGTACTTCATCCGCAAACAGCTTAAGGAGGAGATCGTCCAGAATGAAGACCGGTGGAGGCCAATTTTAAACGAAGTAGATTACGATACTTACGACAGAGTCTCCAACTCATTCGATCACATTGGAGTGGGACCAGCAACGCACGACCAATGGATGGAGATGCCCGCCTCAGGATTACTGATTGCTCAGAAATTTAGGGTGGTTGTTCAATTTCTCTCTCCGTATGATCAAAGTGAGACGTACTTCCCTATGTTCGATGGTCCACACAGCGTTGAAGAACATGCGTTCGTATCGTTTGCTTTTGTTAACAAAAATCATTTCATCAAGATTGAGTTGGCAGAAGGCGCCCCAATGCCAAAACTGAATCCGTCATGGCGTAAGTGGCGATATGAAGAGGCAAGTGAGTGGGAGACGGTATATGACGACCGTATACAAAGGGTTGATGTTCGATCACCTCAATACTTCGACTTAACTTAGCTTATCGTATGTTACCGGACCGGACGAACGAAAAAATTTGTTGTATGTGTTCATTTATACTTATTATAAAAATATACTCCCTTTTTTTTTATAAAAAATACAAATACCAAGCTTAAAATATACAAAATACACTAAAAATTTAAAAAAAAAATGAGGGTCGTCCAGGCCTTAATGGGCCGTCCAAGGCAAAAAATTGGCCAAAGACGGCCCGTCCAGGCCTAGATGGGCTGTCACTAGTGGACCACAACGGACCGTCTAGGCCGGGACGGCCCGTTGTGAAACCCAAAATTATTGTCTCGTTGAGGCTGGACGACCCGTCCTCTATCTATCAAGACGGTCCGTCCAGGCCTAGACGGCCCGTCTCAAACACAAAGCTTCCAAGGGAAGCTTCCTCTATTATTAAATTAAAAAAAATTAAAAAACAACGGACCGTCGAGGCCTGGACGGCCCGTTGTGAAACACAAAAAACCCCCAAAACCAGGGGACAGTTTCAATTTTTTCATTCTTTTCACTTTCCCTCTCTCGTCTCTCTCAAACCACCACCACCCCACCTCCACCACCACCCACCACCTCTTCTCCCTCTCTCTCTAACACCCACCACAACCACCATCCACCCCCCACCACCGTCTGCCACCCACCACAACCACCATCCATTTCCCTCTCTCTCGTCCCTCTGCCCTCTCTCGTCTCTCTGCCCTCTCTCGTCTCTCTACAGGTATGATTATTATTATTATTAGTTTTAGGGTTTGTTTTTTTTTTAATTTTTTTTAAGGTTTGTGGTGGTAGTTGGGTTGGGGTGAGGGCAGTGGTGGTGGTAGGTTGGTTGTGGTGGTGGGCAGTGGTGATAGTTGGGTGGGGTGAGGGAGGTGGGGCAGTGGTGCTGTGGTGGTGAGGGTGGTGAGGGTGGGTTGTGGTGGCTGTGAGGGTGGTAGGGGTGGGTGGCAGTGTGGTGTTGTGGTGGTGAGGGTGGTGAGGGTGGGTTGTGGTAGCTGTGAGGGTGGTAGGGGTGGGTGGCAGTGTGGTGGCTGTGGCTGTGAGGGTGGTGAGGGTGGGTTGTGGTGGCTGTGAGGGTGGTAGGGGTGGGTGGCAGTGTGGTGGCTGTGGCTGTGAAGGTGGTGAGGGTGGGTTGTGGTGGCCGTGAGGGTGGTAGGGGTGGGCTGTGGTGGCCGTTAGACATTTCAAACAAAACGCAAAGGGAACCATATTGGGTTTGGGTTGGGTGTAATAAAATACTATGTAGCGTCTCACTATTTGTATGATTTGTACATTTTTGGGTGATGAAATATAAGTCGTTTGCCGTTAAAAGGTATCGAATTGAATATTAGCCATTTAATGTGACCCAAAATGTTTTAACAACCATAATACTAAACTAGATACGTTTACAAATTTAGTTTTAAATGTTACGATCTGATTAATATTGATAAGCTAGTTTCAACCGATGCATATACTTTTACATTCGTTTGTTAAAAAGACTTGCCAATTTCTATCGATGCGTATACTTTTACATTCATTTGTCACAGCAGTAAGATCTAATACAATGGCGCGCCTAAAGTGTTTTGTTTTTGTTTTGCAGATATGGCAAACAGAAACAACAGAAGACGCCGTAACCAGCCTGCGGACGGGAATCCTCTTGCAGGTGGCGATTTGAGAGATTGGCCCTACAGGCACGATAACGACGACTACGAGATCGCGCGCTGGGGTCAGATGGAGCTGCGTCCGATACACGGATCGCGCAGTGTTGACTGGTCCGCATTACGCGCGATCGGTGGAGCGGAGAGGTTTGAGGAGTGGATCCCAGACGACAGCCCTTGGGGGCGGATGTTAGCTGACCTCGACCATGATTCGTATCGGCCACTGACGATCGAGTTCATCTTGACATTCCGCTACGCGCCGCATCCAGCAGGTGTTGAGCCTCCAGTAGGTCCTGACGGCGAGCCTGAGCCTGAGGTACAGTTCCGATTATTCGGACAGCTCTACGCATATATGATGGACCAGTGGGCTACTACTTGCTGCTGGTACAGAGAGGAGGAGCTTGTCCAGGATATGTACACCACGGCCTTGACGACCTTGCCAGACGACATGCTGATGGCCTGGTGGCCCACTATCGGTGGTCGAGCGTATGGGGAGGACGGCGAGAGGTATTATTATTGTTATTGTTTTCATTTAGTTCAGTTCGTTATTATTATTGTTATTTAGTTCGCTTAGTTAATTATTATTGTTATTTAGTTAGTTTAGGTTGTTTGTTTTTGGATTTTTGTAGACGACTTGTGTTGTCTGGTTCGTACAAAAACAGAGGAAACTCTGCCGAAATTTTTATAATGTTATTATTATTCTGTGCAGGATGGATAGGTCCAGCAACATCCGGGACCCTCTGATCCGTTACATACACCTTTTGGTTAGCTGGTCGATTGCCGGACGGTGTAACTGTAACGAGAGGGTCCAGCAGATTGACCTTTTCTACCTCTACTGCATCTTGAGGGGTAGGCCGGTTGCGCTACACAGGTGCTTTGCCGAGTACATCGCGACCTACGCTCATAGGCACCCGGCGGGGGAGATTCCGATTGGTGGGATCGTCACCGCCATCGCGTTGCGTCTTTGCCCGGGCGAATTGTGGACGCATGCTGAGGAGAACAACTTACCTCGTCCGATGATGCCCAGGTAAGATTATTATTATTATATATTATAATTTAATATTATTATTTATTATTATTATTATTTAATTTTATATATTATTATTTAATATTATTATTGTTGTTTTGCATTTCAGGCCGTTAAATATTAGGACTATGACGCAGATGAAGGTGGCAGCACGGGTCCCTCGCAGCAACCCACACGCTTATTACCAGCGTGCTTTCGGACCTGCTGGCGACCGTGGCGAGCATTTTGTGCCAAAGCCGCTCAGACATCTCGATGGGCCGATTGCCCCTGAGGTCCAGATGCCACACGTTGCCGACGGCGACCCACCGGTGGATGTAGAGATGCCAGACCCCCCCGTTGATGAGCTACAGCGTCCTGCCCGCGTTTATCATGCTGTCAGGTTGCATGATAGCACGACCCAGGTACTTCAGCAGATCCTGGATCAGTTGGGGTCGATGCGGGGTGACATGCGGTGGCTGTTAGAGAGCGAGAATGAGAGACGACGAGAAGCTGGTTTGGAGCCGCGTCCACTTCCGGATTGGGCGTCTAGCAGTCAGCATGGTGGGGCGTCCACCAGTCAGCCGGGTGGGTCGGATCAGCCGGGTGGGTCGGGTTAGACGGGTGGGTTATATTTCTTTGGTTGTACATTTGAACTCATAGTTTATGTAAATTTTTGGAATATTTATGCTTATTTATGCTTTATTGTTCGTATTTTGGTTTTGAATGTTTGGTTTTTATAGATGTTTATTGAACTCATAGTTTATGTAAATTTTTGGAATATTTATGCTTTATTGTTCGTATTTTGGTTTTGTTTAGTTCGGCAACATAAACGACACTCGTTCATATTCATATACACAATTATATAAAAAAGATCATATTATACAAATAAAAAAAAACATTTATAAAAAACCAAACATTTATAAAAAACCAAACATCTATAAAAACCAAACATTCAAACTCATTTTAAACATCCACACTACACTTATAAAAAAACCAAATAATCATCACCTAATCATTGCCAATGATTACCAATGATTGGATTGGATTTAAACCTTTAGACGGGTCGTCTGGGCCTGGACGACCCGTCCTTTTGCCTTTATACGGGCCGTCTGGGCCTGGACGACCCGTCCTTTTGCCTTTTTGGCCCTCCACGGGCTGTCCAGGCCTCGACGACCCGTGGAGGGGTTGTGCAAATAAAAACCCTAGTTGTCTAAATAACCGGAGCCTTTCCAATTCCCGTAGAACACACAACAAACCCTAAATATGGAAGCGAAAGGTAATATACGATACGGATATGATATGATATTCGTCTTTTGTTTTGTTTTGCTTGAATTGAATTGATGTTTTTGTTATTATTATTATTGTTTATTGTTATTTAATAAATAATAAATGGTTCTATATAACTCTCTGAACCTAATATCATATTTGTTATTATTATTGTTTATTGTTATTTAATCAATGGTTGTAATCTGAATTTCAGACAAGAACGAACCCGCTACTGAATTTTGTGCCTTTAATGAGCATCCGGATCTTCAAGCCTTTGCTGCAGATGCACTTGCTGCTGGTAACAGCTCCTACTTTCACACCTCTGTTTTTTTTTTTAATTATCATAATGCTTGCTTGTTTTGTTTGCTATCATAACTAACTTGTTGGTTGCTTCTTAGGTTGCACAGTTAAATGGACAGCATCATCATTGGTGGTCTCGGAGCCAGCAAAAAATGGCAATGCTCCACGCAAAGCACCAAAGTGGTTCCTCCAACACCTCGACGCAAAGAAATAGATGATAGCCTTTTGGATTTCCAAACTGTTACGCTATGTGTATCTGCTAACATACTTTAAACTGTTACGCAAAGAAATAGATGGCAATGCGCCACACAAAACCCATGCCTGTTAATGTTTGTCGATTACGCTTTTATTTTTAACACATATTCTACTTTGTTTGCACGGTTTCCATTACGGTCATTGTTCATTCTTGTTTATTTGGTGTTCCATATCATCTATGTGACCCATAAGCGGGTCTAGACTGCGCACGCACAAGTCATTGGTTCTAACAAACACATACATATATACTGATGACGTGGGTAGCCTAAAGCAAACATAAATATATAACATTACTAAACAAATGCTTAAAGGGTTGAAGCCTACAAGGCTTCGGACAACCAGAAGCATCCTAAGTCAAAAAGATGACTTGTCCCGTCATCTTTTTCATCGATCAGAACAGATAAGCTGATGGAGTAACATCAGCCAACAGACCGCAGGTCCATAGCAGCCACTTACCATTTGTGGGATGTCCTTTAGTTGCAACAAGGCTCAAGGCAAGATGCTTTCTCCTTATGGAGTCCCCCTTTCTCTATAAATCAGAAGCTGAATCCTCAGCTCTGATCACACCATCACAATCACTCTTACTCCACTTTTCTAATTCTTTTGGTCTTGCACGTGGAAGAATATTTCTCTCCACTCGGATCTCTAGAACTTCTATTTCTGGTTTCGAGTACATCTCAAACCAGAACCTTAAAGGATCTAAAACAAGAAAAATAACCTTGAGCCTCCTTCTACGTTTGCAACGTAGAAGGACACCACGACCTGCGTTAGGCAAAGTGTAACCCTTGAACCCTTGAACCTCCCTTGTGACTCAGGACTATCGTTAGGCAGTTATTTGTTGTAGCAACAAGTTGGCGCCCACCGTGGGGCTACGCCATTGCCTTTACAAAAAACAGTTGTGTAGCTCCAACTCTCTCCATGTCTGACCCTGAGTCCCAAGAGGAAGTTAACCAGATCTCTCCAAGCACAGATCAGACTTCTCCAGCCAGATCTGTGTCTTTTTCCACTCTAGGAGGCACTCCAGCTCGAACTCAGTCCTCACCTGCACATCATGGGACAACTAGCTTACAGACTCCACCTCCCACTCGTTCAGGGGTGTTTTCTCCTCTCCCTGATCTTGCACAGACTCCCCAACGAATAGATCTTACCCCTGAAGGACTGGAAAGAAACTTCCTGCAGCTTAGATCCCTTTTGAACCAGTATGTCATGAAGGAGAGAGATAAAGGAGTCCGCCTCCGTCTAGACTATGGCGAGGAAGAAGAGGTGTCGCTTTCGCCGGGGCCTCCTCCTCCTCTAAGTGCCACCTACAGTCATAGACCACGACTCGGAAGCAGTGCCGATGGCCCCAGCAACACACTCTCCACTTCTCAGCATGAAACAAGGTCCAGCCCCACCGCTTTCCCATTGTTTACCACCCAAGCTGCCACTACCGGCACACCACTTGGGCATGAAGTCACCCTGGATCAGCTTCTACAGTCACCAATATCCAGTGTCCCTCCACCGGCAGCCACTTCATGGGATCAGGCCATGGCTTCACTCCCCATGGCTAGGAATGCTTCCATGAGCATCCCCATGATGACTAGCAACGTGGCCACAACCGAAAACCTCCAAGGTTTTAACCTCATGCCCTACATGATATCACAAGTAATGGCTAACTTCCCCTGGCAGCAGCTCATCAGTCAAGCCATTGCTGCTCAACAAGGAACCACAGTCGGAATAACCAACAACAGGACAGAACAACCTGTCAACCCACCCTACAAGCCAAACAGCTTATCTTGCTTCTCACCGGAAATAGCAGATTATGACTTTCCTAACAAGCTAAAGATGCCAGCTCATATAAGAACATATGATGGTTCTGATGATCCAGAAGATCACCTTCAGATCTTCTCAGGGGCAGCTCAGATCGAAAAATGGGGCGATCCAGAGTGTTGTTTAATGTTTATGCAAACCCTCGTTGGATCCGCAAGAATCTGGTTCAATGGCTTGAAGGTTGGAAGCATCCGTACCTTTGATGAACTCGGCAAAGGATTCCTTGCCAACTTCTCACAACAGAGAAGATGTGTCAAGGATGCAACCGTCATCTTCCAGATAAAGCAAAAAGATGATGAAAGCCTGAAAAATTTCATTGAGAGGTATAAAAAAGAAGGACTTACCTACGTTGGTGCAGATGAAAAGATGAAGGTTGCAGGGTTCATGAACGCCATCAACTCAAAATACCTCACCAGGGAGTTTAACAAGAGTCTCCCCAAAACCCTTGAAGAGGCTTTGGAAAGAGCCGAAGCCCACATCAGAGGAGAAGAGGCTGTAGACATAAAGGAGCAAAGAAAGAGGGCTTCCAACTGGAGAAGCAACAGCCCTGCTCGGAAAAGAGGAAACTATGGCACCTACGACAACAGATCCAGGAGATCTGAGTCTCGAAGGTCAGAAAGCAGGAACCCTCCAAGCAAAGATAGAAACATAAATTTTACAGCCCTCTCCAAAACTCCTCAAGAAATTCTGGCCACGGAAGAAGTCAAACACACCTTTAGACCACCTCGTCCCTTGCCTAAAAGTAAAAGAAACGAAAACTCCAACCAGTATTGCGAGTTTCATGAAGAAAAGGGACACCACACCAACGACTGCTTCCAGCTTAAGAAGAGGATCGAAGAAGCAGTTAGATCTGGCGAACTGGCCCACTTGGTTAAAGGTATCAAAGAAAACATAGCTGATGGCAAAAAGAAAGATGTTGCCATGGTGTTTGCTGAAAGTGAAGCACCAAGCAAACGACAGAGGTTGGAGGATTGGGAATGTCAAGGCATCTACTTCCCTTGTACCAAAGAAGAAAAACACTGTGATCCATTAGTCCTTGAAGCCTTCGTGGGTTCACGACAAACACAAAAAGCCTACATAGACACCGGAGCTGCTACTGAGATCATGTTTGCAAAATACTTCAACCTTCTAAGCCACGAAGAACGCTCCACGCTCAGGCCAGCCGAAGCTGCCATCAAGGGCATAGCAGATATCCCCATCAAACCCTTGGGCGAGATTGTACTCAATGTAACTTTCTCCGATGGGCAAATGCGAAGAACTAAACCACTTACATTCATTATCTTAGATCTACCATCCAGTTACGATGTCATCATTGGTAGACCCGGTGTAGTAGCTTTCGATATGACCGTTTCCATCAGCCGGAAGAGTGCCAAGTTCCCCACCAAAGAAGGAGTAGGAACCCTTCAACCATCAGCCTCTGTGCTAACGGTTGTCGAAGAACAAAGCAAACTCGGTCTTAGCATCAATCATAAATACCCTGATCAAAGGATACGGGTAAACACAGCCCTTCCTAGGGAAATTCTCTCAAAGCTTGAAGCATTGCTAAAAAACAATGTAGATGTTTTCGCTTGGTGTCCCAGTGACATGACAGGGATCCCACGTGATGTTGCTGAACACGAACTCAAAGTTCCCCAAAACATTAAACCAATAGTACAAAAGAAAAGAAGCCTTGCACCAGAACGAAGCAGAGCAGCTTGCCATGAGGTTGACAAACTGGTCGAAGCAGGAATCCTCCGAGAGGTCAAATACCAGTCCTGGGTTGCAAACCCAGTGATGGTTAAGAAACCTGATGACTCATGGAGGATGTGCATAGACTTCAAAGACCTCAACAAGGCTTGCCCAAAGGATTGCTACCCTTTACCAGAGGTGGATTTGAAAGTTGACTCGCTGACAGGTTACCTTTGAACCTAAGAACAACTTTTAAAGTTACTCAACACCTCCCAAATTTGTTTCTTTTTACATAGTGCATGCTTACAAGCTAACCCTTCGACAGGTTTCCCCTTCAAATGCTTTTTGGATGCCTATAAAGGTTATCACCAAATACAAATGAAGGAGGACGATGAAGAAAAGACCGCCTTCCATACGGACAAGGGTATCTTCTGTTATAAAAAGATGCCCTTCGGCTTAAAAAATGCAGGTGCCACCTATCAAAGGTTGGTTGACAAAGCCTTTGCCGAGCAAATTGGTAGGAACATGGAAGCATACGTGGATGATTTGGTTATCAAAAGCAAGACCGAGGAGGACATGCTCAATGATATACAAGAAACCTTCGACAATCTCAAGAAGATCAACATGAAACTAAATCCCATCAAGTGTTCCTTCGGTTTTGAAGAAGGGAAATTCTTGGGTCATGTTGTAGGAAAACAAAGCATAAAAGCTAACCCAAACAAAGTTCAAGCCATCCTCAAAATGAAGTCACCACAAACCAAGAAAGAAGTGGAAAGCTTGAACGGCAAGCTTGCCGCCTTGAAGCGTTTCGTGTCGAAACTTGCTGAGAAATCCCTTCCTTTCTTCAAGACCCTCAAAGGTTGTGCTGACAAGAAGAACTTCAGGTGGACAGAAGAAGCTGAAGAAGCCTTCAACGCTATGAAACATTACTTGGCTTACCTTCCCAAGCAGGGGAAACGATCTCTGTCTATCTTTCAGTCACTGAAGAAGCCTTCAGCGCTGTTCTCACTATCGAAAGAGAAAAAGCCCAGGTACCTGTTTATTTCTTCAGTAAAACCTTAAAGTTAGCAGAGGTCAAGTACCCTCCTTTGGAAAAATTAGCCTTGGCCCTGGTACAAACGGCCAGGAGGCTTCGAAGGTACTTTCAAGCACATCCTATTCAAGTAGTCACTGACCAGCCAATCAAAAATGTGCTTGAAAGGCCTGAAACCTCGGGACGACTAGCCAAGTGGGCTGTTGAGCTAGGTGAACACAAAATCACCTACGTCCCGAGAAAAGCAATAAAAGCACAAATACTTGCTGATTTCATTGCTGAAATTCCAAGGGCAGAAACTGCTGAGGTTAACATAACCATGGACGAACCTCTCGATCCTGAAGCCTGGAAGCTTTATACAGATGGGGCTTCCAGCGTTGAAGGCTCGGGAGCTGTTCTTTTATTAATCAGTCCTGAAGGGTTAGAATTCACATATGCCCTTCGTTTGGAATTTCAGACAACAAACAACGAAGCCGAATATGAAGCTCTGATCGCAGGACTCAAGCTTGCAAAAAAGATGATGGTTCACAAGCTTCAAGTGTTCACCGATTCACTACTGGTCTCTAGCCAAGTGAACGATAGCTACATTGCCAAGGAACCCAACATGAAAAAATACAAAGAGAAAGCCAAGGAAATCATGAACACTTTCCAACAATGCAAGATCAAGCAAGTTCCAAGGTCTCACAACAAAAAGGCTGATGCACTAAGCAAGCTCGCCTCGCTAACCTTTGCTCACCTCACTAAGAAAGTATTGGTTGAGGTAGTCAAGCATCCTGCCATATCAGAGTTGGAAGTCCAAGACGTCATCACTGAAAATGAACCAAACTGGATGACTCCGTTTGTAAGGTTCCTTCAAAAGGGAGAACTACCACAGGACCCTGTGGAAGCTGAAAGGATCCGAAACAAATCGAAGCAGTATACCATACAAGATGAGATGCTTTACAAAAGAGGGTATCTAGCTCCACTGCTCCGATGTGTTGGACCCGAACAGAGCAAGTACCTGATTAAGGAAGTTCATGAAGGAATCTGCGGAGCCCACTGTGGTCCAAGGTCAGTTGTGGCAAAACTTATGAACCTGGGATATTTCTGGCCCTCCATGCATCGTGATGCATCAGAATAGCTGAAAAGATGTGAAGCCTGCCAAATACACGCCCCAGTCCCCAAAAGTCCCAAGCACGATTTGGTGCCTGTCAATTCGGCTTGGCCGTTCTACAAATGGGGAATGGATATCGTTGGACCCTTCCCACCAGCAAAAGGAGGGGTTAAATTCTTATTGGTGACAGTAGATTATTTCACAAAATGGCCAGAAGTAAAGCCCTTGGGGAAGATATCCGGAAAAAAGATAATTGACTTCGTTTGGGAAAACATCATTTGCCGATATGGCCTACCTGGGGTGCTTGTAACGGACAACGGCAAGCAATTTGCAGAAAAACCGTTCAGCGCTTGGTGCAAGGAGTACCGAATAACCCAAGTCTTCAGTTCCGTGGCCTACCCCCAGTCGAACGGTCAAGTTGAAAGAATGAATAGAAGTGTGGTTGAAGGAATCAAGGCTAGACTAGGCAGACAAGGAAGAAACTGGTTGGAAGAACTGCCAAGCGTTCTCTGGGCAATTCGAACCACCGAGAAGACAAGCAACAAGAAAACACCTTACAGCCTTACCTTTGGATCTGAAGCAGTAATACCTGCCGAAATCGGAATCACCACACCAAGAACCTTTCATGTCAATATCCAGGCAAATGAACAGGAATCACTGCTTAACCTCGATCTCCTGGAAGAAGCAAGGGACTCAGCAGCAATCCGTGAAGCTCAATACAAACAAAAGATGGAGTCCTACTACAATGCCAGAGTTAAGCACGAACGATTCAAGCCCGGCGACCTAGTTTTGAGAAACAACGAAGCAAGCAAGAAGGAAAGTCAAGGGAAGCTAGGACCTAAGTGGGAAGGCCCATACACTATCCTAGAGTCCCACAAAGGGGGATCCTACAAACTAGCAAGCATGGAAGGCAAAAAACTCCCCCGTCACTGGAACGGCAAGAACCTCAAAAGGTTCTTTGTTTAAGTTATAACAAAATGTTGTTCTTTTCCAAATGATGTAATGTTATCCAATCTAATGAATGAAAGGATCATTTGATCCTCCTTTAGAAACTTTGTCTTTCTATCCTAAGTTCAGGTTGAGAACCTTGCAAGAAACTCCATGGTAGAGACCATGTAAGGGGATGAGCTCCCAGGCCATATCGCTCAATAGGTTCGAAGGAAAAACGGACCTATATAAGGGGTGAGTTCCTAAATCAATCCAACTCCATGAGATAAACAAAAAACACTTTTATAAATCTCATTGACAGGCTTGAACAACCTACACCAAACGTTCCTTAAGTTTAGAAAACAAACTTACGAAAACATAGTAAAACACTTATGTAAGTGTATATAGGATAGATGGTGACATGTTTGCCTAGACTACCTTAAGGATGAATGACTGCAGCATTCAACCTTTGAAGGTGCTACCGGATAAACATTCCCAAACAGCAAAGACAAACATGACAACAGAAAAACAACAATCAAACTTAAACACAAGCCACAAAGACTTAACATTCAAAGGCTTTTAACAAAAGCCAACAAGTAGCATAATTGTTCAAAGGACTACAGCCCATAACTACCAAGGAACCATTGAAGGTTCCAACAAAAGATAAAAGTACTTAGAAACACAAAGTTAATTGTTTTTAACAAACCAAGATGCTAAGAAAGCTACGAATGGGAAGATCAGATATCACCACCAGACTCTGAAGGCTTAGAGGTTTCACCCTCATTCACTACCTTGACCACCTTCGCCTTCTTTACCTTCTTCCCCTTCTTTGGAGCCTTCTCCACAAGTCCAGCTTCAGAAGCCTCAACACTAGCATCCTTGGAAAAAGTTTCAGCCACATCCAACGTCTCTTCACTATCACCAGAATGTGCCCTCTTCCTTGAAACAGATTGAAGCACCTTTGTAGAAACAACTTCGTTTAAACCAGCAGGCTTCAATTCCTTCAGCTCCTTCAAGGCTTTCCATAGTAGGAAGAGACTTGTGCAACATAGGGATAGCTGGAGTGCTCCATCTTAAGGACAATCTCCTTAAAAACATCCAAGGAGTCAGGCTGATAAAAGGGAGACTCTTCCAAAACTTGGCCAGACTCATGAGCTTTAAACCCTGCAACAAAACCAGCATGCTTACCATGGGTCAAAAGTTTGGTATAAACCTCCCCAAGTGCAGAGTTGAATTCGGTGGAATGAAGAAGGTAGGTAACGACTTGCTGAAATCCTTCTTCAATCAGCCATTTGTTATCACTTTGCACAACAGCAAGGGAAGCCTCCAACCCCTTCTTCTCACTTTCAAAAGCCTTTTTCTCTGCTTCCAAAGCTAATTGATCTGCCTCCACCTTAAGAATAGCAGCTTCATGCCTTGCCATCTCAGCCTCATGCCCCTTCTTCAGTTCATCAATAAGGGAAATCAAAGTAGCCTCCTTCTTAGCATATTCCTCAGCATCCTTCTTCATATCAACAAGGGACTGTTTCATCTCCCTCTTCTTCTTGGCAAAGTCACTATACTTACCCATAACCTTCCTAAACCTACTAATCCCCTCTGGAAGCATAGCAGCAAGGTTACAGGTACCCACCATCATCTTTGCCAGCAAAGCATCATCATCCAAACCCTCAAGACAAGCCTTGGCACCAGGAGTAGCAAAGTGTGCAAGAACCTCCTCACAAATAGCCGAAGACTTAAAGTTGTCACTAGACTTCACGTTCCACCCAGGAACATACAGACTTCCCTCATCAAAGCTAGCTGACACTTCTGTTTCCTTCACCACTCCAACCTTCACCTTTTTACCCTTACCTTTCTTCGCAACAGCATCCACAGGAACATCATCCATGGTCTGATCTTGCTCATCTTCAGAATCCTCAATATCATCGCTAACTGTCACTGCTTCTGAAGGATCAGCAGGTTTAGCAGCCTTCAAAAGACGCCTGCTTGACCTCCTCGTTGAAGCCTTGGAAGAACTAGCTTTAGCAAAACCCTTAACATTAGGAACAGCAACATAGTTGGTCCCATCATACCTCCCTCTCTGATATTTGGTCAGTGCATCTTCCCCATCTGCTGCTTCAGCATCAGAAAATACAACACCCGAAGCATCATCACCTTTGATAAAGTCAAGAGCCGACATAACTGCAAAAAACAGAACACATAAGGAAAAAACAGAGAAAGCAAAAGAAATCAACAATAAACAAAATTCATACCCTGACCATCCTTCATCACAACAGGATCTCTACCCGGCTTGTCCCAACGAGTGCTAACACCAGATAATACTAAGAAGGGTTCAGCAAATGGACGAAGCCTTGAAGGACAGGTCCTAAGAGTCGTTAGGAAGACATCGTCTAGTTCAGACTCTGAGGGTTCCCCTTCATTAAGAACAGCCTCAGGATGCCTCCACACAGGCTTAAAAGGGAAAATAGAATCAGACACCCAAAAGAACCTATTCTTCCATTGACCAACCGTCGTAACATGGGAAGAAAGAAGGTTAGTCTCCAATGATGACCCCTCGAAGGTGAACCAGTCACCATTCTTGGCAAGACGAAAAAATCGTCTGAACATCAATAGAGTAGGATCATACCCTAGGGCTCTACAAAGGCATTCAAAGTGTAAAACACGGCCAACACCATGTGGGTGGATCTGACCAAGGGAAACCCTATAATACTCAAGAACATTCAACAAAAATACAGAAAAAGGATAACGAAGGTTTGCAAATTCAAAATGACGACAGTACAAAGCGATGGAACCAGACGGACACTCGGAAACAGAGAGTTTTTTACCAGGAGCCACAGGTTTGAATGACAAGTCAATACCCCATTCGGCACAAAACGATTCTACCTCTTTCTGAGAAAGAGTTGAAAACGTAACGGCCATATCCTTTTTAGCACCCATTATGCTCAAAAGGATGATCAGTAAACAAAGCAAGAAAAAGAAAAACTAACCTGCTGTGGTGAAAAATCACGAAACCCTAAAGATGGATGAAGTGTTTGAGAGGATGAAGATGAAGAAAAGAAAAAGGTAAAGTAAAAATGAAGTACAAAAAGGTTTTAAAAAAGAAAAATCAAACGGTTATTAAATTCAAAAAACCGTAATAATAATGGCATGCAGTAATTAGTCTGAGCAAACTGCCAGATGTCACATCAACAGTCCAATCAACATTGAAACTGCTGAGTAATAACCGCCTAAATCACAGCGAACCTCCGAACCTTTCAAGCAAAGGAAAAACTAGGAAAACAGTCAAAAGCTTTCAAGCTACCGCATCAAACCTTCTGACTTGGGGGGCTGATGACGTGGGTAGCCTAAAGCAAACATAAATATATAACATTACTAAACAAATGCTTAAAGGGTTGAAGCCTACAAGGCTTCGGACAACCAGAAGCATCCTAAGTCAAAAAGATGACTTGTCCCGTCATCTTTTTCATCGATCAGAACAGATAAGCTGATGGAGTAACATCAGCCAACAGACCGCAGGTCCATAGCAGCCACTTACCATTTGTGGGATGTCCTTTAGTTGCAACAAGGCTCAAGGCAAGATGCTTTCTCCTTATGGAGTCCCCCTTTCTCTATAAATCAGAAGCTGAATCCTCAGCTCTGATCACACCATCACAATCACTCTTACTCCACTTTTCTAATTCTTTTGGTCTTGCACGTGGAAGAATATTTCTCTCCACTCGGATCTCTAGAACTTCTATTTCTGGTTTCGAGTACATCTCAAACCAGAACCTTAAAGGATCTAAAACAAGAAAAATAACCTTGAGCCTCCTTCTACGTTTGCAACGTAGAAGGACACCACGACCTGCGTTAGGCAAAGTGTAACCCTTGAACCCTTGAACCTCCCTTGTGACTCAGGACTATCGTTAGGCAGTTATTTGTTGTAGCAACATATACAAAAAAACTTCTCATTTGAAACCACCCAAATATAAAATATTTTGATTTTATTCTTGTAAATCATAAAACAATGTAATTCAACTTTATTCGATCAAAACCTCTTAGCTATAAGATCATGCTTGTATGAACAACAATATAACCAATAGCGATACACTAACTAGAATCTAACATGGCACAAATATTCAACTTATTCAATCCGAATCCTGCAGCTGTTCTTGTTGCATAGGTTCTTCATGATTCATGATCTTCGGTTGTCTCACAATCGGAGAAATCAATTTCCATACTGCATTTAATAGGCAACCATTAGTGAAAGTCAAAATCAACATATTTTGGTTATGTACATTAATCCATAGGTGTAGTGTATATGTACTTACAATATATTGTGGCTGCAAACCATTCGTTAACAATTTTGACCCATGTACTTGCCCACCCGACGTCAATGCTCCATCTGTTGTTTCAAAAATTTACACAAAATAAATACTTATTAGATCTTAAATGAGTTATGTTGAAGAATATAAATGGCATCAGGATCTTACCTTCGGGTAGAACTGTCAAGATTCCAGCTGATGAAAGCATAGCAAAATACATGGCACCTAATGAGAATACCAGATGGAAAAATCCATAACTGTAAGGGATATCATCCTCCATTTGGTATTCTTGTTTCTTGAGCTGAAATGTTTCTGAATCAATCCCGGTTGAAAATGTTGCGATAACAATTGCTGAAACGCCAATTAAGAAGCCCTGGGAGTACAAGAATTTTACAATAATGTAAATAGTCAATATCATATAGAGATTCATTATAATGTTTTGAGGTTTAAATTTAAAATAGAGGGTTGTAAGCTTAATTACTAGCACGGTTATCCAATCGACATGCTTGTTATCGTGTTTTTGAGGGCTGCATATTTCATTGGCAGGCTCACTGTAAAATCATAAGAATTATATTTGTTAAATAAAGAAGTTAATTTATTTAGTTAATTCTTCGTGTTTTCAACGCTTTATACGCTTACATTATCCATGCCCAATTTGGATATAAATACCCCATGAGGCTATTATACAAATTAACAATCTGTACTATATGCAGATAATAACAAACCTTCTTAAAGCAGACCAACATAGGAAAACAACATAAGATGCCATGATCCCTGATGACAGAAGTCCTTTGTTCACCTGTTACAAGTCTCATGGCGGTTAGGAGTTTTTTTTTTTTTTTTTTTTGAATGATTGATCTGTAGTCTGTTTGCGGTTCTGAATTATTAGTAGAGTTGAATCAAAACCTTTGAATGCAAGGATATAGCCATCATGACAAGAAGCAAAACTGCGGTCCATGTGATGAAAAATATGTTGAGAGTGCATGAAAGTTTTGAAGCATACAATGCATACATCACAAGGATCCCACATAAAGAAGCCATATAAAACAGAGTTGACATGAATAAGCCACAACACGAGCTGCAAAACATAGAAAGCGTGTTGGAAATTTGTGAACTTTGATGATGAGAATTGAGAATGATATGAAAAATAAGTGAAAATCTTAACCTCTGCTTCTTTCTGTCATCGGGCATCCAATAAGCATTCCACCATGCTATGAACTCGATCACACTTATGAGTTGGAGAATGAGAAAAATCCTGGGTCATAGATATCGGTAAGAACTGATTTTGATTAAAAAGAATAAAATCCGCTTACTAGGAATGATTTTTAGATGATTACCCTGCGCCAACTCGAGCAAGTTCACCTACAAGAAATATGAAATTGTTATATTAAGTTGCTTTTATAGCTTTTTGTAATTTGACTAACTTACCATATAAATGAACAAAATCCGTGGGGATGAAGAACGAAAACACTAGCGTGATCACCAATATGGCGAACTTTGAGGTCCACCATCCGGAATGCCATGTACTACGAATGTCGAATAACTTTGTTGTTCCACAAGTGGTTAAAAACAACATAAAGAAGAATATCTAGAAATGTAAATTAAGGCTGCCACATTGTATACAAAAATATCCAAACCGAATTATGGACAATCATCAGGGCCGGCTGACAGCAAGAAAATGCCATATACTATTCGCTTTTATATACAAAAATATGCAAATGTATCCATAGAGTGCAGCATACATATCATTGTCACCATTTATGCAACAATTTATAATACTTTAATTAAAATGGTAAGTATGTTGCATTAGATGGTTAAAAAGTAGGTAGCTTATATCAGTAACAACAGTCCATTGCATTTTCTTGTGTTTGTCTAGTAATGCTATGAATTCATCGAATTTGAAACTTATTCTGCTAAAGAAAGATACAAAGCATCCCAAACTCATGCGAAGAACGCCCACTGTTTGGAAACATCCATGGCCTTCGGGTCCACAAGCTTTAAGAACTGCAAAATTACAAAAAAGAAAAAAAGAAAGTTATTTAATGAAATGTAGTCCAAACCGAACAATTGAATGTGGTGATGCATTTAAGTTTAGCAACTTACTGTTGAAGTGAAGAGAGACCCTTTGGCCATAGTCGCGCAGAAACCAAGCTACAAGATTTACCAATGAGAAGATAATGCCATACGTATAACGGGCTTTCAATGCTTTGTTCTTCCTTACTAAGCACTCAATGCTCCTATGTTGCATAATTTGCCACTGAACCATCTCATCATTGGTTAGTTTGATGTCTACTAACACATCATCTTCAATCATTTCTCCATGCTCAACCATCCTAAAATTAGTTTTACGGTCGAAAACTTAATTACTCTTTAAGAAGAAATTAAAAGGTTAACAAACCTTTAAACTGTCTTGAATCTGTGACACTGATGAGTTCTATGACACTTAGTAGTCTCTCTTAAGGGAAGTGATCAGTGAGGCTCCTTGGACCTTATTAATTTTTTTATTTAAAGTAATAATTAAATAATTAAGAAAAGGTAGCAAGGATCCAATTTGTCAGGTTTGAGTAATAATTGGGTTAAAAAGTCAGCTCAACAACTAAGTCCTAGTAAGTAGATACTGTTAGAAGACACTCCATTTCTTGAACACTCTATTATTGTTTACAAGCAATCTATATTCTTGGATTGGATTTATCTTTGCTTTTAAATTGTTTTATACATAAAAGATTATAAACCCATATTATGGAAATCAAAATAAACAAAACCCATCAAGGAAACAGAAAATATAAGAGAAAAGTTGTGTTCTTGTTCAAGATTATGTAGAAAAATGACCATTACATTACATTACATTACATTAGCATATTCATTAATTATTTAATAACCTTGGTGTGACTCAATGATATATATGATTAGCAAATGGAGGTTTTTATAAAGTTTTTACTCAAATACATATAACAGCTGTGAAAGAAAAGATATTTTATTTGAAGGTGTAAAAATGTTAGCCACAAGATGTTATAAAAATGGAAGTGAAAAAAGTATACATGTGAAAATGAAGAATGTTGTTACTTTGAGTGCAGATGAAGCCATGAGTGAAAATCCAAACAGATGATGACAAAGGTGGTAGGTCCTAATGGGTTGAACTAATACTAATGACGCGTTAAAGACCGTTGTTAGGAGTGTAACGGGGCTCAAGAAATTAAATTAAATATACACTAATCTTATAAGAATAATAATCAAATAAAAGGAAATATATATGGCCACATGTTGTGTTGTGTTGAGTTAATAAAACTAAAAAATAATCTCATTGCTTAATAAGTAAAGCTTTTTGGTGGAACTGAATGTGATTGTTACTTGCTTCCTTTTGTGCTGTTTTAATTTTGTTGGTTGGTTGATAAATGGGATGAATCATGATGTTAGTTGATAAATGGCATGCTAATTATATTGTTAGGTGTTGCATGATTGGGTTTAGGTATGTCCTTTTAAATAAGTGCACTACTTAACCATAATCAAGACCTATTAACCAATTTGTCTTGTGTTACCAAAAAAAAAAAAAAAAAAAAAAAATCGATTTGTTTCCGAAAAATAAAAAAAGGCTGAAGATGAATCAAACAAAACTTATTAGATCAATGGTATCTAATAAGTTTTTATACCCATTTTATTTTAGAAATTTTGATTTTGTATCTTTTCTGTTTCTTTTTTGTTGCATCAAAATATGATTGCGCTTGAAAAAATGAGTTATGATAAATTACTATGTACAAAATCCGTTTCGATACTATATTATATATAGTTAGTTCCTACATGTCTAACGTCACATTTTTTTCTTTTTTCTTTTTTTTTTATATAAATCGAAAACCGAGTCATGAGTCGACTTGAGTCTAGTATTAGCATATCAAGCGTATGAATGGGGTGAGGGGTAGAAAATGTGTCGGTGACTTCTAGAAATAGCCGTTAGAACAAAACCACACGTTCCTATATTTTATCTTTACCTTACTTAATTGCCCGCCCAACAAATGAGATAAAATAAAAACATGCCGACGATGTGAAATTAGGAAGTTGGTGACAGTAGGTAGGAATTAAAACATTGATTCAACATGCTCAGTAACAATACCAATATTTCTAATTTGTTCATTAGACTTTAGTTGTGCTTCATTAAAGCATTTGTTCCAACAATAATCCTTAAATTTCTTTTGTTGGTTTTTACTTTTTTTCACAGGGTGTTCATGATCCGATTTTGACGGCTTTTTGTCAAACCGTAAAGCCAAAATGTCACTACTAATTCTTCAACTAGTATTATACCCGTCCGCTAGGACGGGTTTTCGAACACATTCATATAGAATGTATATATTGAAGATTTTGATAACAACTTATTCAACTGGGATTAGAAAGCGTGAAAGTTTATTAATTCACCAAGCCCTCGTTCTTTCACATATACATATTTTTACCAAGCTCTCGTTCTTTCAGATTTTTTTTATTATAATTGTTTGAAAATGTATTGTTTTATTGTCCGGAAATATGCGGTGTGATTAGGAGATCACGTAACCAAACATGATCGCACATTGTCAACCACCCTTAAAAAAGTGGTAGTGTTTACATTGTTTGTTTGACCAAAATTTAGATCATGGTTGAATTAAATTAAAAATAAGTTAAAAGATAATTTTCTTATTAAACCCTCTAATTCAACTAAAGCTAAAAAAAATTAACATTTTAGTTTGGTTTGAATCTTAAATGCAATCACAATTGAAAACGGACAATCAAAAGTTTCCACAATTCAAAAGAAATTCAAAAGAAAATAAGCAACACAATTAAACAACTAAAACATAAGTAAACGGCTTGATGCCAAAACACAAGAAACGAAATTAAAACAACTAAAAGACAAGTACACGACTTGATGGAATTAAGCATTTGGCGACATAAGGCTCTCGGAGTAAATTGCGCCCTTTAATGCACTGAAGTCCGTAGTAGGAAAGAAGCAATGGCGGCCATTCATCTCCATATCTAATTCATAAACAACCCCCCCCCCCCACCCCACCCCAGTCTGTGATCATTAGACATTTATTGTTTGACTCCATATATGTTATAGTATACCATGCTGACAGTGGTACATCAACATAGGGAACAGACAACACCTTGGTCCACCCTTCACAACCCATCTTCCACAAATCAACACAATAGAAAGAATAACCATCATAAGCAACATAAAAATAAAGTTGACCACGGACATTAAATAATAACCCATGACAACCTTCACTATAGGAATAATATGGTGAGGAAAACTCAGTTAATATTTCTGAAGTTAGATCAAACCGTAACAGTAACGGAAGACGGTTACCCCAGCATTCACCAAATGTGAAGTATAAACCATCACTTATGTTCAACTTCAATGAGGCTTTGATCTGCACTCCAAGTCTCCAACTTATACCACTCGAACCGGATCCATTTCAGTAACTTCAGAATACAAAGTTTTCCATGCATCCATGTAATGAATAGACAGTTCTCTTAATGTTGCAATACCATAAATAAGAAGCATGTCAATGTTTCTATAGTTGGTCAACTATAGTTAACAACATTATATAAGTATAAAAAAGCTCCAAACATACCTTGTTTGTGGTACTGTGGCCGATAACTGGAGGCTAGATTTTCCCAATCTTGAGTCTTGTTTACTTTGTTACTCTCACCGTCACAAGATTTAGTCAGACTGACAGGATTCGAATGACTAAACCGGCCAGGACCCTGATTTGAATTGCACCCATTAGTGCCAGGTTTGTTAGGCGGGCGTTGACCTTGAACGTCAAACAACTTCACCTCCTGGTCACCTACCTTGCTTCTTTTGAAACAAATGTTTGTAAGCTCGGTCCCAAATACTCTTTTTTAGAGTCTTTATGAGCAAACACAACGGCTGGTCCTGTTTGACTATTTGGGTGACACGCCATCCCTAACCACCTAAAGGCGGGCTTTCGGGTTTCTGGGTGGTGGGTCTGCTCCTCATGGAAATAGACTTGTGTTAGAATACTTTACATTTATATGTCTAAATATATAATAGAACTAAAAGGTCAACATAAGTCAACAAGACAAGTATCCAGGATGTAGTTATAACCTTTTCAACAAAGTTCATGGAAGACAAAACATTAGCAATATCATATAGCCTTCTAACTTTAGCTGCAACAATAATTTCAAAAACCTATCAGCTATAGTTTTATAAGTACTATTTTAAATCAATAAATGAGACTTTTGTTGAGATGTTATACTTCTTGTCAATGATGGATTATGAGCATCTCCAAGCAATATTTTTGGAGCATCATGTCACGACCCTCCTAAAATCAGCTTAAAATTTTCAGGTTCTAGACTTTTCCGGGGCCATTTAGTCACCTCTAGAGCCACCGGAAGTTTCCGGAACAACCCACGACCTTCCAGCAACCATAGGGCATACTTGAGCATCAAGAATTAGCCAAAGAAGTCTCTAGATTAACCTCAAAATATCAAGATCTTGCTAGAAAGTTCCATTTGAGGGCACCCCTCATAACTTGATCACTACCCAAATCACTTGTAAAGCTTCTTGTATCAATATAAAGAGTTAATCTTTCATAACTTGAACGCTTCCGCATCACTTAGCGTGAATTACTACATAACTAGATCAAAGGCTTAACTTAGACGCATTCTAAGTCGCCACACGTGAGTCAAGAAAGTTACTTCGTGACAAGTGGTATCAGAGCCGCGTCGGTTCATCAGGATGGCAAACAAAAAGACCAAAAGAAACGCTGCTACCAAAAAAGCAACACAACATCAAAACGGGACTCCACAAGAAGCTGAGACAAGCAAGGTACGTCTATGGATTTAGTTAAGTCCTTAGACAAAATGATGGCCAATGTTGACGCATTGGTCACACAACTCGGAAATTTAGTCAATAACTACCTCAAAAAGCTAGAAGCTTTTGAACCATTACGTGTTGAGTTAAAGGAACTCAAAACCGACTTCAAAGATACTATTGAAGTCATACGTCTTGAGATGCAAGACACGATCGAAAAGGAGGTTGCGAAGCTCCGAGAGGAAGTAGACAACAAACTCCAAGAATTATACACAAACTTTACTGAAATGAAAGCAAAAGAAAACCACAACAAGATAAAACCAGAAGCATGTTTGGGGTCAATACAATTACGAAAATTCAATACTTTGCATCAAAAAGAAAAGACCAAAACAAAACACAAAAAGAGAGGAGTCATGAACAATGGCAAGTCAAGCCAAAGAAACACAAAACCAAGAACGAAGTCAGAGAAAAGACTTCAACTCGTCAACATGGTGGTAAACGGAAGACCCGTAAAAGCACCAGTTGACACAGGCGCAAGCCATAACTTCATCTCAATTGATGAAGCCATAAGACTCGGTGTCCGAGTAACCAAACATAACGCGACAATGAAGGCCACAAATGGACGAATGCAACCAATACTTGGAATGGCATATGGCGTTAAAGCCACAATTGGGAAATGGAAGGGAAGGATAGACCTTTTCGTTGTCCCAATGGAAGATCATAACTTTGTGATTGGCCAAGATTTCCTCGACAAGGAATCAGCTTTTCCCATGCCTTTCGCAAATAAGTATTGCATCATGATCGAAGATCGCCTCCACACGGTCAAGATGGAGTCTGATCCAAGAAAAGGTGTGGCAATAACATCAATGCGCCTCGAATTCGATTCCAAGAGATGTCTAGACAGAAGCTCATCACAAAGGCCAACCATCATAACCAGAAAAGAAAAGAACACCGACGTATCCCACAAACACGACGAGGACGTCGTGGATTTAGGTGGGGAGAATGTCACGACCCTCATAAAATCAGCTTAAAATTTTCAGGTTGTAGACTTTTCCGGTGCCATTTAGTCACCTCTAGAGCCACCGGAAGTTTCTGGAACAACCCACGACCTTCCAGCAACCATAGGGCATACTTGAGCATCAAGAATTAGCCAAAGAAGTCTCTAGATTAACCTCAAAATATCAAGATCTTGCTAGAAAGTATCTAGTAGATAATTGTATATAATGATCTAGAATTAGAACAATCTAGATAATCTATTACTAGTATAAATAGGTGATTAGGGGTTCCATTTGAGGGCACCCCTCATAACTTGATCACTACCCAAATCACTTGTAAAGCTTCTTGTATCAATATAAAGAGTTAATCTTTCATAACTTGAACGCTTCCGCATCACTTAGCGTGAATTACTACATAACCAGATCAAAGGCTTAACTTAGAGGCATTCTAAGTTGCCGCACGTGAGTCAAGAAAGTTACTCCATGACAATCATCAAGCAAAAGCATATCCGACTAAAAGAAGTCACGCATATAATTAAACAGTTAAAGCAAGACTACATTTTGTAGCATAAATGTATATATAATTAAAAGGTAATTGAAGAAGTCACTCACATTGTTGCATAGGAAAAGCTTGATGAAATTCTTGGTAAAAAGCCCTAACGATTTTTCCTTTCGGTTTTCGGTTACACTACCCATTTAGACAACCCTGAAGTCTTATGCATTGAATCAAGATCTGATTTTTCTTGTAAAGAAACACTATGACTAGAAATTATTTCATCTTCCTCATCATCAGAAACCTAACAAAAAAAAACCTGACTTTAGTTTTCTAATTAATAAAGTTGTCAATCCACAATAAAATTACCTTTCCAGATTTAACATCAACCTGGTCATCATTATTCCTAAAACCTTCTTCCTATAACACCATTAAACATAATAATAATGAATAAATGGATCTAAATTCTAAAGTCTAAACATATTATTATTTGTATAAAATTATGCAAATGAAAAATTACTAGTCACCTTTAGCCGCTCTAAAGCTTTTGGTATCGCCCCCAATCCATCCCAATGATACGTGTTTTCGCCTTCCTCACAAGAACCTAAATAATTAAAAAAAATCACAACATCAGACCTAACAAATTTTCAAATTTATCAACAAAATTTAAAATAATACCGAAGAAACAAAATCTTACGCCAACGCTTTCCAAAACATTAACAATATCATAAATCCGCCGTCTCTCAACACCTAATAAAAATATACAAAAGCATAACATCAACAAAAAGATCTTCAATATTGATGTATGATCCATCACCCCCACACACAATTCTTAAAAAAAAACGTAACAACATTTCAACACATTATAAAATTACCTAATCTTGAAGCTGCATCATCCAATCCAACAGTGTCAATACCATCTCGATTATACAAACCCAAAAAACTATACAACAAACACATATAAAATAAAACTATACAACAAACACATATAAATAAAAAATCAATACCCAATGCATAATATGTTAATGCAGCAAATACAAGAACTTGCACCACTATTGGTTAGAATAAAAATGGGTGTAAACCAACATATGGATGCTTCTCCGTATTGTGATAAAAAAAACAAACAACTCAATCATTGAATTAATTACCATGTAGATATATATAGAAGAAATTAATGAATCCATTTAAGAGATGAGATTAGTTTAGATTAAACTTACAGTGATGTTGAGAAATTAGATAGAAGAGAATGTAGTCAAGTGGAAATTCGATGTGCAGGTGGGATTGTTAATTGTTACCATTGAAAGACTGAATTATATAGTCAGCTAACTTCCTAATAAGTGGGGGAGTTGGGGCCTATTATTTAGGAAAATAGTGGGGGAGTTCGGAAGTTACTGAGCGAGAAAATGGGATAATTAAGTAACTGCAATGGTAAAAAGAAAACTGCCAAATTTGGAAGACACATGGACTATTAAAAGGCATCTGAAGTGATTTCTTTGACTTGATCATCATACTCAATTAGAAAAATGCCATTAACCTCTCTACATGTTCAAAATGGTGAAATATAGAAGACAGAAATGAAGGTTCAGTTTCATGGCTACTATAAATGCACCCTAAACAAAGAATTATAGATTTATTAATACTTTTGAATTATATATTTGCCCCAAAAAATATAGACCATAACTCAGAAAATGTTGTTGCTCTTTTTAATTGAGAGCTTTCAGAAGCTAGGTAGCTCACCCTTTATCCAAAGAATATGGTACTTACAGTTTTTGCACAATGTCGTGGAGATGAGCTAACAGTCGCAATTAATGTTTGTTTATCATTTCAACTATAGACTGCTTGAATAAAAGTCAGACATGCAAAAAATTAGGATGACTATTGTATGAAACTATGAATAGGATAATTTTTTTTTAAAGTTATGAATATATATTACATGAGAAACAACTGTCATGTATAACTATGATAAATAAAAAAAGTAAGCTAAGTGAATAGATATTGTACTAAAGGAAATTAAAACTTGCAGAAGCAAATACTTTGCAAGGAAATAATAGATATTGTACAAGTAACTTAGTTTATATTCATTGTAGAAAACCTAAAGTTTAATCCCTTTTTAATGACCCGTACAAAAATTTTGATCCTTTGTGAGTGACCAATACCAAAAGATCACCACTGTTATATCTAACCTGGTATTAATCAAAACATAATGATGTAGCGTGTACCCATTTTGACCCGTTGGCGTGAATAACATGGAAAGAGATTCAATTCATAAAGACATGCTAAAGCTTGGCACATCAAGTTTCGATAAAGAAAGTAATTGAATAATATCAAAATAAACTATAAGGCATTTGATCAAATACCTTGTAAGTTATAAGCATGGCTAAAGCAATCAACACACATACATCTATGTCATTCTACTCAAAGAGATTCAATTCATGAAGATTTATGTAGCAAAACTGTGATACCTTAAACCTTGATTTGTTCGATCATCTTGAGGTCAATACCTTCATGAACCCTACTGAATTGATTCTGTAAAACAATCGGGTCAAAGGTGAATCACCACACTGTAAGCAATTTTGCAAAAGTGAAAGAAAAAGGATAGATAATTACCTCATCAAAACACCTATGAACAACCAATGTAATAGTAAACGGACAACCCCGGTAACCAACAATCGGAAAACAAAGAATTCAACTAAGCAATTGAATTATCATAATTAAGGGAATAACTCCCATGATTCTAAAAAATAGCTTTAATTCTTCTCATACAACCACAAAAATTGGGAAAAACACAAAAGATTGTAATCAACCGAAGTGAATGTCCTTACACAAAATCCATGGTACTTAAATTCCACCACATTCTCCAATTCATCGCTCCATACGAAGCTTTAAAGAAACTGCCACAAAGTTGAATTTTAACCTACATCAGCTTCTTCCACGGTTCGATTGGAGGGTCAATTAAGGTTAGCACTATTGTTGGTAGGAAGGCGAGCAACGCAGTTGGCCGGTAGAAGGTCGACATCGATCTTGGTCAGGAGATCAAAAGGGGGTTGAAGAGTGTGATAAAAGGGAAGCTACCCATAGAAGAGGAATTGTTGCAGAACATGGCATTTTTAAACATACAAAATTTGGGTATAGAGCTAATGAAACAGAGCGGGGGTCGACACAGTTGGAGGACATCTCAGAAATCAACATCATCTTCAATTAAACAGTGAGGTTGTATGTGGAGGTAGGCGACGTGGTTGAGAAAATGAAGGAAGAAACTGCTGCGAAAAAATTGAAAGCAGAGAGAAAAGGGGGCAACTCCCAAACCGTTCCTGCAAAAAGAAAACCTCCAAATTTCTTGAATAACTGCCATATTATTGTGGCTGAGATTTAATCTCAGAAATAACCGACAAGTTTGCACGGTCCAGATTAAAGCAAAAATGGTTTTTTTCTTAAAAAGTGTCGGTTGCCGTACTGGTGAACAATATATTAATAATAATTGGACTAAACAAGTCTTGTACTACAAGTTGTTAAAAAATGTTAACACAAAGTTTTCAAGAATTCTATAATAAGCAAGTACTCAAACACCAGTCGACATGGTATAATCATTGAAACATATTGTTGACTTTTAAACAAACTACCACACGATTTTTAAACGATCATACTTTTTCATATGTTAACAATTAAAAAAATCACTATAAAAACGAGCATTTTATTCTCTTCGATTTGATTTTAGTATTGGTGTAATGGTATTACACATATACTTACTTAGTGACACATATACTAGGGAGTCGGTAGCACACCCTACTTTGGAGTTTGGATTTATTTGCTTGCATACTAAGGTGAGTTTCACTACTTTTTTCTCAAAAACATGCGTCTCGGGTTTGAGACAACTTACTTAACTTTTTCTAGTCCGATTTGGGACTACTTACACATCCCGAGTTTGGGGTGCTATGACTCCTTGTGTGGGTCGGGTTTTGACTCCTTGTGTGGGTCGGGGTTTTGCTAGTTCGCAAACTTTGTCCTTGATGAACTAAACCAACTCTATCACTGTAAGTCCTTCACATACCGAATGAGTTGCCAGATTATAGCAAGCGGGTTATTAGTTGATAGTGCTATTAGGTCTGACAAACCTCACACCGGCTCGGGGGAGTGCGGGAGTGAACTATAACTTAACAGATTATCATTGTTGATAGGCAATGATACAAGGCAAACTGCTCACATTTGTGACAACACGTACATTAGCAGTTCGGTATATCGGTGTTAGTTATCATACATGGGTTAGCTACCCTTAGCATGCGATGCACTAGTGGTTACACGGTTTTTGGAACCAACTTAATTAATTACGCTTTTACTTGGATACGTGGTTTTGGAAACCAGCGCATTTACTTACTCACCTTCTTTACTTTGTGAACTCACCAACATTGTTTGTTGACCCACGATATACATGCTTTTGCAGGTAGTTAGCTTCCGGTGCCACGATTAGAAAGCACTGCACACTTCACTGTATTTGGGGTCTTGGGCATACACCTAAATTACATATTATGCTTTTACGTTTTCTTTCATATGGTTTTAATTTGGGCGCGTTGTTTTGCGCATGGTTTTAAAAGGTTTAAATTTGGTTTACGCCTCCGCAGCTTAACTAAACTTGGTTTTTGAAAACGAACTAAATGATTTGGGCATTTAGAGTTCGTTCATATGACTTATGGCTATGGGATCCTGGTATGTCATGCGCCTCGCGGTATAAACCCCGCAGTGGAAATTTGAGGGTGTGACAGATGGTATCAGAGCCACTCCTGTGCCGTTCGGGATGGTGGGTGCATACCTCATCAGGGACGATGAGACTCTAACAGGGGGTGAATGTGACAACCCAGGAAAATCCCACATCGGCCGTGGCCAGGAGAGATCCTTGGTTCATAAGTAATGTCTTGCCTCTTAAATCACCAACGCGTTTTGGGGCTTAATGTTAGTGGATGAGAGGAGAACTCCACAGTTAAGCGTGCTCAGGTGGGAGAAGTATCACGATGGGTGACCTCCTGGGAAGTCTCCACCGGGGCAACCAAAAGCAAATCCGTGAGCTCTGGATGGGAGACCAGTCGTGCAAAGCAGACAATATTGGTGGTTAGAGGGGCTGGATGTTACATGTTCCCCTATGTATCGTCTAGGCACCCCTTTTATGGTGTGTGCCTATGTGTGTGTATCCATATAACATTAAATATATAAACTGTAAGCCAAACCGTTCACTATGGGTTGACATTTTTTGAAATAGGCCGTCGGAAGAGTTAAGAAAGAAAACGAACCGCTAAACAAATCCGGATGACCGTTTTTAACAGTTTCATAGTTTTAAACATAACCTTGAACAAACCTAACTTGTATTACTCATATTTCATAACTAAATCATTTATTTTAATGACCTTTTACTTTTATGTATATACTAGTTTTTATCCCGGGAGCGTCCCGGGTTGAAATATCTAATATAACATAATAAAATATATTATTATTATTATTATTTTAAACAAATCTCTGCCATAAGTTATCATATTCCAATATAAAAAAAACGAATCTCTGCGCCGGGGTATAAATCTAGTGCCATTACAAATGAATTCGGAAGTTTGTAATCGATCATTCTAAAATGAACTAACATGAAATAAGAAAAAAAAGTTAATTATTGAAATATCGAACGCATTAGTCTAAGGGTTATGTGATGCGTTAAAAAATTCATGGGTATATGATCGGGTATGTAGTTCAGGTATTTGGGTATGTTGTTTCGGGTAATCGGGTCGGGTGTCACCTAATCCCAGACCCGACCCAAACCCACATTTTTTTAAACTAATCCCAAACCCGACACAATACCTGTCGGGTTACAAAAAATAGTCATTTTTTTCTCCGATTTTTATATAGCACTATGGTACTCGTTGGAAAGATAATAAAACGTTCGTTAATTTGGTGTAATTTTTTTCTTTATAAAATCTCGTATATAAAAGATATTAACGTTTAAAAGTTATGGGAGGAAACACGAGAGATAAAATAATAAAGGTTTAATATTTAGATTTAATAGATTAGGTATTTAATAGATTAGGTTAAAGATTATAATAGATTAGGTTAAATCATATTTATTTCTTTTTTTTAATTGGTTTAGAATTGCCACATCACATCCTATGTGGCATCTCTCAAAGGAGAGATTGCATAAGAGCATGACATATAGGATTAATCCCTTTACAATATATATATATATATAGGGTATGGTTCAAATAGGAACCAACCCTTAAGTAGGAACTATAGGAACCAATCTGAGTCATCCATCCTCAATGGCATGATTGTAAATAAGTAAAACTTTAATTAATTGTTATTTTAATAAAGGGGTATTAATGTCTTTTGTTCAATATCATTTATTAGGTAATTAATAAGAAACTCATGTATATTTGAAAACAACAAATTAGTGTTTATGGTATACCCAAACGTATTTATTGTATATACTATTAAAATTATATCTCGGTATATATACAACAGTGTACATTGGTGTATATTCGTTTTTTCATTCATCATCATCACAAACACAAAGATATACATTGGTGTATATTCGTTTTTTCATTCATCATCATTCAACATCATCAACACAGATATACATTGGTGTATCTTGGTTTTTTTCATTCATCATAATCAATACAGATATACATTGGTGTATATTCGTTTTTTCATTCATCATCAACACAGATATACATTGATGTACGCAGATATACATTGGTGTATATTCGTTTTTGAAGTGTACATTGGTGTATATCAGTTTTTTTTTGTTCATTCATCATCATCAAACACATATATACAACGGTGTACATCAGTTATACATTGATGTATATCATTTTTTTTCTTTTCATTCAACATCATCAACACAGATATACATTATGATAAGAAACTCATAATTTTCATACATTATGATAGCTTCGTCCAACGTTCTAAACTTGGCACCTACAAATGGTTTAACATCGTCTGGTACAATAGGTGTCCAATATCTCGTCCCACCGGGAGACTCATATACGTTGCTCGACGAGGAACCTACAATAAAAAACATGTAAAATTAAAAATGAATTTTACAATATTTAAAAAATATAGTTAGACATGCTACAACTCATATACGGTACACCTGTGTATATTGAGTAACACACAGGCTGTGTCATACTGCACATTCCATTTTTTATAATGAATATACACCTGTGTATATTTAACGTCAAACAAAATACTATCAGTTTATTATAACGTCTTTTACCACTTATAATACACTTGTGTATAATAATTAATAGATTTGTTGTTATACACTGGTGTATAACAACTAAGAAACTAAGAAAAAATCTTATTGTATCTGTACAACCCCAATAACTATATATGATACACCAGTGTATAACTCTTTACTCATTCCAATTCTGTGCGTAAAATATGACTTACAGAATACAAAACAACTATTTTGCAAATCAATAATAAACCACACTATAAGGCTAATCCAAATAGAAATCACAAAAAACGTGATTCTCGCACGAAAAACAATTAAAAAAATAAAAACAATACATAAATACCTTGATTTTCAACACTATTTAGAAACAAAGCTTGTGATTGTGTTTCATGATCTTCTATCACATGAGATTGTGATTCAATATTTTCATGTATAGAATTATTATCCATAACTTGGAAATCTGAATCGTTGGCCGATTTTAGATTCTTTTAAATCGAAAGTTTTTTCAATTCAATCAATTTAAATCTTTTGAATTCGACTGGAAGTTATTTCGATTCAATTGAATTCAATCGAACGTGATTTTTTTTTATTTGGGATTAGAGATGATAATAGGTTGAGAGATTTAAGGAAAGTCAAAAAAAACTTGCATATTAATTGCAGGAAGATAATTAACTGCCATATATAAAACTTTTAATTAAATTAAAATATAATATTTAATTGTCTAATTACATGACTACCCCCTAGATCAAGATCAAAGATGAATGGCTCAGATTAGTTCCTAAGTTCTTAACTAGGCTCTTGGTTCCTATTTGATCTTTTTCCTATATATATATATATATATATATAGAGAGAGAGAGAGAGAGAGAGATAATCATGCATACTTATTGTTTCAGTATAATTGAAATAAATCAATAGAATTTCTCAGCACGTTGCGGTAGGAGTTCGGTTGGTATCGGTTCGTTTCACTACGAAACCAGCACTTGCTTTATCAACCAAAAAAATAAAATTGTCATGTCTAAAAGGATACCATCACGTGTTTTACATCAATTCAAAACCGAATAAACGAATCTATGTTACCTTATTAAGGAGGAGAGATGGCTTCAAAGGTAATTTCACACTAAGTTTAAGATGGGAGTTGGAAAGGTTCTTTACAAATGTGTAATATTTGGTCATTTTGTTCCATTTATGCCCTTTTATACAACATGTAATGCCTATTGTATAAGTGTGTAATACACACTCTTCTATCCTTTTCCACTTGTAACCACCTTCGTTAGTTTCATTAAAAGACAATTCCTTTCTTCCCTTTATGTCTTTAACCCATTCTTTTCGAAACCGTAAAGCTCTTCAACGCCCTAATCTAATGCAGTGAATGCCAGTTTTAATTACTAAATAAATGCTGCAATTAAAACGTTGGTGATGGAGATTAAACCCTCACTTGCCCTTAAATAATGGGACGTCGACCCTCTGATTTATCAAGGAAACCATAATCGAGACAAAAGGTGAAATAATGTCAAATTCATCCACCAAAAAGAGGGGAAACAGAGGTAGAGGGAAACAACATCAACAGAAGCAAACGGTTGCGTTGCGGAGGACACGATGATTCATATTCGACAAACACTTGAAGAGTTTCAGGCATCAAATGAAGATGGTAAGATTGTGCTTTCATCGGAATTGAGGCTTGTTTAATATAGTTGTTAATCTATATATAATATATATATTGCAAAGGGATTAATCCTACATGTCATACTCTTATGAAATCTCTCTTTT
Source organism: Ambrosia x helenae (assembly GCA_030844895.1). Taxonomy (NCBI): domain Eukaryota; kingdom Viridiplantae; phylum Streptophyta; class Magnoliopsida; order Asterales; family Asteraceae; genus Ambrosia; species Ambrosia x helenae. The sequence goes on from CM061227.1 coordinate 37,582,095, forward strand.
GAGAGATGCCACATAGGATGTGATGTGGCAACTCTAAACCAATTAAAAAAGAGAAATAAATATGATTTAACCTAATCTATTATAATTTTTAACCTAATCTATTATATACCTAATCTACTAAGTCTAAATATTAAACCTTTATTATTTTATCTCTTGTGTTTCCTCCCATAACTTTTAAACGTTAATATCTTTTATATACGAGATTTTTTAAGGAAAAAAATTACACCAAATTAACGAGCGCTTTATTATCTTTCCAACGAGTACCATAGTGCTATATAAAAATCGGAGAAAAAAATGACTATTTTTGTAACCTGACAGGTATTGTGTCGGGTTTGGGATTAGTTTAAAAAAATTGTGGGTTTGAGTCGGGTCTGGGATTAGGTGATACCCGACCCGATTACCCGAAACAACATACCCAAATACCCGAACTACATACCCGATCATATACCCATGAATTTTTTAATGCATCACATAATCCTTAGATTAATGCGTCGATATTTCAATAATTAACTTTTTTTTCTTATTTCATGTTAGTTCTTTTTAGAATGATCGATTACAAACTTCCGAATTCATTTGTAACGGCAATAGATTTATACCCCGGTGCAGAGATTTTTTTTTTTTTTTTTTATGTTTGAATATGATAACTTATGGCAGAGATTTGTTTAAAATAATAATAATAATAATAATAATAATAATAATAATAATAATAATAATAATAATAATATATTTTATTATGTTATATTAGATATTTCAACCCGGGACGCTCCCCGGGATAAAAACTAGTGAATTCATATTAATGTTTGTGCACTATAATTATCCGTTAATAAGAGTCTTGATTTGAGTTTATTGGAGTAAGAATATGAAGTTGAATGATCTTATTAGCACTCATTAGATCAATCATCAATTCACTTGTTTTAGGTACATTTTGCATTGTTTGCCACATGTATGCTTTTGCTTTCTTTTAAATTTATAAAATGATTTTGTGATTATACAACTCAGGAGGCAATTGTGATGGGGATCAACGGATACATGAGGGCACTCCTAGCCTTGCCTCTACGTTTCAATGGTAACTCCCGCCACTCCAGCTCCTCAATCGTTGTCGCCCCTTCAACTTACATTGTTCTTATGCAAGATGATGTGTGTACATACAGGATACCATCAAGGCTTGGGTTTATGTGGTCATTACAAACTAAAAGATTTTAGCTATTCACAGCGATGATGATGAATATGTAATATGAGCCTCGGTTAATATTTTTTTTTTTTTTTGTGTATTGCTTTGTTGCAGTTAAACGGGTAAATGATGAGACTTAATTGCTGCTAAAATTTTAGGTTGTGAAAGTAAGTCGAGGTAAGCGTTTTGTTTCGTTGATTGTCTGTATACAACCCCAAGTGTTTTGAATGTCTGTTTGTTGTTTAATAGTGGTCGCCTTATTGTTATTCTTGCAGATTTGTTCGAGGGTTAGCGCGAGGGTTAGCTTTACTCTGGTAAGCAGACGAATTAAAGCGTGACGTCCTGGTGTGTCTTTAGGGGCTAACCAAACACTTTTTTCAATTGAAGGTGAGTTATGTTGAGTTATTAGACCCATGTGCCTTATAATCTTGTAGTAGTTTGTAATATTTGCTTACTATGCGTTAGGATTAGTCTCAGAATTCGCTACCGGTTTCGTTCATTATCTAATGACTTATTGTTGTTTATTATTCTTTATATTTAGCCCGCTTCAACATTTTCATGATGCTTGACAATTTTCTACTCTGTGTTGTTTTAATTTGATGTTAGTTTAGTCTGTTGTGTGTTTTTTAAATTGATTACAATTTCGTTTGTTCAAAATTACCGCGATAGCTTTATCATCAGGTTGTGTCTCAACGTCCTTTGTAAAGTGTTTGATGCAGAACGTGTTCTATCTGAGCTGATAAATTGTTTTGAATGTGATTGTGTTGAATGCTTTTACATGAATAAATAGGCACACAAGATGTTTCTTTAAATGTTTGTGATGGAGGGATGAACTCTAACTTCATAACATATCATAATATGATTACTTAATTGTCTATATGGACACATATATACATCCTAATTTTAATAACAATATAAATTCTATCATTTTTTTCGCTATATATCCCCCTCTTTTAGCTTTGCATTGTTTTATTTTCAGCTTTGTATCTGCATTAGTGGAAGAATTGGCCCTAAGTGAAGTTTTTGTTCCACCCCTAACTATCGCTATGAAAAATTAATGAAATACTTCGTTCTTGGTTGTAGAGGGTTGTAAGCGTTTTATTTAAAGTGGTCTTATATTTTGCAGGTTCTAATGTCTGCAGAATATAGAGTTTGTAGTGGCACCGTATTAGAGGAATGCAAAATTATATTAAAGGGCATTCATCTTCTTGGTATGGTTTGACTTCGAACTAATTATTCTTCAATAATTAATACAATTTATTTGTTCCTTTTTCTTACACACTCAGACTCCAATATCTCATAACCTACTGCAAGTTTAAAGGGAAGAACTAAAAAACCTCTTATGTCATTTATATTCTAAGCATTACAAAGTATCGCTAATATAAATTTGGTTAATGATGATAACAGATAACCAACCATCCCCAAATGTTGTAAGTTGTAACATATGCGAGTTGGATCTCTCAAAATGGGTCTGTACCTATAGGCTTTGAATTATATAACATTGTAAGGTAATTTATTTAATAGTTTTATTTCTTTGTTTTTCCATTTTTGAACCTTATTTAAATTTTATTATTTGGTTTGATCGCTGCTATTTACGTTTGAAACTGTCGTTGTTGTACCACTCTATGTAGCCAACGTCGTGTTGTGCCCCGCCGCATCGCGCGGGCACCCCTCTAATTACCTTATTAAGGAGGAGAGATGGGTAAGAAGGTAATTTCACCATCATTTTAAGATGTCATACAAAAGGTCTCATGCATAAATCTTTTACCATTTTCTTCCATCTATGCCCTTATGTACAATTCACTAATACAAATCAATTGCACCATTCAATACATTTAATTCATGTATTAACTTTTTGTTACCTATAACCATTACCAAGTAATAGATTAATTTATGTAACTTTTTTTTAATGATTAACTTTTTGTTACCAATGGAATTTGAATTATCACCACAAGAAAAGGCTTAAGCCTTATTTAACACTTTGTAACCAGTAGGCTAAAGGTTCTTTGGTTCATGTGTGTAACTAAATGTTGCAAATAAAAATCAAGCACGAATCGGATTGGATAAATGATAGTATGGTGTATAAAGTTTTGGCAATTTAAAATGTGAATAAAAATACATACCCGCAGCAACGCGCGGGTATTCCACTAGTATTGTTAATGGTTCTGATACTAGTGACTTAACTTTTTAGCGGTTACATCGCTTAGATTGATTAACCTTTTTTTTCTGTTATTATCTTTGTTTTCTAAATTAGAATAAATTAAGGAATACAATAACTGCAAATCAAAATGCTTAAAAATTGGTTTATCTTTTTCAACTAAAGGTGTGAAATTTTAGCAGGAAACAAGAACACTACAGGAACTTGATATTAAATTTTTGGTTTGGGACCAACATAAATGGGTTCGGGTCCCCAAACCTACTTAGCTAGCCAGGCCGCATTTGTGTCGCGGGTTGACCCATTTAGCACCTCTACTTTCAACCAACACCAACTCGTTTTTACTTATCACAAAACATAACATCCATTAAGCAACATTGGAATTATATCAAAATATGAATCTAATAATGATCAAGAATTGTTCATAAAACTTGTCTTGAATAAATATCCGCATGCTAATCAAGTTAGTCTAACTCTCACATTAAAATCACACTAAGCCAGCCTTCCGTGTGTTATTTCGTCAGTAGAATGTATGTCAATCAGTTGCAGTATCACACGGCAGACTAAAAGCCCATGCCTCCCATTCCCCACCCATGCCGCCCATGCCCCCGCCCATTCCTGGAGCCGCTTCACTAGCTGGTTGGGGGATTTCAACCACAATAGCTTCGGTGGTAGTCATCAAAGAAGACACGCTACACAAACAAAAAAGCAGGTCAATATCCGATATAATATAACCCAACCCAACCATGGTTGTTATATTAACTAACCTTGCTGCATCAACTAAGGCTGTTCTAATTACTTTAAGCGGGTCAATGATACCATTTTTCACCATATCAACATATTCACCTACATATCAACAGAGTTCATAAGGATTTCCCATTCCAAAAGAATTACTTATCAACAATAATTCAAAATTAAAAAAGAAATAAAGAAAAAAAAACATATGTTCAAAGTTCAAACCTTTAGCTGCATCATACCCAAGATCTGGGTCATCCTGCTCTAAAAGCTTACCAACCACAACTGCACCTTCCACTCCGGCATTAGAAGCAATTGTATGAACTGGCATCTGCAAATAGTAGAGTAAAAAGACCAAAACAACGTTATTAAGATTCGTCTCAACGCAGAATGTTTTCTTCGTTTATCCAACGAAACAAGCAATTATAACTTGCAAGAAACTGATTTTAATTTATTTACTATGAAATGAATAAATATGATACTCTTTTCTGTTTTGAAAGGATAAAGATAATTTTACAAAATTGAGAAGGCCGTGTATGAATTTTCGCAGTTCTCGAAAGACATAAAAATTGCCCCTTAATTTTTTTTTTTTTTTTTTTTTGTAAAAATGCAAAAACGTGTTTATGGGGGCAGCCTGATCTAGCCCGCCCCGTTGACATGTAGTAGCCATGACTTTTCTGACCTTTAGTGCATTTTGAATAATCTGAACGCCTATTTTCTGATCAAAATTGGCTGTCGGCAACTTATCCAATTCTTTAGACGCATACAGAAGCGCAACGCCACCACCTGCACAAAAACGGAATTGTTTTTACCTGTATTAATCCTTTAATGATTAATTGAGAAGCATCACAACAAAAAAATTAACCAATATACCTGGAACAATTCCTTCCTCAACAGCCGCCTTTGTGGCGTTTAAAGCATCTGTAACCCTATCTTTTTTTTCACCGACTTCAGTGTCACTAGCTCCTCCAATCTAGATTTAAGAAAAAAAAGCATCATTTAAACATAACCACAAGCCGTTTCTAATCATAAGGTACATATTAGTCGAGAAAAATGACAGACCTTGAGTACAGCAACACCACCAGAAAGCTTGGCTAACCTTTCTTGCAATTTCTCTTTATCATAATCAGATGTGCTAGACTCGATTGCTGATCTTATCTGTAAAACAATGACGATTAATATTTCTTTTATTTCGTTAAAAATGTATTTACAAAATCATTTTATTAAAAGTGCACCTGTTCGCATCGTTCTTCTATAGACTTCTTATCACCGGCACCATCAAGCACAACTGTGTCATCTTTGGATACAGTGACCTACAACATTGATAGCGAATTATATACCAGCCTTAAAATTTAATCACTAACTGCTATTAATACTTGAAGTGATGCAACAAACCTTTTTACAAGAACCGAGCATTTCTGGCTCCAGATTGTCAAGATTCATACCGAGTTCTTCAGTTATGAGCTGCAGGTAAAATGCAATGCACGTCATAAAGGATCTATCACACAGGAAGAGCCTTTTAAAAAGTTGAAAGATTTAATTTCATCATGCAAAAGGACTTCTTTATCGGAAAGATAAAAGCACAGACTTTCCCCATAACTTTAAACATTAAGGAATCTAATGATGTGAATATAACGCACAGGGACTTGTAGTTGTGTATATATTCAGCATAAGCCTATAGTTATTTAAAATGCCTAGAATTGGACAAAAAGCATTGACGGGTCAACCCAATCCATTCATCACATATAAAAAAGGAATCGTGTTGATGCATTACTCAACCTACCCATTCGCCACTTGGAAACATAAATATCCTTCCATTTATATAACATCAAAACTCACCTGACCACCGGTAAGAGTGGCAAGATCTTGCAAGTTTGCCTTTCTGTTCTCACCAAAACCAGGTGCTTTTATAGCACATACCTATAAAAACAGTCAGTTACATAAACCAAGGACAATAGTTATTCAAAAATCCAGAGATAACTAATTTAAAATTTATGAAAAGAATACCTTAACTCCAGCACGAAGCTTGTTAAGAATTAAGGTAGCCAACGCCTCACTTTCCACATCTTCAGCGACAATTAACAGGGGCCTTTGTTTCTGAACAAAACTCATAATACAATAATAGATTAACAAACACAAATGATATCATAACTAAACTGATGATGGACAATACTACCTTCAGTGCCAACTCTAACACTTTAATAACTGAAGTAATGTTTGAAATCTTCTTCTCGTGTATTAGAACAATAGGGTCATCTAGTTCCTGTAAAACATCAATGAATGTGTGTATTCTATTAGATAAATATAGTACAACTTATATACTCATATTCTAACAAAGTAATAATCACATTTACTTACACATTTTTGATTTTTTTGGTTTGTAATAAAATGCGGAGATATGTATCCTCTGTCCAACTTCATTCCCTCAACAACTTCTAGTTCATTATACAATGTCTTCCCATCCTACATCAATTCGTTATACAAATGTAGCAACAACAACAACAACAACAACAACCTTACCCAGTAAATCCCACAAAATAGCACAGCTAAGAGTAGGGTCTGGGGAGGGTGAGATGTAGGCACACCTTACCCCTATCCTTGCGGATAGAGAGGCTGCTTCCAGAGAGACCCCCGGCTCGACAAACCAAAACTACCAGTAAACAACACTAAACACTAATGAAGAGATATTGAATTTAAAAAAACATTGAAAGTGTCCTGTATTATAAACAAGGTATATATGTCATAAAACAATATAACCCATATATAAACATAAACATAAAAAGTGTCATGTATTAAAACAAGGTATATATGCAATAACAACAACATACCCAAAAGAAATATATGAAACAGTCCCTAAGGATCCTTAACCTCAATTCTACGTCTCCACGAACTCCTATCTTGGACCATGTCCTCAGAGAGGTGCAACTCCAACAAATCCTGTTCAATACGCTTATCCCAGGTCAACTTGGGTCTACCTCTACTCCTCCTACCGTCAACAGTCAGCTCCTCCACTACTCTAACTGTCGCTGACATCTGCCTCCTCCTCACATGCCCAAACCATCTCAATCTCCACTCTTTTATCTTCTCTGAAATCTTAGCCAAACCTAACCTTCCCCTAACAATCTCATTTCTTATTCGGTCTAGCCTTGTTATACAAATGTAGCAAAATAAATAAATAACTATCTGATGTAAATTAAAACAAATTAAATCCCTAGTAATGAAGGTTAAAGAAAAACTAAATGCAGCTTACTTGAATTGTGATGACACCCTCTTTCCCAACTCTTCTCCATAGCTTTGGCTATTAATTCACCGATTTCACGTTCTCCGTTTGCAGAAATCGTACCCACCTGTTACTTATATTACATTTAGTTGCCCGTTAAAAAAGACATATTTGTGACCATTCAATCTCATTCATTGTTTTATCTAAGAGCCAAGACTGTATCCCTAGTTTCGAGTTATTATGTGGTTCTCAATCCAATAGCACATAACATCGGTTACTTTTAATAGTTTGCTTTATTGAACAAACATATAGTACAAAAAAACATTATATACCAAACCACCAACCTGTGTGATTTCCTCGGATGTGCTTATCATGCGTGCTCTACTCTTCAAGTTTGTTACAACCGCATCAACCGCCATGGAAATACCTCGCCTGAGGTCCATTGCATTCACACCAGCTGCAACCGATTTGCACCCTTCTGAGAATATTGCACTTGTAAGGACTGTTGCACAAGTAGTACCTGAAACACAAACCATTATAAGAAACGTGACAAGAGATCATTATACTTATTACAAAAATAATAAAGCATAAATTCATCATGGAGTGAATATTATTACCATCACCAGCAACATCATTTGTAGCATTAGCAACTTGCTTCACAAGACTTGCACCAACATTTTTTACTTTATCGTTGAATTCAATGGCTTTTGCAACAGTTACTCCGTCTTTAGTTACTTTTGGCGCTCCGTAACTTTGCTCAATCACTACATTACGCCCCTAACAAAAGATACTTTTTTTTTTATCAATCTTTAAAGTATACAAATTCAATATTAGCTCAGCCCTTAAACGATAAATCAAAATTTAAAAATTAAAACACATGTGAGGTTTACAGTAACCAACGTATAATGATTCACTAGAACTCCAAGATTTACACAGATGACCCAAAGATATAATTTTTATGGGATATGCAAAAAGGGCTTGCGCTAAGCTTGTTGCCCGTTTGCTTTCTATTTCGGAAAAAAAAATAAAAAAAATAAAAAATAAATAAAAAAAACCGTAGTAAACTATAAAGAGAAATTAATTAAAGATATAAAATTTAAAATCATGGGTTATAAAAGAAAGTACCTTTGGACCCATAGTAACTCTAACAGCATCAGCAAGCTCTTCAACACCTCTAAGCATTAAAGCCCTAGCATCAACTCCAAATCTGATGTCTTTAGCTGCATAGTTTCTACTCAAATTCAACCTACTTCCAATCTGTTTATGCAGTATGCAGATAGATACATATTAACATATATTACATAAATGGGTGTGTAAGAATTATACAATAAAGATATGGATGCATCATACCAGTTGGGTTCTGTTGGTTGCAATCCTGAAAGAAAATAACAAGAAGAAATAGTGGCAAAGTAATAAGCTTTTTGAAAAAAAAAAAAAAAAAAAATTATAATTGTGATGGTTAAGAAATAACCTGGATTTAGAAGCAAGATTTAGTGCGAATCGATACATGATTGTGAGAGGAAGAAGAAGAAGACGACACAAGACTCTGGAAGAAGAAGCAGCAGAGAGAAGAATAGGTTTTAGAGATGAGATGAGATGTGGAGGAGGGTTTAACTTTTGATTTTTCCCCTTCTCCAAGTTAAAATATAAAAATTAGTCACTTTTATTACTAAAAAAAATTATATTATTAAAAGAGTACGCGGTAAAAAAAAACATTAACATAAACTTTTGATTTAAATGAATCAATAACAGATTGAAAGGCGAAAAATGTACGTTGAGTTTTTAAAAGAGAATAAGAATAACAAAATTTATATATAACCTACAATTATTAAGTTTCACCCCAATTTTTTAAGCGTCCATTATTTTAAGAAAAAAATACACCATAAAAATAAACTTTTTATCATCTTTCATTTGCATGCCCTATTTCTATACTTTAAAAAAAAACTGCTGGGGTGATAACTTGCGTTTTATCGTGTATAACTTGCGTTTTTTTATCAGATATAACTTGCATATTTTTATCAGGTATAACTCGCGTTTTATCATGTACAACTTGCGTTTTTTTTTATCAAATGTAACTTGCATCTTTTATCAGGTATAACTTACGTTTTATTAAGTATAACTTGCGTCTTTTATCAAGTATAACTTGCGTTTTATCGGATATAACTTGCGTTTTGTTTAAGAGGTATAAGTTGTGTCTGTTATCAGATATAACTTTGTAGGTAAGCGAAGAGGTAAGTAGTGATGAATCTAGAAGCTTTGGGACCACCCTGACCGTCGTAAACAGCGACGTAAGTAGCAGAAGGTGTAGTCAACACCTGAGCTTGATCTTTGAGCGAATTATTAGCTTGAACGACGACAATGGAGTATTCGCCGAAAGCGTGTGGTTTTAAGTCGAAGTTGAAGTTCCATAGAACTATAGAAGTATGTCGTCTGCTCCGGTACCGAAACAACGTTCTCAAGTGGCTTGTAGCAGGATTCTAGCATTCCAGCGATTTTTTTTAAACTATGGCAATGGGGTATGCAAATAAAAGAGGATGAAAAACTTGTTTTTATGGTGTTCTTTTTATAAAATGATGTAATATGCAAAAGTTATAGCTGTTTAAAAAATGGAGGTAAAACTTGAAAAAGTCAACGATGATTGACAATAATATTTTTTTGGCTAGTGCTATTATCAGCCTCCTAATCCTTCTTACACTTTTTATATTAAGGTTTTTTTACGATAAGAGTATTACATAAGAGTAGAGTATATGCATCAAACTGATTAAATGAATACTATGTGTTTTAAAATAAGGGTAAATTACAAATGTATCCACATGTTATGACTTACTATAGATAATATAAATACAAATATTGATTCATTGTTCTTAATTTGATAACAACTTAAATGTTATTATTGTTCAATGAAATTTTTTGTTTAGAGAGATTATTAAAAAAAAAACTTAATATAAAAAGGGTAAGAAGGAATAGAATGATAACACGTGTCATTAGCCAAAATAGTATTATAGTCTATCAGTATAAATATTGACTTTTTTTAGGTTTCACCTTCATTTTTTAAACAACCATAACTTTTTCATACTACATTTATAAAAACAAGCTTTTTATCCTTTTTTTTATTTGCATATCCTATTGTCTAATGTAATGACATATCAAAGTATAGCTTCTTTGTCACCTTCAATTTGGTTGGGTTTTTTTTTTCTAAGTTCACATCGAAGCTTTAAAGTGTCTTGAGAAGGTGACAAAGTAGTACAGAGACTTCACTTGAGCAAAATGTGCACACATAAAATTAGAAAGGTTTTATGAGTTCTCGAGTGTTAATCCTTTTAAAAAAAAATCAGAGAAAACGACCTATTCCTTTATAGTATAAACATTTCCTCACTTCATATTAATTTTTTTTTATCACGGGGGATAAAGCAGTTATCCTATATATTAGTTTTACAACTTTGATAAACAGTAAGTATGACATCTATATCTATATCTATAATAAAGGAAAAGGGATATGCCACATGATACTAGGTGAGGTTTTCACACCCATTGATTTCCCTTCAAAAGTCTTTTTCTATTCATGTGCATGGCCCCACAATTTTTAAACGTTAGTAACTTTTATATATAACATTTTTTTTTAAAAAAAAAGTTTACACCAGGTTAACGAATGTTTTATTATCTTTCCAACTACCACTATAGTGTTATACAAAAAACGAAAAAAATGACTTTTTAGTGGGTTTAAAAAAAAACACAATGTGTTCACGTAATTCATTAATCATGTTAACGCAAGTCACTAATCGTGTGAAGATAGTATATATGTGTTTTGAACGTACTATTGCATATAAGAATCCGCTAACTACATATATATTCACAGATGTAGTCAGTTTGGTAAGAATCTAACTTTTTTTGTATTTTAATTGATGTTGTTAGAATTATTGATTACAAAGGTTGCTAAGCCGATTAGATGTAGCCTATGATTCTTAGACACCAGGTAAACCTCTAGTTAATAAGTGATAATTAATCACCCATCATGCACGCCTTTTAAATCAATCATCATCATGATATATTATTTGATACGAATTTGGTTTTTTTTCAATGTTCACATCACAGCCTTAGAATGTCTTAAGGAAGTGACAAAGTTGTATAGAAACTTCACTCAAGCAAGATGTGCACATGTAGAATTAGAAGTAAATTTTATGAGTTATCGAGTGTTGATCCTTTAATTTTTTTTGAAAAAACGACCTATTCCTTTTACGGTACACACATTTTATCACTCCATATTAGATTTGTCTATCCCGGGAAGCACCCTAGAGATAAACTAATTATCATTATCATATATATTAGTTTTACAACTTTAACGAACAGTAAGCATGACATTCTTGTAAAAAATGGATTTTAAAGAGATTTTTTTTTCTTGAATCGTGTCATCATATGATTGGAACTTAAGTGGTGAGGCTGTTAGTTCAAGTGCCAAGTGATTTTTTTCTCGAATCGTGTCATGATGTGATCGGAACTTAAGTGGCAAGTCCGTTGGTTCAAGTGTCAGTGGTTTTGGGTTCTAACAAAGATTTCCAATGTTTAAGTCAACATGGATAAGCCTTTTGCGGAGTTTGGTACGCAAATCCGTCGGTGTGGGGTGCAACAGTGTGTCACTGTTTGTGTTAAATAAACCTAGTTAAATAAAAGTTAAATGCAGTATTTTAAAACTCATTCAGATTGAATTGTAAAAAAAACAAAATTAAAAATACTAAGGGGTTATTTGTTTTTCTAAAAAAGGTCAACGCAGGCTTTTCTATCTGCGCCGTGCAGACCACGCGAAGACATTGCCATTTGCGGACTATCTGTTTTTTTGAAGACGTTTCATTAAAATACGTATGCGCGAGCTCTTCTTGGTGCACACTTGGCCCAACTACTTCTAAGATATTCTAAGGTCTGTAGATGATTAAACACCACCACTACTACCACCATCCACCACCACCACCGTCCACCTCCATCACCACCTACCACCATTGTCCGTACACCACCAACAGTTTATTTTAGCAGCCTACAAATATTAAAAAACAAATAGTCTTCTTTTGCACACTACAGAGGTTTGGTCCACCTCTTCTTCTGCAGATGTGGTTCGCATATTGTAGACATTTTACCGCTGGAAAAACAAGCAGTACCTAAGTGTATACAAATTGGAGATAGATTCACCAACAAAACAAACGGTAGAAATATGATAGATCTAAGGCTCGTTTATGATAGAGAAATCACCACACAAACAAGCAATATGGCAACGATATCCAACCTAATATACAGACACACCACTACAGTTACAGAATTGGGTATATAAGGACACACCCAATGTGCTAGCTAGATAATGCACCCCATTTAATGTTACACCAGGTTAATGTTGGTCGTTTTATCCAACTCGACCCGTATGGAATTTTAAATGGAAATTGATCGTTTTATCCAAACCAACCTGTATGGAATTTTGAATCGTTTAACGTAAGTTGGTTGTTTTATCCAAACCGACCCATATGCAATTTTGTTTCTTTTAAACATAAGTTAGTCGTTTTATCCAAACTAATCCATATGGAATTTTGTATGTTTTAAATGGAAGTTGGTCGCTTCATTATAACTAACCCATATGGAACTTTGTATTTTTGAATGGAAATTGGTCATTTTATCCAAACCGACCCGTATGGAATTTTTTATCTTTTCAATGGAAGTTGATCGCTTTAGCCAAACCGACCCTATGGAATTTCGCATCTTTTAAATGGAAGGTAGTTGTTTTATCTAAACTGGCCCGTATGGATTTTGTATCTTTTAAATGGAAGTTGGTCGTTTTATCCAAATAGCCCCGTATGGAATTTTGTATCTTTTGATGGAAGTTGGTTGTTTTATCTAAACTGACCCGTATGGAATTTTTTATCGTTTGAATGGAAGTTGGACGAACTCTCCAAACTTTATAGAATTTAGTATCTTTTGAATAGAAGTTGGCCGTATTGGTCCCGGTAGATTAGCCTTTTCATAAATGGCAAAGTGATTTAAACAAAACTAGGTTTATTTTAATCGCGCGTTGCGCGATTTGCAAATTTGTTTGTTACAACTCAAGTTCGAAGCTACCCGGAAAACATCTCGCATTTGCAAATTTGTTTGTTACAACTCAAGTTCGAAGCTACCCGGCAAACATCTCGCATAAAAATAACAAACTTATTCGCTTGCTTTACTACTATAATTATCCATGATTGACACAATCGATTATCCTTTAAGCGGTTTTGAATTTAAGCAATCACGTCACATCCAAAATCAAGTGACATACAAATGTACAAAGATTAAGATTAGTTTACAACCAATGATGCTATAGGTCCTAATTGATTCTACTTATTGTCATCTAAGATATTCGTCAGCTTCGACTGTGCACCAATGTTAGTCATCTTCGAAGTAGAGTAGACATCGGCATTCTGCAACAAAGTAAATATAAGGAAATCAATAATAGAGGGCTTAATTTAAAAATAAGGGTAAATATCTACGATGGCTGAAGGTTATTTCTTTTTGGTGGAGGTGCACCACCAGTGTCATCCCAAAAAAATGTAACGGCTCAGTTACCTCAAATCCGTCTTTGGCGACGCTTGCGCTTGAACTCTTGACCTCAATAGGAGCAACGCTTTGGCTTTGCCAATTGGACCAACCCTCACCTTTCGATGCTATCCAAATGTTGTTGTATAATTCCAAGCGTAAATTAATGATTGTACTGTTAAGTAAATAGTAGGTTACAACCCACGCTTTGCGGCGAGGACGGCATATTCTATTAGTCAAGTATGGTTTGATTTGCTACAAATTTACCAACAATTGAACCTTCAAGTGGACCTGTTAGTATCAAAAGCACCGCTGCAAGCTGGTTTGCTGGAAGATGGTATTTTTTTCCCGTCTCCAATAGATTTCCAAGCTACAATTTACGTTGTTAGCGCAATATATGTTTGAATCCACATTAACATGTAATTTTAAGTGTACCTTTTATCGAAGTTTCGAAACCTTAAATCGCTTGAGTTAACGAAATTAAGCGACCTGCAGTTTTTTCGTGCCCAATCAAATACATAATTGTAACAGACACTGGATGTCAAGTTTTTGCTCATCAGCACTAATTCGACAAACCTCAACCTGTAGCCATACAATCCGCTGTCCTCTGTACCCACAATCAAAAGAAGTATCTGTTATATTAAAATTTTAAATTGTCCACTTTTAAACATCATATACCATCTTATGATGATGCCATTTTTGCATTCATGCACATTGTCAATTATATGGAACTTTATGTCACCAACCAAAGATCATCTTCCCACATATTCATACCCCACCAAATAATATAAATTTTACCTTTCTTTGTAGCAACTTCTATGAGAAGTTTTTCAAGCGAGACTTAAAAAGAATCCGGTTTTACATGACCTTTCTTTCTTGACTATATATCCAAATAAAGTTATTAAAATTTCTTTTCTAAAGCTTGCTGGCTTGTAAGAGAACATTTCAAAACCACTAAAAAAAATTAATTATGCTATTTTGGGGACTGGATAATTTCCATTCGACCTCACAATACAAAATGTATCTAATTTAATGTATAAATAGCATATTTCCACTGGAATGATGAAAGTAAATGATAAGATAAAGACTAAGTAATTACTCACCATCAAACTTATCATTTTGTGCAACCACAATTGGGGATCCCTCAAGCCGCAACACGTAAAAATTACGAGATTAATAACATCCCTAACATTTTTACAAACTAGTACAAAAATTTGCAGACTGTAATCACCTTACAAGACAGGAGGTTAATAGAACAACCATTAGGTTGCTCCTCAACTTGAACCAACAAAACAGGGCAAACCTCAAAAGCAAAAAACTTGAATTTGTAGACGTAACACCTGAAAGTATTGTCATCGACCAAATTTGTAAATATATTAATTCTAGCATTAAAAAAAAGACATCAACAAACATACCATAGGCAACATTTGATCTGACATTCATATAAAATATTTCTTCACAAAAGGAACTCACCTATCACTTGCTCATGAAATAGCCATAATGTACCACACGTCCACACCTAGTTATTAAATCCATGAGATCAAACCTAAAGTACATTAAAAATTAATAGGGATGAGCAAATGATTAAAAATTAATAGGGAGACCGGAGCAGATCCAGCCGACCAGAGGCCGGTGTCGGCCTCCATCCTCCTTTTCCTTCACTGCTTTCTTTTCTTCCGTCTCTTTCTCTCTCTAATTCTCTCTCTCTAGTTACAGTAAGTGTGTGTGTTTATGCAAGGAATTAGAGTATGAAAGGTTTATTTGTGTGAGAGATGAGAGAGGAAAGGTAGGAGTGTGTTTGTGTGTGTTAATCAGATAGTGAATGATGGAGAGAAAGGAGGACACGTGCCCATAACAAATACACAATCAAGACACCTAGCCAAAAATGAGTTGCCACTAACATAATGTTAAATAAATACCCTCATGAAAATCTAAATTTACAACTCTACCATAAAATAAAATACTGTTTAATAAAAAAAAGGGCTCCCTAAAAGACTCAAACCCGGGTCACACCATATACACAACAACAATGCAACCATCTGCACCAGCACAAGTTTTGTTATCAAGCTTAAAACCAATAATATTTATATTAACAGTATATAATAAAATAATAATAAATTACTGTTCAAATCAGTTGGTTCTTTAATATATTGTAATGTAATGAAAATAATGTACGGAATAAGAAATCAAGTTTCAAGAAAACACACCTATAGAATTGTGTGCTTTATATCACCTTCAAAAATTGTTTTAACAAGATGATTGAAAACGTTATTTGCTACTATAAAACAATAACTCAAACAATTCTAATGCGGAGTTGTTATGGTTAATCGGAGAATAAAGGTTTAAACGTTGAATAAGGGTTTTTTTGGACGAGGTGAGGGTGGGATTTGTTATATATAAACTGTAGTTTGTCTTAGAACTCTGGGATGATACAAATCAAACTCTAAGACCGTAGAGTGCTACTTTAAACTATTAGTACCTTAGGACTTAGGCTCCTACTTTCCACAAACTACAAAGTCTAACAATGTAATTAACGCATAACAAAATTTGAGTTAACATGTACAAGAATTAAATAACTTTTGCACGTACAAATCTCGGTTGGATAAGACATTAATGGGATCGTGAATGTACATATAGGTTGAATGTTGGAAAATTTGAGAACCCGTCTCAGCGGACGGGTACACCACTAGTTAATGTTGTTCAAGTAAGGTTGCTGCAAAACTTGAAAGAATAATAAGAAATAAGATATGTACAAATGTGAGAAGATACAAGCAACCCAACCACGAAACTTGAAACAAAAAGAGAAGAGGTTAAATTAAGATGTTTTTATTTATTCATAATATATATAGTTAAGTTTAGTAACGTTGTATTCGAAGGAACAAAGATCAAATGAGTTTTTCAGGTTTTGGATTCCAAGAATACTGCTTTTGCCAAGCTGTGTGATTGACATAGAAGTAGAATCCATCATCCTTGATCTCCCAATTACATGTATTTCCATCCCTTTTGTTTTCATAACACCATAGTGACAAGTTCTTATTGAATACATCAAACATTTGTTCAGAATTATTCCACCAAAAATGACAGTAAAATTTAGTGGATCCGAAGACAGCGTTGCAAAACGACCACTCATATTCAAGGTTGGGTGAACGAAGAACGTGAGTTCCCAAATCATCATCTTTCGATTGACAATGAACGGTCACATCGTTGTTGACGATATCCGACTTGATGTGTACAGTATACCCATCGACAAATATGGAGCAACCTGCATTAACAACAGTCAAACCTACAAATATCAATACAAAGATAAACTGATTTTTCATTGTTTATGTTGACTCGAAAGACCCAATATGTCCATACATATATACCCTCTGTCCATGTAATATCAATATGATACGGTATATGATACCATAGGTACATAGTACTCACGTAATAAAAACAAATCGTATAATATGTGATGTCGCCATGAACAATTAATATCATCTATATCTATATCTATATCTATACTAGCTTATACCCCGGGAGCGTCCCGGGTTGAGAAATCTAAGTAAAGTAAATAAAATTAGAAGTATCTAAACTATAAAAATGACATCTATGTATCAACTTACATTAGATACTTTTAAAAAAAATATATACCAAAAGATCCATTTCACCTTACAACATCAACACCTAAAACAGAATATTAAGATCCCAAGCACTTCAAGGGGACAAAGATTGTTTAGCACCAATACATTCAGTCAAAGGTCTTTAACTGCATACAATAAGATTTGAGCTATTTCAGAATATGATAGAAAAAGAAAACATAGCAATTACCTGTTGGAGAGCGTCCCGGGTTGAAATATGTAATATGACATAATAAAATATCTAATATGACAACATAATTAATGACTTGCCAATATATGATTAATGAATATTATTATTATTATTATTATTATTTTAAACAAATCTCTACCATAAGTTATCATATTCTAATATAAAAAAAAGGTTAATTGAGTCGGGTATCACCTAATCCCAGGCCCGACCCAAATCCACAATTTTTTTTTTAAACTAATATATCCCGGGAGCGTCCCGGATTATAAATCTAATTTGAAATATCAATTTTACACCTGAAATAGACTGATGCGTTTTACAGTTACATGCAGGAAAGCTTCGGGTAGCAATACCTGTCAGGTTACAAAAAATAGTCGTTTTTTTCTCCGTTTTTTATATAGCACTATGGTACTCGTTGGAAAGATAATAAAACGCTCGTTAATTTGGTGTAATTTTTTTCTTTAAAAAATCTCGTATATAAAAGATATTAACGTTTAAAAGTTATAGGATTAAAGATTAGAGATAAAAATCTAATTTTGTTTTTAAATTTTAAATTATTATTTTTCTAAAATAAAGCTTTGCCACATTGGATGACACATGACACACTCAATGAAGAGAATACTCTCTTTGAATGCCATGTCATTAAAATGGCTTTGGTTTATTATATGTATAGATATTTCAAAGGGTTAAATCCTAGCATTCATATAATCATTCTCCTCTTGAGAGTGCTATGTATGAGTGATTTTAGGAATTTTTTTTTTTTTTTAAAAGTTGAATTTTTCTCTCTCATGTTTTCTCCCAAAAAATTTTAACGTTAATATCTTTTATATACGATACTAGATTATACCCCGGGAGCGTCCCGGGTTGAGAAATTTAATATGATACATCAATTTTACATATGAAATATACTGATGTGTAACTCTAATATTAATATCTAACCTAAAACAAATTAATAATGTATAACTTCAATGCTAACACTTAACCTAAAAGAATGTATAACTTTAATGTAACTCTAATATTAACACCTATCCTAAAGACTAAACAAATGTACAACTCTAACATACTAATATTGATACCTAACTTAAAACAACGTATAACTCTATTAACCTATTCGTACTGATTTAAACATAATTAGTGACTCGTCTATACATGATTAATGATTTACCTGAACACTTTGTGTTTTTTTCCTGTATGAACAAAACCCCACAAAAAAATTTCTCCGTTTTTTATATAGCACTATGGTACTCGTTGGAAAGATAATAAAACGCTCGTTAATTTGGTATAATTTTTTTCTTTAAAAAATCTCGTATATTAAAGATATTAACGTTTAAAAATTATGGGGGAAAACATGAGGGTGAAAAATCCAATTTTGTTTTTAAATAATTTTTTTTCTAAAATATCTCAATGCCACATGGGATGACACATGACACACTCAAAGAAGAGAATGCTTCTTTAAGTGCCATGTCATTAAAATGGCTTTGGTTTATTATATGTATAGATTTTTTAAAGAAAACAATTACACCAAATTAACGAGCGTTTTATTATCTTTCCAACGAGTACCGTAGTGCTATATAAAAAACGGATAAAAAACGACTATTTTTTTGTGGGGTTTTGTTCATACAGGAAAAAAAACACAAAGTGTTCAGGTTATTCATTAATCATGTATAGGCAAGTCATTAATTATGTTCAAACCAGTGAATATGAATTCTATTTACAACAGGTGTTAGCATTAGAGTTGTACATTGTTTTAGGTTAGGTTTTCATGTTACAGTTATACATTGTTTAAGGTTAGGTGTTAACATTAGAGATTGTTAATCGGTTTAGGTTATGTGCTACCCGAAGCTTTCCTGCATGTAACTGTAAAACGCATCAGTCTATTTCGTATGTAAAATTGATATGTCATATTAGATTTCTCAACTCCGAGACGCTCCCGGGGTATAAATCTAGTGTATATATATGTGTATGTATTTTTTAATAAAAAACTTATGTAACACTTAAAATTAGGTTCGAATTTGATTGGTTTGTAATTTCAGTCATTTTAATATTATGATTTTGCTAATTGCTATGTTTATTGTTATAACTTTTATTGTCGTACATAAAATTTATTTAAAATTATTTAATTCGTTAAAGCTAAGAGGCATTTTTTTTAACTCGAATAAAGCACATAAATTCTTAGGAGGCCATTGGCTAGACTATAATATGAACATTCAATTGTTGATAGCGAGTCTATAAATTCTTGCAATGTTTTTTTTTTTTTTTTTTTGAAAGGCTTAGTTCAGTGGAAATCCTTGTACAACCCTAACCTAGCGATCTCAAGTTCGAATCCCTACCCACACACTGGTGTCCTCCTTGCCTAAGCTCAAACCATCACGGGGAATTTTTTTGTGGTGTGCATGAATCGAACTTGTGACCTACCCCCAGGATGGGAACCCCTAAGGGAAAACCCACCCTACCTCAAACCAGCTGGGCTGGAGATCATTGGCTCTTGCAATGTTTAATATTCTTTTTAATTTCATTAGTTAATTATATACCATCTAAACAATTAATTAATTATATACCATCTAAACATGTGTGTGAATGCATATATTTACTACAAAAAATTAATTGTTGAAGGCAATATAAAGTTTAATATTTTACTCTTTTCATTTAATCATGTCATCCATAAATATCTTACATGGCGTTTAAAGATGGCATCTCCTCTTTAGGTGTGTTATGTGGCATTAATTGATTTTAGGAAAAAAAATTTTAAAAACAAAATTGGATTTTTCTCTCATTTTTCTCCTATAATTTTTCAACATTAATATCTTTTATATACGATATTTTTTAAAGAAAAAAATTACACCAAATTAACGAGCGTTTTATTATCTTTCCAACGAGTACCGTAGTGCTATATAAAAAACGGATAAAAAACGACTATTTTTTTGTGGGGTTTTGTTCATACAGGAAAAAAAAAACACAAAGTGTTCAGGTTATTTATTAATCATGTATAGGCAAGTCATTAATTATGTTCAAACCAGTAAATATGAATTCTATTTACAACATGTGTTAGCATTGGAGTTGTACATTGTTTTAGGTTAGGTTTTAATATTAGAGTTATACATTGTTTAAGGTCAGACGTTAACATTAGAGATTGTTAATTGTTTTAGGTTATGTGTTACCCGAAGCTTTCCTGCATGTAACTGTAAAGCGCATCAGTCTATTTCGTATGTAAAATTGATATGTCATATTAGATTTCTCAACCGTGGGACGCTCCCGGTGTATAAATCTAGTATATATATGTATGTGTGTGTATGTATTTTTTTAATAAAAAACTTATGTAACACTTAAAATTGGGTTCAACTTTGATTGGTTTGTAATTTCACTCATTTGAATATTATGATTTTGCTAATTGCTATGTTTATTGTTATAACTTTGATCGTCATACATAAAATTTATTTTAAATTACTTAAATCGTTAAAGCTAAGAGGCATTTTTTTAACGATTCGGATATGACACAAATTCCTAGGACGCCGTTGGCTAGACTACAATCAATTTGTTGAAATTTTTTATTATGAACGTTCAATTGTTGATAGTGAGTCTACAAATTCTTGCAATGTTTAATATTCTTCTTAATTTCATTAATTAATTATATACCATCTAAACATGTGTGTGAATGCATACATTTTACTACAAAAAATTAATTGTTGAAGGCGAGTCAATATATCTCTGGCAAAGTTTAATATTTTACTCTTTTTATTTAATCATATGTCATCTATATCTATATATATATATATATTGAAGGGCTAAGGGGCTGTTTATTAGTCTCTTAATGGCCATTCAGATGCTACATCTGAATAGTTCATAGCCTTTTAATAGTTAAGATATAATCTTAATTATGAATGGTTAAAAGATAACATCTTAATGGTTGCCTCTTAACCATTCAGACTTAAGGCTACCTCTTAACCATTTAGAGGTTATAGACCATTAAGAGGTAGCCTCTGAATGATCATTAAGAGGCTACCAAACAACCCCTAAATCCTACCTGATACTCATATAGCTATTCTTCTCTTTGAGAGTGTCATGTAGAATGACAAGTGACATTAAGTAATTTTAAGAAAAAAAAGTTTAAAAACAAAATTAGATTTTTCTCTCTTATGTTTCCTTCCATAATTTTTAAACATTAATATCTTTTATCTACGAGATTTTTAAAGAAAAAAATTACACCAAATTAACCAGCGTTTTATTATCTTTTCAACAACTATTATAGTGCTATATAAAAAACGGAGAAAAAACACAAGTATTTTTTTTGTGGGGTTTTGTTCATACATAAAAAAACATTTATTCAGGGTTAGGTATCAATATTAGTATGTTAGAGTTTATAACACCCCAACTGATGGCGGAAACATCAGGGTGTCACGTAGTGACGATTGTTCAATAGCTCATGGCACTAAAGTGTAAATATTGATACATTGATTAAATAGTTTATTACATTGAAACGAGATATAAAGATACAATGATTCAAACAAACAATCTAAACTAAAATATAATGAATCCAAAATTTAAGTATAAATTCCAAAGGCTTAAAGGGCGTCACAAAAATAACCTGAAACATGTACGAAAATAGTATAGGTCAATACAAAAATGTATTGGCGAGCATACCCTGTTTTGAATACATATAGTAGGAAAAGTGTTTCGCAATTTATGTGCTATGATATTTGCAATATGTAAAAGGGTCAAAATCAAACCTAACAGCGTTCAACAAGCGTTCAAATATCGATCATAAAAAACTGAATGGATAAAGAGCCTAATCCGCGTGGCGGCGGCGTCCATATCCCCCCTCATGACAATCCGCGGAACGATCACGCGGAAGTCACCCCTCCAGGAGCAATAGGACTGCACATAATGTAGTTTTATCCACTTCACTTGGAAAGAACATGCGCGCGTCCGCCCACGCGCGAAATATTCCACTGCTCACCAGCTTTTAGTACGAGGTACGGAAGATCAAGGATCAAGAAGATCCACCTGCAGAAGATTAGAGATACCGCCAGTCGGAAGGCGACACGTGTCCGCAGTGGTCCAATAACCACTGACGACCAACAATGACTTGACCGCTTCCATGCTTCAACCATGCTGCCTCTACAGTGCTGAGCAGGCATGCTTACCTGCTGTCAGGGGTCACATCAGACACCAGCAGGTAAGTCAACCATGCTGTGTCAGAACGACATACCGCCGGCGGCCAGTCATAAGCCGCCACGTGTCCTCCAGGCAAGGCAGCTACAACTGCCATTGACATCAGCAACAGAGTCGTCCTTTTTCCCACCGTTTCCATGGGCCCGAAGCAGGTGGGCCGAAGCGAGGCCCAAACAATGCAAGACTCCTCGTGGGCTTTCTACAACGCCTACGACTTCCACTATAAATAGAAGAGACCAACTCCTTTGCAAAGGATCCGAAAATTACTACTTGTACTATAGAGCTAGGTTCTTCTTGTAATACTTTGTAAACTCCAAAGTAATATACAACCGGCTCTTGACAGTGGATGTAGGTCGAACGTGACCGAACCACTTACATCCTCGTGTCTTTACTTTCAACACACACACACACACACACACACACACACACACACTCTTTCTCTCTTCCTTATTTCACATCTTGGGCCGAACCTACAGTTTGGATAAAGGATTGTACTTAAATAACGTAAGTCTAAACCCCTCGGTGATTAGTGATAATCTCCGAGATACTTATTGTTTCTTCAAAAAGCATAACAATGACTAAGGACTCAATACGATCACATAAGTCAATCAAGGGATATAAATCGTAATACTACCCATTGTTATGTTCGGCGCACAATGGTTAATGATTTTGACAAGCGTTCATACAATTCACATAAGCATTTCACAAAGCATATCGCGTTATAAACAATATACATAAGTTTAATAATAATGGTACATGATTCACCCCAAAAGAGTAAAACAGTAAAAGGGGGTTAGATATACTCACAGTTTTGCTAAGTGGTAAATCCAACAAAGTTCGTCACAAAAGGCTTGGGAATTCCGAAGAACTCAACATACATGTATAAGAGTACTAATGAGGAAAGTGACTTAGAAAGTCTAAGGCACCTAGAATCTAAGACATTAGGGTTTTGCTAGTCTTTTGTAGGGAAGATGAAGTTTTATAATAACTCGAATTTAATAATTATTTTGAATAAAATATACCATGATTTAAGATCAAATATGTGACTAAGAAAATATAAACATTTATGTTTACCATACTTAAGAATATTGTTGTTTTATGTAAAAAAAATAGTCATGAAACATATTTTATATTTCATATT
This sequence comes from Ambrosia x helenae, assembly GCA_030844895.1. Lineage (NCBI taxonomy): Eukaryota > Viridiplantae > Streptophyta > Magnoliopsida > Asterales > Asteraceae > Ambrosia > Ambrosia x helenae. The sequence goes on from CM061227.1 coordinate 37,606,039, forward strand.
TAATTAATTAATTTATTATGACTAATTAAATATAAATAAGCTAGAAATACAAGATATGGTCCAAAAATAATAATATTATGGAAGTGGGAGCGAATCACGATGGATTTTGTCACCAAACTGCCAAGGTCACCTAGTGGTTACGATATGATCTGGGTGATTGTTGATCGGCTGACAAAATCGGCACGTTTTATACCTATTAAGGAAACCGATGGGCTCGAGCGGTTGGCTCGACTTTACCTTAAGGAGGTGGTTGCTCGGCACGGGGTGCCTGTTTCTATTATCTCTGATCGTGATTCTCGTTTCGCTTCACGTTTCTGGAAGGCTCTGCACAAGGCTTTGGGTACTCAGTTGGATATGAGTACGGCTTATCATCCGCAAACTGATGGACAGAGTGAGCGGACGATTCAAACCTTGGAAGACATGCTTCGGGCATGTGTTATCGATTTTGGCAAAAGTTGGGAGACCCACCTGCCGTTAGTGGAGTTCTCCTACAACAACAGCTATCACTCTAGTATCAAGGCAGCTCCGTTCGAGGATCTTTACGGACGGAAATGTCGATCACCACTTTGTTGGGCCGAGGTGGGCGAGAGCCAGCTCACTGGTCCGGAACTTGTGTACGAAACTTCGGAGAAAATCGTACAGATCCGTCAACGTTTGGCTGTTGCACGGGATCGTCAGAAGAGCTATGCCGATCGCCGTCGAAAACCTTTAGAGTTCCAGGTTGGGGACAGGGTACTTCTGAAAGTTTCACCATGGAAGGGCGTCATACACTTTGGAAAGCGTGGCAAGCTTAACCCTCGTTATGTCGGACCATTCGCAATCCTGGATCGGATTGGACCGGTGGCATACAGACTTGACTTACCGGCGGAGCTCGGTAGTGTGCACAACGTCTTCCATGTGTCTAACTTGAAGAAGTGTTTGGCTTATGAATCTCTCATTGTACCACTGGAAGAGATCAAGGTTGATGATCGTCTTCGCATTGTGGAGGAACCTGTCGAGATTCTCGACTACAAGATTCGTAGCCTTCGTCAGGGTAAAATCCGCATCGTTAAAGTCCGTTGGAACTCGAACCGTGGACCGGAGTTCACATGGGAACGGGAGGATCAGATGAAAGCTAAGTATCCTCATCTTTTTCCGAAGCGCGCGTTTGAATTGAGGCATGTTACTGCTGAAGCGGAGTGAATCTCGGGTTGAGATTCCTTTCAACGTGAGGATGATGTGACATTCGGTAATTTTCTTTTCGTTCTGTTCTTTTCGTTTCTTTCTTTTGGCGCTTTGCGCAATTTTCGGGACGAAAATTCTTTCAACGTGGGGATGATGTGACACCCGGCATGTTTGGCTTAAACATATTAGTAACATCTAAGTCTACCTTAGCGAGAAACGTTTATAAACAAACTTAACTGGGTTAGTTGAGTCGGGTCAAGTTAGGATTGTCCAGGGTACAATGATCTGGAGGATCATTGGGAGTCGTTTTGGTAATACACTAGTACCGGGTTCCGTTGTTGGTGACATTACATGAACTAATTAAGTATATGTGTAGATTACGGGTCGTGTGGTGGATTATATACATAGATGTGTTTAAATGATGTGTAAATGATTATCCGTGTTTAAATATGTTAAATATAGATTAAGGATGCATGCTTATGTGTTATGATGTGTTAGAATGCGTTAAAAACGACAAACTGGAAAACTAGTTAAAAAGGAATTCTGGTTCGACCACTTCGGGTGGTCGAAGGAGAGAAATTGTCTGGTTCGACCCTTTGTAGATGGGCGAACCAGGGAAGTGGAATTGAAGGAATTCCTTTCGACCAGGACAGGGCTCATTCGACCCTGTGTAAGGGTCGAAGGAGACCACCTTCGACCATTTAAATGGGGCGAAGGAGGATTAGTATAAATACCAAACTTTGTCATTTTTCATCATTTCACAAACCCTAACCGTCCCAAAACGCTCTCAAACGATCTTAATCACTAAGGAAGGAGTTTTTGCTCTTCTTTTTCACAATCTAACCTATCTACAACATCTAAACAAGAATCCAAGGTGTGTTCTTAATCCTAAACCATTTTAAAAGCATTTTAATTCGTTTTCATCTAACCCTAATTGTCCGGATCTGTTCTAAGGGTGTTTTTATGATTAAAAACCTTTTAAACATCTTTCTAAATCAAAACATTATCATTTAACATAGGTTTCATGATGAATAACATATGTAAATTGTGTATTATGTGGTGTTATGTGTTGTTCAATGATTTGCTGCTACATCTATGATAGAAACATGATATGGGATTGTTATTGATGTTGGAATATTGTTGTTTAGGTTTAGGATTGGATATGATGATATTATGGGTATTTGGGGGTTTTAACGAATCTAGACTTAATGCATGATATTTATGATCAATAGAATTGATAAGAAAAGATCGAACACTCGACAAACTGAGCATTTCAAGTTGAATAAGAATCGATTTCAAAAGTTTCCAAATTGGGTAAATTATTCATGCATGAAAGTGATGTTTCCATAATCTTTACCATTTTGGGAAAGGGCCGAAACGGACATATTATCGGGGGAAATCGGTGGGGTTTTGTAGGGATAAGTTATCCATGCTTGACTGCTGTGTTTGATGATGTTTCGAGTCGTTTTGAATGTGTTTGAAGCATTTTTAGGAAAAATTACACAACAGGGGCGAACCTGGCCTCCTTCGACCGATCGAAGGTGCGAAGGAGGGAATCCAGGGTCGAACCTGGGTTTTGGTTGGGCGAATGTGGTAAAACGGGTGAAGGAGGCATCAAACGGTCGAACGAGATGTAAAACGGGCGAAGGAGACTGAAAACGGGCGAAGGAGACTTAAAACTGACTGGTTCGACCGTTCTGATGCAGAAATGAGATTTTTGATACAAACTAAGTGTTTTATGCTTGAACCTTGTGTGTAATCTATGTGTACTTGATTAGTTAGGGTAATGGGTCACCAACGGGATGTCGGGTCGGTCTAGAGTGTCGGTTAAACATTTAAACACGTTTTAAAACATACTTGGTTACGATCTGGACAATCGGGGACTAGATAACCTTATGGTTATTAGTCGGAACACTTATGTGAACATTTTGATAGATCTCCGGTAGAGGGATTATCAAGGGCTAAACATCTTTACTTGTAATCGAAGAACGCTACTTAAGGTGAGTTCACGGCCCCACTTTTACTGCTTTTAACTTTTGGGGGAGAAAACATGCGCTAAACTATTTTGGTAACATATGTCATACTATGGTTTTAACTTTGTATTGCTATACGATCTTTGGAAGTCCCGGGGGAAACCATGAATGTGCGGGGATGCACAACGGGGGAAATGTGGATAGATCTATTGGGCGTGACCTGCCCCACTCGTCGGCTTGGAGGGCCGGGCGGGTGCATATTATCTCGAACAGGAACATTATCATGCTGAACATACGGGCTGCTTAAACATGCTAAACATTGCTAAACGTGTCTAGTAATGGTTTCCAATCGTAGTAGTAATAAAACATACGCCTAGCTAGCGTACTTGGTAACATTGATATAGTATGGACATGGTAACGTTTTGGTGACATATTGAACAAACCTGTGAACTCACCAGCATTATATGTTGACATCTTTTTGGCATGTTTTTCTCAGGTCGCTAAGGTAGCAACAAATGGAACTAGGCGCACGGGTCTGCATTGGCGTCTAGGCATAGTTGCACGTTTTGTAATAAAAGTGTTTTGAATAACTTTTGGGATGATAGCATAGTTGATTAAATGCTACTTAAACGCTTCCGCTTATAAAATTGTTGGTTATGTCTCTTTACGTTTTTCATATAGAGTTGTTTATTGTGATTGTTGACTTGGATCCTGGTTTGTCATGCGCCTCGCGGTAAAACCCCGCAAGTGGAAATTTGAGGGTGTGACAACTTGTTTATGTAAAACACTTATGTTAATGAATATATGGGATATTCGAATAGGCGAAGCATATAAATACTTATACGTATACTTGTATTATTAACACGATTATTCAAGTCTAATACTAGTCGTTTTTACCATTTTGTCTTCGGACTAATAAATAATAACTTACTCGTGTACAAACGATTTTAATTAAATGTTGAACTACATATATAAACATACCACCTATAAAAATGTATAATTTCTCACTATTCTAGTGTTAATGAATTTAACCGTTTGTCGTATATATAATCGCTTAGCTAAATAATGTTGTGATTAAGAAATTGACGTTTGAGTTTTGAGATAAAATAGACGACTTGTGTTGTCTGGTTTCTTACAAAAACAGAGGAGACTCTGCCCAAATTTTTATAAAAATATAAGCAACATATCGTATGGTCAAATCTATTATTTGGTACAATTAAAGCTATATTTTACAAATAGATTATATTCAAATTCTATATTATCATAATAGAAATATATATCTACAAAAACAGAGGAGACTCGTGCATTATTTTCATCATCCAAAATATTTGTTTCACAATTGGTTTAGAGACGCTATTTTGAATACTATATTAAAGGCATATACTTTGTGTGATTATACATACATATACACCTTTCAAGAAATTAATCTAAGTATTATCGGTTCGTTAAGTCATACACAATAAGACACGTATTGTCTACAATAGGAGTCTAGGTAGTCGAATAAACTATCTTTGAAACCAAGAAACAAAATAAGTTCATTTGCATTAGAATTTAAGACATCCTTTACTTGTAATAGGACACAAGAGATTCAGTCAATCCAGCTTCAGACATTGTTTGTTATTCTTTCATAATGCACTCTAGGTGAGTTCATACTTGTCCCCTTTTTACTCTTTATCACTTTTGGGGTGTAAAAATGTATCACATGCAAAACACACTAATACTTTCATAAACACACATGCTCAATCTATTAAACATACTTATATGCTACTTGCCATGCTTATGATTCTTAGATACTTAGACATAAATTATTAACTATTATTAGCCCACTTAACATGTATAGCGCTATAGGACTAGCACACCGCCCCCTTTATGGGTCATTGTTAAGATTTAAACGACCTAGCATGAATATGCTAGGTATACGCTGTGGTACTCGCGGGTTTAAGTTATGTCTTTTGTATGATATGTATGTGCAATGCTATAGTCTGAGATTTGAGTAAACCATTCTAAAATACTATGTATGTAAACCAAAACTAGTATGCTCACCAATACTTTATGTGTTGCCGGATACTTTATACATGTTGCAGGAAAAGCTTGATGAGACGATACAAGAAACATCACTTAGGATTCGGCCTTAGAAACAAAGGAAACAATCTTTATTTTACTTCATGTTTAAGTTAATGTATTTTTCTCATGAACAAATTGTATACTTGTTGAATCTTAGATATGAATGAAATCTATTTTAATCTATTATCACAATTTAGTGTTATGAAGTCTTTGAACAATCTATCACAAGTCTCACCTCGATGTTTCCGCCATCGGTTGGGGTGTGACAGATTGGTATCAGAGCCATAACTATAGGGAATTAGGAAAATTGCCATGATTGACCTAGTCTATAGTTAGGAACCTTTATTTGACTACTTCCTTTACATGCTTGAAATACTTGATTTTCCTACTTGCTTCTTATCAATTTCATAAACCTTAAAGATTTGTTCCTTTCCTAAGGCAAAGCATACCCTAATACAAAGATACTCGTATTTCACAAACGAAAGAAACTCACTAAAATAGGCGTGAAACCCTTACTTTGGTGACAACTTTCAATCCGTTTTATTCCTTTTAAATTTTTGGAATTTCACCATGGAGATAGGAGTGATTTCCTTACCTTGATGACAATTTCACTCATCTCACTCTAGTAGAACCTCGCCAAAGAGTTGGGATTAACTTCCTTTACTCTATGGATAAGTACCAATCCACAATTCAAAGACGACACCATCGAGTTAGGAGTGATATCCACATCTTGATGACTAGTTTCATATTCCCTCATTTTATAGAAGCTCTACTACCAAGTTAAGAGTGAATTCCTTTATCTTGGTAGCGCTTCAATCCTATACATTACCATAAAAACTTTATCATCAAGCTAGGAGTGATTCCCTTTACCGTGATGATTACTTCCATTCCTTGATTTTTTCAATCACTCCAAAATCTTAAACTTTCGATTGAGAATGGACATGTAGTAACTGGAAGGGTGAATACCATTAACCGAAATCTCGGCGAGAGTATTTCCACCTATTAGGCCAAAGCATGTTTCCAAACTCAATGGTAAATTCGAATCACTTTGGTTAACCGTAGTTCCGTTCAGGAACAATACAAGTCTTGTACAAATCTCTTTTACATTCTGCAATCAGCTTCAAGTCCATTTTATTAGATGCTTTACTTAAACCTCTCTCACTTCGGCTTAATCCTAGTTTTGAATTTCTCAAAAGTATCGATAAACATCACTATTTCTGAAAATATTTAATTTTTTTTATATCTTCAAATATTTAATCAAATATTTTATGGTAAATCTGGTTTTATATTAAAGCATTTTATTATCAAGTATTTTCAATTATACACTTTACAAAGTTTTCTCCAACCTTATACATCGATTGGCAATCGATTCTATAAAACATTATATTTTAAACAGACCGAAATTTTCACATTTATGACATTTTTTTGAATAAATTATCAAATAAATATTCTCAAGTATTATAAATTATTATAATAAACATTCCAAAAATATTTATACATCCAAAACCTTAACTTTATGTAATTTTCCACTGATATTATCATATTTCACATTCTATTATATTCTACTTTACATTATACCAAATTAATTTTTAATATCAATTATTAATCCAATTACTATTCTATACTTTCTAACATTTGTTAACGTCTAAATTACAGAAATGCTTAATGCTAACTATTATTTTTAATTATCATATTTTTGTCATATTTGATTCAACCCATATGAATCTCTCTATAACATACTCAAAATTTTTAACAAATATTTACCTACACTTTATGATTTCATAATCTTTTGTATTTTCTTTTCACCGTTCTAAATCTCCCTTGTATTTTCTAAAAACAATCTTGTTCGAAAAAGGTTACAACAAAATGAAGCTAATGCAACCTCGCTAAAAGGTTGCATTAGGCATTGAAAAGGTTGCATTAAGCCTAATGCAACCTTTTATCTATAGCTGCATTAGGTGAAGTTGCATTAGACCTAATGCAACCTTTTTTTAGATAATGCAACCTTTTGTTTTGGCTAATGCAACCATTTTTTTAGATAATGCAACCTTTTTAAAAAGGTTGCTTCTAAAGAGTTGCATTAGGCCTATTTTCTAGTAGTGACAATTATTTTCGTTATGCGCGATTTCGTAATGCTAAAAGAAATAATAAAAAAAAAAATTTGCGAATAAGAATTTCTCTTCCATGAAACATGAAGTCCTTTTATTTACCTAGTTCATACCTGGTTTACAACTGGAAATTTTTCACAACATATAAAACTTGACCTTCTTATATATGGGTTATAATAAGGATCATAAGCTCTTTTCGCAAGCAAACGTCCATAAATTATTAATTTTTATTTTTGTAAAACTAATCATTTTCATAAACTTGATTTCATGTCAACTAGTCTATACCCACATATTTACAAATCTGCAAGTTATAATGAGCTAAACTATTTACCAACAACATTTTCATTTTCCATAACCAAGGTTTAAATTTCAACTATATTCCATATACATCATTCTCTACGAAATTTGAATACTTATCAACCAAAAACTTCATTTTGCCAATACCAAATTTCCTTATCATCATCATTCACTTACGACATGTGTCCTCAATTTCTACAATCAATGACTTACATATTGTTAATATTCTCCAACACATTCTACACCTCCATCTCCTACAAAACATAGTTACTCCTTAGTTACCCTTGCTGTGACATCCGTCACCTTCGCCTTTCGTCAAACTGACAATAGTAGCCTTCAAATATTTTCAAATTTAACCCTTGCAAATTTCGTCATTTTCATATTTAATTTTAGAGCGAACAAAAAATTTATCTTTTATATTAATGATGGATCGGGTATAAGATTTAATCAAATACCTATCTTGAAACGTCTACGCAATAGATTCTATAAAACTTTCAAGTTTATAAAGTTTTAGAAATTCTTGGTTAAATAAATAAAACTTGGTTAAGTTTTATGTAGAATAAAATCTAACCTTGTTAAGTTTGTTAGATCTTAAAAGGAAAAATTAACCAAGAGTTATATAAAACTAACTTAGTTATAATTGAGGGGCCAAAAGTGTCAAGGCACAAAATTTTTAAAAGCTGAAACCATCCCTCCCTGTTTCCACGTTTTTTCCGGCGGGTTGGTTCCGGCCGGCGATTATTTTTCCGGCGAACACCTAGTTTAAGTATTAAACCGTTTTAACATCTAAAACTGAATGCTTTACGTTACTACAAGCTGGTCCAACACATTACTGCCATTAAATCAATGTTTAAAACTGTTTTGATGAACCATTAATCGATTTTAAAGAGGGTAACCGACCGAAATATTAATCGACTCAAAAACCGTCATGAAATCGAACATTACTATAAATTAATCTTTGCATCATGTTTCTGCACGACCACACATTCTAAACCCACTAAAATATCGCCCAAATCGCGTCTGTATGTGTCTATAATCGACTCACAAAAGCTCGCCTCTTGTCTTTATTCTTCGGGCTTCAACCGTACTTGTAAGTCCAAATTATTCATTCAATATCATATAGTTTTCTGTGGGGAACAAAAGCCCTATGAGTTCATGGGTTATCGTATCTGGATTTGATTATTGAAAAGGAGGTTAGGGTTAGGGTTCTTAGGTTTTAATTTGGGGAAGAAGATGTCTTTTAATAATATGTTAAATATATTTATGTATGAATAAAACCAACAAAACACTATTATGGTATAGTGGTTTGGTTTATGTTGTTCATTGCAAGAGGTCAGGAGTTCGATCCCCACATGAAGCCTCCTTCTTTCTGATTTTTTTTCATTATTAATATATTATTTTTCCTTTATTTTAATCATTTAAAATTCATTCAAACTTAGAATATTCATAATAAATTCATTTTTGATCCAAAAATTATGAAAATTTAGGTGAAACATCTTGGCACCATAAAGAAAATTACCACACTTTTATTTTCTGGAAAATGTTTTATTTTTATATTTTTATTGAATTAAATTATTTTAATCATAATTAATTGATTAAAAATTCATTTTTAATGATTTTAATCTCAAACTTTTTGAGAAATTATTTCTTATCACCATGAACTGAAATAAAAATTATTGGTTCCGAAAACACTTATTTTTATTAATTTTCCTATTTTTAATCATTTAAACATGATTTAATTTCATTAAATCACTTTTAAATATAAATGAGTTTATAAAAATTATGGGAAAATTATTTTCATTGAGTTACATCAGAACGCATCCATTTTCTATAAAAATAGTATTTTTTTGATCATGTCTTGTATATTAGTCTTATTTATGCTTAATTAGACATAATAATCATTTATTTATTTATACTATTAAATATCTATTTTATAAATACTTTTCTTATAAAATAGAAATATTTATTATGTTTGAAAGTCTTAGGGGGTGTTTGTTTTTTTTGAAAAAGCACTTCTAACCACTTATGTCTGCGCCGTGCAGACGCGGGCAGACATAAGGGACCAGCAGACCGTTTGTTTTTTAGAAGATGTCACACCCAAAAACCTCTTCCCCACCTCTTCCCCAAGCAGACATGGACCAACCTCTTTTTACCTCTTCCCCACCTCTTCTAACAAAAACAAAACAAAAATCATCCAAACCCTCAACCTCTTCCTTCAACTTCTCAACCCACTCACCCAAACCCTACCCCCCACCCTCATCTCCGGCGCCGCCACCCTCCGGCCGGCCACCTCCTCCGGCCTCCTTCCTCCTCCTTCCCTCCTCCTTCCTTCGCGCGTGGGTTCCCTCTTCCTTCCCTCCTCCTTCCTCCTCCTTCCTCCTCCTCCGGCGGGTTTTCAGGTTCTTCTCCGGCCAAAGGTATTTTTTTTTCAGATTTATTATGTTAATTTTTTTTTTTCAGATTTCTTATGTGTTATCTTTTTTTTTTTCAGTTTTATTATGTTGTTATCTTTTTTTTCTGATTTGGTTAAAAAAAATTTAAATCAGTTTTTTTTTTTCAGATTTCTTATGTGTTATCTTTTTTTTTTCAGTTTTATTATGTTGTTATCTTTTTTTTTTTTTCTGATTTGGTTAAAAAAATTTTAAATCAGTTTTTTTTTCCAGATTTCTTATGTTATTTGTTATGTTCTTCATAGTTGTTGTTAAGATATTGTTGTTCATAATGTATAATCTAGTCGATTTGTTGTTACTTGTTGCTTCATAGTTGTTGTTAAGATATTGTTGTTCATAATGTGTAATCTAGTCGATTTGTTGTTATGTTATGTTCTTCATAGTTTTTGTTAAGATATTGTTGTTCATAATGTTCTTCATAGTTGTTGTTAAGATTTCTTATGTTATTTGTTATGTTATGTTCTTCATAGTTGTTGTTAAGATATTGTTGTTCATAATGTGTAATCTAGTCGATTTGTTGTTAATTGTTGCTTAGATTGTTCTAGTAGTTCATGTTGGTTCCTTGTTTGTTCATTAATAGAAATGGGAGAGAAACAACAATGGTCAACTGAGCATATAAAATGCTTATTAGAGACTTGCATTGAAGAGACAAACACGGTGGGTAGGAAAGGATTGAGTATGCAAAAGGTGTCGTGGAATAAGTTAGGAAACGTTCTTAAGGAAAGGTTTGGGCTTGATTTGACTCAAAAACAGATGAAAAATGCGTATGACAATCTGAAAGCCAAATACACAGGATGGGTGTATTTGAAAAACAAAACTGGAAACATATACAATGCTCAGACAAATACTTTTAACTTAACAAATGAGGAATGGGAGGAATTTAAAAAGGTATGTTTGTGACCAATATTTTTTTTCACATCTAACTATAAACAAAACCTATAACTTTTTTTTTACTTTGGGTTTAGGGGCATCCAAAGGCTGGATCATTGAAAACAGTTCCATTGCCTTTTCCAGAACTTTGTGCACAATTGTTTGATGGTAATGCTGCCACTGGGATGCACAAGTGGACCTCAACCCAAACATCAGTGGTTGGATCATCTTCTTGTCATCGTCCCAATCCACTTTTGCTTATGGACACCGTTTTGCATGGCATAGATGATGATGATGCCGACACTGGTCATCAGACATTTGAGCATACTCCTGAGCCTACTGAGCCTACTCCCGATCCTATTTCTGAGCATACTCCTGAGCCTACTCCTGAGCATACCACCCAGCCTAATCCAAAGAAAAAGGCAAAATTTTCAAAATCATCTACCTTTGAGGATGAATTAGGACGTGATATGCAAAAGGCACTACAATATTTGATTAAAGGCAAAGAAGGGCGAACAGTTGATGAGTGTTTAGAGAAGCTAAAGTTGGTTGGGTTAAACCCGGTAGATCCCTTATTTTTAGCTGCTTACCATATTTTTGGTCGGTCACCAGACATGAGGGCGGCATGGATGGCATTGCCAGAAATTCCAGAGGTATTAAAAGGGTGGATCGAGATGGAGGCTACAAGTTCAGGACTAATAAAGAAGTGAAGAAGATTATTTGCTTGTGTTATTTGCTTATGTTATATTGAAAACATTATTTGCTTGTGTTATGTTGAAAACATTGTTTGCTTTTGTTATGTTGAAAACATTGTATGCTTTTGGTTGTGTTTAATGGTTGTTTGTTTGTGTTTAATGGTTGTTTGTTTGTGTTTAATACAGGATCATCATGGATTATGATAAAAAATTACTTATCGTTATTCTTATTTACTTGTATGTCCATTTTATTCGGAAGAGAGGTTTGAAAAGAATGCGGGACAATGATTCGGCTATGACGGGACATACATACACGTTAGAGTTATTGCAAGGAAATCCCAAACAATGCACTGAACTGCTACGTATGTCTCGTGAATCCTTTGTCCGACTATGTGCACATTTTAGAATGAAATATTCGTTAAAGGATAGTAAACATGTATCGGTTGAGGAGAAGATGGCTATGTTTTTGATGATAATTGGTCATAATCAACGTTACGTGGTTATCAAGTGTAGATTTCAACACTCAAAGCAAACAATTCATAAATTTTTTTATGAAGTCTTGGATAAAATGATGCTTTTCGCCAAAGATATGATAGTACCAACTTCATTCAATCCGAATCCAAACATTCCAGGACATAACAAGAGGCTACGACGGGTTTTTAAAGGTGCGGTTGGTGCACTAGATGGAACTTTAATACATGCTGTTGTCCCCACTAGTAAACAAGATTTATATAGAGGAAGGGGGAAAGGGGATTGTTATCAAAACGTATTAGCAATTTGTGACTTCAACATGATTTTTACGTTCATTGTGGCCGGTTGGGAAGGGGTAGCACATGATGCTAGAATATTGTCAGAGGCATTAGCAGATCCACATGCACCATTTCCGATTCCACCACCGGGTATGTTTATTGTTTGTTAAATATTTCTATCTTAGTTTAATACCTTAATTAATTGTATTTTTATACAGAGAAATATTATCTTTGTGATGCCGCGTATGCACATATACGAGGATTTATGGCTCCGTATCGTAATGTGAGGTATTGGCTTGGAGATTTCCGTCGGAGATGTGCATTGACCAATAAAGAGAAATTTAACCATGCACATGCAAAACTTCGGAATGTCATTGAGCGTGCTTTTGGTGTTTTGAAAGCCCGATTCCCTATATTGAAGAGGATGGCACCATTTCCGTTGGTTACGCAAAGGAACATCGTCATAGCATGTTTTGCGTTACATAAATTTATAAGGAAAGAGGGCTTCAGCGATGAGTTCTTTACAGAATACGATCAACCGAATGTGTCGTTAGGAAATAGCAATGTGCACGTTGATGCTGATGAAGAAGAGGTTGAGGTACACGGTACTGCATCGGATCGAGAATATATGACCCAATTACGAGATGAAATTGCCGAGCAATTAATGCAAATGCAGAGTACGGAACAAATTGGTTGAAAAAGTGTTATTGTTTTTATTTTAAAAAACGTTATTGTTGTTATTTCAGTGTTGTAGAACTATTATTTAAATTTAAATGTCGAAAAAACGTTATTGTTGTTATTTCAGTGTTGTAGAACTATTTATTTTAAATTTCAGCTTATTTCAGCAAACTGCAGAAGTTAAAAAACAAACAGTCTTCCTCTTGCAGACTGCAGACCTTTGGTCCACCTCTTCTCCTGCAGATGTCTGCAGATGTGGTTCGCAGACTGCAGACCTTTTCCTGTAGAAAAAACAAACAGCACCTTAGTTATTATTTGTCAGATCATTGTGTAACTCATAATTATTTATTTCAATATTTATGATTATCATATTTATTTACAATAGTTAGTTAAAGTAATTAACTAAATGATTTTTGCCTTAATTATTCAAATATGTTTACACCTAAATATTCAAATGGTAATAATTACATTACCTAAACCACATTTACAAACTTTGGTATATTATTTTTAATATACAACTTTTATATTAATTCGACTTATCGTAAAAACTCTAAATTCCCCAAATCGACTTAGCAAACCCTAATGCCTAGACCTTAGTTACCTTAGACTTTTTAGACACTTCCTTATTAGTATTCTTACACATTATAGGTTGAATTCCTCGGAATTCCCATTACTTAGCTCACGACCGCTTAAGTTGGATTTTGAGCGCTTTCGCTAACTGTGAGTATATCTTTCCCCTTTTTACTGTTTTACTATTCTGGGGTGACTCATGTACTTACTATCAAGTTTCTATTTCTTTTACTAAATGCAATTCTCGTGTGTGTTTGCTTTATGTTAATTGGTGTGTCTATGACTTGTCAAAATCATTAACCGCTGGGCGGCCTAGCATTTCAATGAATAGTACTATGGTATACCCCCTTGAGACTCTGTTGAGAGAATCTTGGTCATTGTCTTGTTAATTCATTATTCAGTTGGTTAGTCATGTGTTAGTCATTATTCATAGGTTTGGTTTTGAACGGATATTACTTATTACATAATTGCAAATGGTACCGCACATGAATTGCTAAACACTTTTTCTACTATATTTATTCAAACAGGGTATGCTCACCAATACAACTTTTGTATTGACCAAATTATTTTGTACATGTTTCAGGTTGTTTTGAGATGCATCCTTTAAGCTTTCGGATTTATATTTAGATTTTGATTCATTGTATTTCAATTTAGTTGGCAGTTAGAATCGTTGTATTTCATTTCAATGTAATAAATTATTAAATCAATGTATTCAAATTTACACTTTAGTCCATGAGCTATTAAACAATCGTCACTACGTGACACCTCGATGTTTCCGCCATCGGTTGGGGTGTTACAGATTGGTATCAGAGCCATGGTTATAGAGAATTAGATTATTAGAATGCCTTTTAGCCTAGTCTATAACTAAGCTTATTTTTCACGAGTCCTCTTGTGTACATTTATTTTATTTCTTATATTTTCTTTCAAGATATGTTCGCTATGATTCTTTCTCGTTATTCTTTCGGTATTTTGTTTGGAAAAGAAGACACTCGTATTTCACAAACGAAACGATATCACCAACTTAGGAGTGACATCCATACCTTGGTGATTAGTTTCACTCCTCTATATGTTATTTATCTTAAGGATATATCTTTGAGATAGGAGTGACATCCACACCTCAAAGAGTATTTCCTTCAAAAAGAAACTTAACCACTAAGCTGGGGGTGATATCCTTAACTTAGTGATTGGTTTCATTCCTCAATTGTATTCAATTTTGAAATACATCTTTGAGTTAGGAGTGAAATCCACATCTCATGGATCTATTTTCGCATCTCGTCTTTAGTCTCGCTAAAGGTTTTGAAATTTACCAGTGACGGGGTATGTGCAATCGGGAAAAATGACCATTCACTCATAGGTTCAAGTACGCTCCCCACAAGTCACTAATAATATTTCAATCTCTTTGGCTAGTCACCAGTTTCATTAGAAATATTTTCAGTATCACATTTTTGATATATTTTTCATTTGTTGTTTGAAACTTTTATCATAATTTTCTATAATGAAATTATTATGTCTTTTGAGTTTTCTCTATTAATAGCTATTGCTATTTGTGCATTTTTTCCGTTTTCCATTAGTGACTCTTAAGTTTTGTTTAACATTTGGATTTTAAGTTCTATCTCTTGATGTTTTATATACTCATTGATTATTCGCTTTTGGATATTTTTTTTCATCATCATTATTAAAACTTTTATCCGCTATATTATCGCATTAAAACTTACACTATTTTCATTTATGCTTTGTGACTTTTACACTATTGTCGCATTGACTTTTATCATTCACGTCATTTCTAAATCTTGGTCTTTTGAAAACACATTTGATTTATATGGTTTTCGAGAAAAGAAACTTGCGACTGAAAATATGCATTATGATAATTTTCAACTCAACTTCTTGTAAATACATGAAAGTATGTACTTACGAAGTCTTTTCATGTGAAACTGTTTGAATCTAAAAAGTTATTCTCATACATCACTACTATACTTTCAACTATATCACAAAGTTCGAGTAAAACTACATTTTGTATTATAAACAATAATTTATCTTTTACACTTACACTCTTTCAGTCGCAAAACTTTTGGTCTAAACATTGGACATATTCTTATCGAAATGTTGCTAAATGTCTTTTATCATATAATGCATATATGTAAAACTAACTAAATTTAAACCCTTATGTCAGTAGATTATACGTCTGTTTTGCGTACTCCCATTTGCCGTAAACTTTATTATTTTTGCATCACTTTATTCATAGTTATTTCTAACACGTTATTTGTGATTATTTTTCACACTGTTTATTTGCAAGAGTTAAATTCGTTTACTTTCATTTTGCACAACTGTGCGAATTACTCGATTTATATTACACTATTCGTTCATTCGAAATTTTTGTATACTTACATGAACGCATATTTGGTATGCATATTTTTTTCCTGTTTTTGAGCAAAACCCGGTTATACTTTACATTATTTTGTTCATCATCATGGCCAACGAACATACTAGTTGATAACTCGTATGGGGTCTAAGCCAGTGCCCACGTACGACTCGGATTAGAGTATTTATTTAATCCGAGGGGAACGGTGAAATTCTCAGAGTTTATCAATAAGAGTGTTTAGAGCCAACGATGTGAACAACAGTTACCGGTTAAGGATGAACCCGAAAGGGAAGAACCTCTAACTATGTCTATTACTTACATGTTACTCTCATTACGGTAAAAGGGTAAACCCGGAAGGGAAGAACCTCTAACTATGTCTATTACTTACATGTTACTCTCATTATGGTAAAAGGGTAAACCCGGAAGGGAAGAACCTCTAACTATGTCTATTACTTACATGTTACTCTCATTATGGTAAAAGGGTAAACCCGGAAGGGAAGGACCTCTAACCATGTCATGATTGAACATTATTTCATTACAGTGGCTATTACATATTGGTTGCACACATTTATTTCATGTTAGGGTTATGGAAAAGCATAACACCCTAGTGTAAGGTAAATCGATGATTACGGTCCGGAACGCAATCATGGGCTTACAGGTACATGAGGGTGGTGTGTGATTCTACTTAGGCTATTGGTAGACAATTAGTACGAATCCAAAGTATCGGGAGTGTGGTGGGTCAGCTGCGGTACACCCTATATATAAGCATAAACGATACTGCGGGAGCGGACTAGGAGTCTGACCAAGAACCTATCCATTACTTTATACTTATCTCTTCATTAGAACAGTGGGCTAATAGCTAGCATTTTCGATGGGAACGTTCTTACGTGAGCTTCATTCGTCTTCCTAGGGTCTTTCTCTTGACCACCCACACAGAAAACACAAATCTTGTATACCCTTACACGCTCTGTTATTTGAAATCTTGTTACGTACCTTAATAAAGTTCAGTAAGAAACCTTTCTAAAGTAGGGGAGACTGCTTCATTAGTACCTCTGTCCCTCACCTGTTACACATTCCCAAAATTTTTCTCATTTAAACTCTCAACTTTCTAACTTTGGATTAACTGTTAAAAGAATTTGAAACTTTTACTTTGGGTATTAGACAACCATTTTAAATTGTGTCGAATCATAAATGATGAAATTTCTTTTAAAAATCTAACTAACTTTTATAATGCCTTTTGTTTCATAGTAACCTCCACTTGAAGGAAATTTCAAGACGAAATTTTCTAAAGTAGGGGAGACTGTGACATCCGTCACCTTCGCCTTTCGTCAAACTGACAATAGTAGCCTTCAAATATTTTCAAATTTAACCCTTGCAAATTTCGCCATTTTCAAATTTAATTTTAGAGCGAACAAAAAATTTATCTTTTATATTAATGATGGATCGGGTATAAGATTTAATCAAATACCTATCTTGAAACGTCTACGCAATAGATTCTATAAAACTTTCAAGTTTATAAAGTTTTAGAAATTCTTGGTTAAATAAATAAAACTTGGTTAAGTTTTATGTAGAATAAAATCTAACCTTGTTAAGTTTGTTAGATCTTAAAAGGAAAAATTAACCAAGAGTTATATAAAACTAACTTAGTTATAATTGAGGGGCCAAAAGTGTCAAGGCACAAAATTTTTAAAAGCTGAAACCATCCCTCCCTGTTTCCACGTTTTTTCCGGCGGGTTGGTTCCGGCCGGCAATTATTTTTCCGGCGAACACCTAGTTTAAGTTTTAAACCGTTTTAACATCTAAAACTGAATGCTTTACGTTACTACAAGCTGGTCCAACACATTACTGCCATTAAATCAATGTTTAAAACTGTTTTGATGAACCATTAATCGATTTTAAAGAGGGTAACCGACCGGAATATTAATCGACTCAAAAACCGTCATGAAATCGAACATTACTATAAATTAATCTTTGCATCATGTTTCTGCACGACTACACATTCTAAACCACTAAAATATCGCCCAAATCGCGTCTGTATGTGTCTATAATCGACTCACAAAAGCTCGCCTCTTGTCTTTATTCTTCGGGCTTCAACCGTACTTGTAAGTCCAAATTATTCATTCAATATCATTTAGTTTTCTGTGGGGAACAAAAGCCCTATGAGTTCTTGGGTTATCGTATCTGGATTTTGATTATTGAAAAGGAGGTTAGGGTTTGGGTTCTTAGGTTTTAATTTGGGGAAGAACATGTCTTTTAACAATATGTTAAATATATTTATGTATGAATAAAACCAACAAAACACTATTATGGTATAGTGGTTTGGTTTATGTTGTTCATTGCAAGAGGTCAGGAGTTCGATCCCCACATGAAGCCTCCTTCTTTCTGATTTTTTTTTCATTATTAATATATTATTTTTCCTTTATTTTAATCATTTAAAATTCATTCAAACTTAGAATATTCATAATAAATTCATTTTTGATCCAAAAATTATGAAAATTTAGGTGAAATATCTTGGCACCATAAAGAAAATTACCACACTTTTATTTTCTGGAAAATGTTTTATTTTTATATTTTTATTGAATTAAATTATTTTAATCATAATTAATTGATTAAAAATTCATTTTTAATGATTTTAATCTCAAACTTTTTGAGAAATTATTTCTTATCACCATGAACTGAAATAAAAATTATTGGTTCCGAAAACACTTAATTTTATTAATTTTCCTATTTTTAATCATTTAAACATGATTTAATTTCATTAAATCACTTTTAAATATAAATGAGTTTATAAAAATTATGGGAAAATTATTTTCATTGAGTTACATCAGAACGCATCCATTTTCTATAAAAATAGTATTTTTTGATCATGTCTTGTATTATTAGTCTTATTTATGTTTAATTAGACATAATAATCATTTATTTATTTATACTATTAAATATCTATTTTATAAATACTTTTCTTATAAAATAGAAATATTTATTATGTTTGAAAGACTTAGTTATTATTTGTCAGATCATTGTGTAACTCATAATTATTTATTTCAATATTTATGATTATCATATTTATTTACAATAGTTAGTTAAAGTAATTAACTAAATGATTTTTGCCTTAATTATTCAAATATGTTTACACCTAAATATTCAAATGGTAATAATTACATTACCTAAACCACATTTACAAACTTTGGTATATTATTTTTAATATACAACTTTTATATTAATTCGACTTATCGTAAAAACTCTAAATTCCCCAAATCGACTTAGCAAACCCTAATGCCTAGACCTTAGTTACCTTAGACTTTTTAGACACTTCCTTATTAGTATTCTTACACATTATAGGTTGAATTCCTCGGAATTCCCATTACTTAGCTCACGACCGCTTAAGTTGGATTTTGAGCGCTTTCGCTAACTGTGAGTATATCTTTCCCCTTTTTACTGTTTTACTATTCTGGGGTGACTCATGTACTTACTATCAAGTTTCTATTTCTTTTACTAAATGCAATTCTCGTGTGTGTTTGCTTTATGTTAATTGGTGTGTCTATGACTTGTCAAAATCATTAACCGCTGGGCGGCCTAGCATTTCAATGAATAGTACTATGGTATACCCCCTTGAGACTCTGTTGAGAGAATCTTGGTCATTGTCTTGTTAATTCATTATTCAGTTGGTTAGTCATGTGTTAGTCATTATTCATAGGTTTGGTTTTGAACGGATATTACTTATTACATAATTGCAAATGGTACCGCACATGAATTGCTAAACACTTTTTCTACTATATTTATTCAAACAGGGTATGCTCACCAATACAACTTTTGTATTGACCAAATTATTTTGTACATGTTTCAGGTTGTTTTGAGATGCATCCTTTAAGCTTTCGGATTTATATTTAGATTTTGATTCATTGTATTTCAATTTAGTTGGCAGTTAGAATCGTTGTATTTCATTTCAATGTAATAAATTATTAAATCAATGTATTCAAATTTACACTTTAGTCCATGAGCTATTAAACAATCGTCACTACGTGACACCTCGATGTTTCCGCCATCGGTTGGGGTGTTACACTTGCCAAAGGGATGACTATTACATTTTTCTATAAACTCAAACATGGTTTTCCATCCTGAGTGTCCGCAGACGTTTATCTATGTACAATACAATCAGAACTACCTCTACACATACGTTTACAATTGGTAGAGATCTATATGCCTGCTCGAGAGTTGGGTACATTTTTAGATACACCTTCTTAAATACAATCATACGTATAATACATTACCTGATATGTTTCGATACACATACATCTTTTCTTAAACTATGAAATCTGATACTTGAGATTCAATGCCTATTCTATGCTACTTTCAAACTTGATCCTACATGAAACTTGTTTATCCATGGAAGCTAAGATTTAATTATGAATAAGACTAGATTTTCCCATGATATTGAAAATGGATATCCTATAATACTTGTAATTTTCTATTTTCTATAAACTTAATTTCTCACTTAATGCATATAAATCGTTATAAAAACATTCTATCCACAAATTTGAACTCAACTAACCTAAAGACTCAAACGTAACCATCGTAATGCTCATGTTGAATCTCCTTTAAACTTGGGAAAAGTAAACGATCCCTTTTTATTTCAATAAATGCATAACATTTACTTCGTGGATTACACTTATAGTAATTATAGGAATACATCTCATTAGGATGTAGTCTTCCATAGCCCATACCTAAATCCATATGTGCTTATATTCATATACATGCTTTGTTTCGTTAATACTTGCCAACCTACCTACATACATCATCATTACGTTATCAAGTCGTCACATATTAACGTGTTCTTTTCACAAATATAATGACTAGCTCTTAGAGTTAGGACGCATTTACGTCATATTCGTCGTTTTATTTCGAGTTAGTGTAATAGAAGGACATAACACCCTAATGTAAGGTAAATTGACGATTGCGGTCCAGAACGTAATCATGAATTTACAGGTACATTGAGGTGGTGTGAAATTCTATTTAGTGTTGTTGGTGGATGCTCAGTACGGATTCGAAATACCGAAGGTGTGGTGGGTTAGCTGCGGTACACCCTATATATAAACACTAATGGCATATCGAAGATGTGGCTGAGGGTCGGACCAAGGACCAACTCTAGTCAGTCTGACCAAATCACAATAAGCCTTATCCTAAGTCTAAGCATAATAATTAGAATATTAATTAAAGCACATTTAAACCATGCTCCATTTTGCACAAAAGCTTGTCACACATAAATCCAACAAAGCAAACTACAACCTTTACGCTCACATTCTTCATGGTGTTCGAAAACTTACCAAAAAGTTTGTTCTAAATAAATTTCGAGAAGAAATTTTCTAAAGTAGGGGAGACTGTAACGCCCCACTTTTCCCGAATAACATAATAATAATTTTATTTATTTATTTATTCATAAAACGATTTTTTTATTCATTAACAATATTATCTCATTAACAAATTCACCAACAAGTTAAAATATTTAATTACGCCATACACTGACGCGGTGAGAATACACCGGATATTAAACGACTAGTCGATTCTAAATCTAACGAATTTAAATATTTTATACATTCCAAACACTCGTTTGAATCAAGTTATATAAATAAATTATATGAAATAATTATTCTATTGATTAAACGAGTTCGGTTCATAAACGAGACTCGAGCCAGTAACTAGTTCGTTTAAGCAATAACTTCCCACCTAACTCAACTAACAAACCCTAACTATATAACATCTCAATCTCCATCTCCCCTCTCATCCCCTTCACCAAAACCCTAGTCACCATAAAATACTGTGACAACCTGCACCCTTCACTTTTCATAAATGTGCATAATTGGTTCCTCAACTATTTCAAAATTTTCATTTTTAACCCTCGTATTTTAATAGGACCAAAATTCACAATTTAATAAAACTTATAATTTTTATAAGTAAAAGTATGCACGTTTTATACTCACATCTACACCCGAGCACGTATGTTTCAGACCTTGATACTCAAAGCCCTTAATTTTCGGTCCTAAAACAACTTAGAAACAGAAGGAAACAAGTCTATAACTTAAAATTGATTAAATTAGAAAATTATTTTTTTAGCCCTCGCAGTCCGCTAAGACAGTCAAACAGTCAAAATCCTAGTCAAAGTCCTAGTCAAAGTCTCAGTCAAAATCCTAGTCAAAGTCCTAGTCAAATAGTCAATTCATCATAAAACCTTACTTTATGGTGTTGACCAATTTTAATGGCTAATTGAATCCAAAACTAGTATAAAAACCCACCTATGACCCATTACACTTTGCACCTCTAAATCGATGTTTCAATTCGATTAAACTCTCCCTCATACATTTCTTCTAGAGTATATTACTTCTACATTTGAAGCTTTGATTATAAGCTCTTGTAATTGGCGAATTGGAAGCTTGATATTTTTCCTATTCGGTTTCTTTTCTTCTATATTGGACTAGTTTCGTTGTTGAATCTTTGGATTGCTCGCATTTTCACGCTTGCTTAGTCATCTAGTCATCTAGCGAAAGTGAGTATTTCCTATCCCCTTTTTGCTTTTATTCATTTTTGGGGTGTTACATGTACACTTATACAAATTACAAATACAAGTTCACATTTTTACAATACAATTCTAGTACTATGTGCATTTGCGTACAAACGTGCTTTATGCTTAGACATTACATGTAGAATACATTTGTACTTAGTGAAATCATTAACATTGTACAAGCCGACCTTAACATTGGATAGCGCTATTGGATTGACAACCCGCCTAGGTTGATTCTCCCCATTTTTCATCGGAGAATCCGTGGTCATTGTTAAGTTATTATCCATTTATTGGATAAGTACACCGCCGTTCATTTAGTACATTATACAGTCACATGATTGATTTCGCTCATTTGTATGTTACATAGTTTACATAATTGCACTGTAGCTTTGCACTTGAATTGTATACCATTTTTTTCCAACTTATTATATGTATTAAAACTAGGAATGCTCACCAACATTTCTTTTGTTGACAAAACCTATTTTGTACATGTTTCAGGTGCAGTTTGATCTTAGTTCCATAGCATTGGATTTTAGTGCTTGCTTTTAATAAGTTATTTCAATTTTCATGTTTCGTTCAGACTTTTGTATTTTTCCCATTTCATCTATGTAAGACAATTAAAATTATTCAATAATATATTTAAATTTTAGTACCATGTGCTTTTGAACAATCGTCACTACGTGACACCTCGATGATTCCGCCATCGGTTGGGGTGTTACAAATACTACCCTCATATCCCTCATTCTTTCCTTAATCTAAACCACTCCTCCCAAACTCTCCCTTCTCCTACTCTAGAAAAGCAGACATCAGCTTCACGACAACACCAAGAACCACCACACTGGTGGTCATCGACTACCTAATCCTCTCCCTCATTCGAGCCGCCGCCAACAACCACCACCACTCCAGAAACCGCCGCTGAACACCACCTGAGCCGCCAACCACCACCCTTACTCTCCTCTCCTTCTACTCCCTGCCCTCTTCCCTCCGGCCCCTGTTACGCCGCCGCCGCCGCCGATAACAACCAATAACAAAGCAGCGGCAGTAGCGATACAACAGCACAGAGACCCAACCCAGGTCTGGTTGGGTTCGGATTATCATGGTTGACAGGTCAAGGTACTCGAAGGGTCTTGTATCATGTTGTTTAGTTTAGGTTTGGAAGTTGGGTTCGGGACTCGTTTGGGTTATTCTTTCTGTTCGTTCCATGTTGATTCCGATTGGGTTCCATTGGGTCTTTTCTCCGGGTCAGATCTGTATTGGTGCAGCGATGGGAATAGTGTTTCCGGTCGAGCGGTTTTGAGTCAACAAGGTGTATGGTCAGATATAATATTGCGCTTAGTAGGGTGGAGGATGGTTCGGTTGAGGTGGCGCCCGGTTGTGATGGCCTCGGCTGTAAGTTGGGTTTCGAGTAGTTTTATTCAGATTCATGTTGGGCCTTGTTTTCTTGTCTATTTTCTTCTCGGTCAACATTGTTCAACAAATTTGGTCATTGAGCCGAGATCGGGTCTGGTCAAAACTGGTTAACACTCAGTTCGAGACGCGTACGTGTCGGTTCACAAGCTTATTCGTGGGAAGGTATAACGCGCGTCATGTCTTTGTTTTAATTACCTTGCATTTTATTATTTATATATATAAACATATATTCTAAATCCGTAACGAACCGAACCGACTTGTTTATGTAAAACACTTATGTTAATGAATATATGGGATATTCGAATAGGCGAAGCATATAAATACTTATACGTATACTTGTACTATTAACACGATTATTCAAGTCTAATACTAGTCGTTTTTACCATTTTGTCTTCGGACTAATAAATAATAACTTACTCGTGTGCAAACGATTTTAATTACATGTTGAACTACATATATAAACATACCACCTATTAAAATGTATAATTTCTCATTATTCTAGTGTTAATGAATTTAACCGTTTGTCGTATATATAATCGCTTAGCTAAATAATGTTGTGATTAAGAAATTGACGTTTGAGTTTTGAGATAAAATAGACGACTTGTGTTGTATGGTTTCTTACAAAAACAGAGGAGACTCTGCCCAAATTTTTATAAAAATATAAGCAACATATCGTATGGTCAAATCTATTATTTGGTACAATTAAAGCTATATTTTACAAATAGATTATATTCAAATTCTATATTATCATAATAGAATTATATATCTACAATAACAGAGGAGACTCGTGCATTATTTTCATCATCCAAAATATTTGTTTCAGAATTGGTTTAGAGACGCTATTTTGAATACTATATTAAAGGCATATACTTTGTGTGATTATACATAGACATACACCTTTCAAGAAATTAATCTAAGTATTATCGGTGAGTTCATACTTGTCCCCTTTTTACTCTTTATCACTTTTGGGGTGTAAACATGTATCATATGCAAAACACACTAATACTTTCATAAACACACATGCTCAATCTATAAAACATACTTATATGCTACTTGTCATGCTTATGATTCTTAGATACTTAGACATAAATCATTAACTATTGTTAGCCCACTTAACATGTATAGCGCTATAGGACTAGCACACCGCCCCCTTTATGGGTCATTGTTAAGATTTAAATGGCCTAGCATGAATATGCTAGGTATACACAGTGGTACTCGCGGGGTTTGAGTTATGTCTTTTGTATGATATGTATGTGCAATGCTATAGTATGAGATTTGAGTAAACCATTCTAAAATACTATGTATGTAAACCAAAACTAGTATGCTCACCAATAATTTATGTGTTGACGGATACTTTATACATGTTGCAGGAAAAGCTTGATGAGACGATACAAGAAACATCACTTAGGATTCGGCCTTAGAAACAAACGAAACAATCTTTATTTTACTTCATGTTTAAGTTAATGTATTTTTTCTCATGAACAAATTGTATACTTGTTGAATCTTAGATATGAATGAAATCTATTTTAATCTATTATCACAATTTAGTGCTATGAAGTCTTTGAACTATCTATCACAAGTCTCACCTCGATGTTTCCGCCATCGGTTGGGGTGTGACAATAAGGATTTCGAAGAATGATGTTCAAACAACAAAACGGCAACAAAATATAGAACTTACAATTGTGTTTAAGGATCAAAAATAGCAAGAACAGGTCGAACGTTTAACCGACGAATTGAAAGCTTCTGGAAGTTTTTATTTGATGTTTTTTTGTGGGTTTGGAGCGTGTAAAGGTGTAGAAAACTATTGGAACGTTCAGTATATATAGAGGACGATTAAAAGTGGTTTAATGATGCAAATTAAACTATCCGGTGGTTACACTCATAACCCGGATTCAAACTAGCATTAAACAACACTATTAAGTTGGTATTGTGATGGGAATTAATCATTTAAGGTGGAGAAACGAAAATCCAACCATTTAATCGAGATGAAATGCGTTAAAAACCATTAGTTACCTTCGCCGGAATTTAGCTCCGGTGACCGGAAGTTTGATCGGAAACAGAAGAAGAGGGAAGGAAGGATTGAGTTTTTGAAACTTTCATAAAATGGCAGAAATAGTCCCTCCTTGACTAACTTGGTTAATATTATAACAACTTGGTTGAATTTTCCTTTGTAAAACTTTAACTTAGTTAAACTAAGTTAACTAAAATGTTTTTAAATTTTATAAATCTTAAACTTTTAAAACTTTTTACTAGTTTCACTAAATAACTAATATTTTTCTTTTTTTTTATAAATGCCAAAATATATCATGATTAAATAATGTATTCATATACGTGTTCGGTTAAAATGTAAACATTTCCAAATAATAGTCGAAAGAACTCAACTTTTATTAGATTAAAAAACATAGGAAGTACACGGACTAGATTTGACAACTTGATAAAAGATAAGGGTGACGGTTGTCACAGTCTCCCTTACTTTAGAAAATTTCATCTCGAAATTCCTTTCAAGTGGGGGTTTCTATGAAACAAAAGATGTTGTAATAAAACAAGTAGGTTTTTAAGAATGCATCAGTTATGATTTGACAATGTTTAAAGTAGTGGTTTAATATCCAAAGCAAAAGTTTCAAAATCCTTAACATTTGACCTAATGTTAGAAAGTTGAGAATTTACAATAAAAAAAAAAGAATTTGGGAAAGTATATAACTAGTGAGGGCAGAGGCACTGAGGAAGCAGTCTACCCTACTTTAGAAAATTTCTTACTGACTTTATTCGGGTATACAACAAGATTCCAAGTAACCGAGAGTGTGAGTGTATACAAGAATTTAGCTTTTTGTGTGTGGTCAAAAGAAAGATTCCAAGGAAGGCAATTTCTTAATGAAAATGATAGCCGTTGGTCAACGACCTATTAAAGAGGTCGGGTCCAACGCTATTAAATAGCCCAAAATGTGAAAATGTAGAAAAATAATGGGTAGG
This sequence comes from Ambrosia x helenae, assembly GCA_030844895.1. Taxonomy (NCBI): domain Eukaryota; kingdom Viridiplantae; phylum Streptophyta; class Magnoliopsida; order Asterales; family Asteraceae; genus Ambrosia; species Ambrosia x helenae. Next base: position 37,632,949 of record CM061227.1, read on the forward strand.
TTCTTGGTCAGACTCCTAGTCCGCTCCCGCAGTATCGTTAGTGCTTATATATAGGGTGTACCGCAGCTAACCCACCACACAACCAATATCTTGGATTCGTACTGATTGTCCACCAAAAGCCTAACTGAAATCATACACCACCCCCATGTACCTGTAAACCCATGATTACGTTTCGGACCGTAATCACCGGTTTACCTTACACTAGAGTGTTATGCTTTTCCACGACACTAACATAAGTGATACATGACACAACGCGTGCAACTAAAATGTGTTAAGCAATAGGTACTTCTCAAGTATAAGATGCGGTTAGAGGTCCTTCCCCTTTCGGGTTCACCGAATAACCGTAATGAGAATAAAGTGTAAGTATCAAGCACGGTTAGCAGTCATTCCCCTTTCGGGTTCACCCGCACAAATAACCGGTCAATTTCTGTTCAAATCGTTTGGCTCTAAACACCCATATTGATAGACTCTAAGGATTACACCATTCCCCTCGGGTTAGAGGAGTACTCCGACCCGAGTCGTACGTGGGCACTGGCTTAGACCTCATGCGAGTTATCAATTAGTATGTTCATTGACCAAGATGATGAACAAAATAATGAAAAAGTATAACAAGGTTTTGTTCAAAATAAGAAAGTATGCATACAAAATATGCGTTCAAAATATGAGTTCAAAATATATAGCATAAAATTTCGATTCGAAAGACCAATATAACATAAATCGAGTAAACCGCACAATTGAACAAAATGAGAGTAAACGAGTTGAATTAATGCTCAAAATCAGTGATGTAAGAATAACTGCTAATAAATAGTGCGATAATAACCGCAAATAACGCGTAAGAATAATCACCAATAAAAGAATAATTCGAGGATAACCATAAATAAGATAATGCGCGAACATAACTATAAATAAAATGATGTAAGAATAAAATAATGAAATTTACTGCAAATGAGAGTGCGCAGAACAAACGTATAGTCTACTGGCATGAGGGTTTAAATTTAGTAGTTTTTGCATATTTTTACTATATGATTAAAGACATTTAGCAACATTCCTATAAGGATATGTCCAAAAGTTTTGCGACTGAGAGTACAAGTATAAAAAGATAAGTTTTCGTTTATAATACATAGCTAAAAGAATAGTAGTAATGCCGTGTGAGAATAACTATTTAAAAGTCGAAGAATGTTTTGGATGCAAAAACAAATTCGCATACGAGGTTTCCGAAAATACACACTTTCATGTGTTTACAAGAAGTTGAAAGTTGTTATAAGGCATTTTATTAATTGTAAGTTTCCTCATTTTCTTTTCCTGAAACATACATTGGATCCGTTATATGAAAACAAGAAGGTTTACATTTGACTTGTAAATATGCAAAACAAGTTTATAAGAGAAAACCATATAACTCAAATGTGTTTCAAAAGATCAAGATTTAAAAATGGCGTGAATGATAAAAAAAAACAACGTGTATGACACGAATAGATACCAAAAAAAAAAAAAATCGAGGCTTCAAAATAACGTGGATGCGAAAAGCTTATAATTACATAACATTTCTGAAACAAATTTCAAGCTTTGAAAAGAAGATCGAGTCACAGCAAGGAAAATGATAAGGATTGTGAATAACGTGTAAGTTTCTAGTCTCCACTATAGCCGGTAACCTAGCTTCAAAAACCCAAATCAACATTGAAAGTCCACGGCGCACAAATTTCTCGTGCTGCGTTGATTGAGTGAATCAGCTCAGTTTTTTTTTTTTTTTTTAAATATGGTAGAAGTTTATGTGTTGTTTTGAAGACAATGGGGAATCCGGTTTAGTTTAGGTTGATTCTCCTTTATAATGTTTGGAAGGTGTGGGTAGGACACGTATGAATGATCCCGGATGCCTTGACAAATTAGGTTTTTTCTGTATTTAAACATTTCCTTAACATGTAAGTTAAAATTTCATTAAAGTTGAACATTTTCGGTTTTTTATGAAATGTCAAATGTTACCCGTTAGGATTGGTAAGCTTGAAACCTTGGAAAAATTTTACGAAACTTATTCATTGAAAGACCGTTTGTTTGTAAAGATCGTTAAGGCATCTCTTTGGGCTCATAGTTGTAACACCCCAACCGATGGCGGAATCATCGAGGTGCCACGTAGTGACGATTGTTCAAAAGCTCATGGTACTAAAATGTAAATATATAATTATTGAATATTGTTTTACAACATGTGAAATTAAATACAAGACAACAAAAATAAAGATAATTGATTGATTTAATCTAAGTCCAAAGTCCTATGTGAAGCGTCAAGCAGCTTATCCTGAAACATGCACGAAAATAATTTTGTCAACATATGAATGTTGGTGAGTACTAATTAGTTTTGTACATATAGTATAAGTTTGAAAAGGTAGTACAATTCATGTGTCTAGCATCACCAAGGCATTATGTAAACACACAAGTAACCAAACAAGACAAGATCAAATGTAAAGTTTGTACAATGAAATTGATAATGAGCACCACAACACGTGTGAATCTAAAAGAGCACCATAACATAAGTTATGTCTAAATGAGCACCGTAACATAAGTTACGTCTGTATGTAAAGAGCACCATAACATAAGTTATGTCTGTATGTAAAGAGCACCATAACATAAGTTATGTCTAAATGAGCACCGTAACATAAGTTACGTCTGTATGTAAAGAGCACCATAACATAAGTTATGTCTAGATGTATGATTTTGTATGTAAGCTACGTTCATGTTCAAACATAAGCACAAAGATAAACAAGACACGTATATGAATTGTAAATGAATAAAAATGTATGTGTAAATGAATATGAAAGTTTTGTATAGTTGTGCATGAATCACCCCAAAAATTGTAAAGGTGAAAAAGGGGATAAGTAATACTCACCTTAGCAAGGTGTTAAGTCTTGTGTAATTGTATAAGTGTAATCCAACGTTGCCAAGTATCACCCTATGTATAAGGTAACAAATAAGTCTAAGTCTATCTAGTCTATAAGTATTTTCTAGGGCTTCGAATTGGGGATAAGTATTCGTTTGATTAATAAATTAAACGTTTAATAAATAAAAGAAATTTGATAAATAAATGAACAAAAGTCTTTTTGTAATTTTTAAATTAAAGATGGTCACAATATAAAGTTTTAAGTATGAAACGATTTTTTATAAAATTATTTTCTTATAAATAGAATATTAAATCTATTTATTTCAAATTGTCAAAATGTAACTTTAATATTTAAAAATATTAAAATTAAAGAATTTTTAAATTAAAAATTGTATTTCTGTTCCAAATGAATAGAAATAATTTATGAAAAATTTTGGTACAAAAATATTAAAAAAATGAATTTATTAAGATTTATTTATGATTAAAACTAACAAAAAATGATTAAAAATATTAAATAAATGATTTTTCAGAAATAAAAATCATTTTAGAAAAGTTTATTGTTATATAAACTCAGAATAATTTTTGCGGAAATTTATAAAATTGTTTTGATATTTTAATAGAATTTTATAAATATAATAGAATAAACTTGATTTATTTATTAAATATATTAAATAAATAAATTTTTGAAAACTAAAAATTGTAAGTTAAACTTTTTCATCATATTAACTTAAAATAATTTTTGTAGAATTATTAGAAGAGTTTTAATATTTTAAAACGAATTTATAAAATATAAGTATTATATATAACTAATTTGATTAAAAAAAACAAAATAAAGAAAAAGGTGTGCCACAACCGGGACTCGAACCCGCGTGGCTTGTACAGAAGGCACCAGACACAACCACCTGGTCCAGACCAGTGGTTGTGTTTGGTTTTAGTTTATTTAATATAAATATCATACGTGTTCTTCCCCAATTCACCATACGAGCCCTAGAATTTGCAATTGATTAAATCACACAATGTTAACCCAATTAATCATGGGGTAAACATTGTGTGTGGGCCGATCAATGAAACCCACAATTGAAAGTAGACTTACAATGCAGAATTGAAGACTAACGAGTGGTCAAACTCCGAAGTCAATAACTCGAACAGAAAACTACGAACAGTGAGTTGTTATGAGAAATTAGAGGTTTAGAAAGAATGTATGGCGAGTTGTGAAGGTTCAGAAAGGTTCAATTTATAGTGTTATCGTTGTTTTGGAATGTTGTGATTGTTTGACCAAAAAGTCAAACACGCGTGAAATTTACTTGATTATGGAATGATTGTGGCGTATTATCGTAATTGAAATAAATGTTTGTTTGTGTCGTCCAAGGTCAATCATTATTGGTTTCCAAATCTGCCAAAAATAATGTCCAAGAATTAAATTCTTGATTGGTGGGTATGTGCAGCGAGGAAAAAGGAAACAGGTAGCATGATGCCATTTCAGGAAACCTTAAATTTAATTAAAGTCTAGTTCCTACAACAAAAATTATGGCAGTGTAGTGGTTGGTGTTGTGTGTGATAAGAGTTGTACCTGCTGGGACATGGGTTCGACTCATGTCAGCAGCAAAACATATATATATTTTTTTTAACAGACATGAGGGGAAAGGGTTGGGCCAGACTTGGGCTGCTGCTGTTGGGCTCTTTTCTTAGGCTCAGCAGTGGGCTAGGTTAGAAGTTTGTTTGGGTATAGTTATAGTGGTGGGTTTTATGTAGAAGTAAACTTATTATTATTATTATTATGATTATTATTATTATTATTATAGATAAGGATAAAATGCGATGTACAAGATAGGTGCTACAAAATAATAAAGTGTATTTATATATATTAATAATAGTGATAAAAGTGACGGATGCCACAACATCCCCTACTTTTAGAAACTTCGTCCCGAAGTTATTAGAAACATAGGGTTATTGATGTTTGGGTAGAAATTAAGGTAGCAGTGGTTTGGAAAATTCGAATGATTTGGATATGAGGTTTGATAGGTGTGAGTTAAGGATTTGGATTAGGTTCGTCTCGAATAATAAGGAGAATAAGAATCTAGTAAATCACTTAAATTGCAAGTTTTAGGAATCCTAAAATAAATGTACGAGTTGATTGACTATAAAAAGACCAAATGAACTACCAAGTAACTAGAGTTTGTTCCTGGTCCGACTTCCAGTCTCACTTTCAATGCATCATTAGTGTTTGTATACAGGGTGTACCGCAGCTAACCCACCACACCTTTGATACCTTGAAAACGTACTGGACGCCTACCAAAAACTCTAATAGAATTTCACACTACCCTAACGCACCTGTAAATTCATGATTACGTTCCAGACCGGAATCATCAATTTACCTTACATTAGGGTTTTGTGTCCTTCTATGATCCTAATCTAACACACATTAAAGCAAATAAGTTTCACAAGAAGATGACACAACAACACGTTTATCAATGAAATGAGGCTATGTAATGACTAGGTCAATTGCATTGCAATGACTTGTAAGCATAACAGTATTTAAGTATGGGCTACCACTCGTCCGAGGAGCCCTTTAAATGAAGTGTTTATTTGAGTTGCGTGGATAATACACATATGCAAGCAAGTTTGTGAGTACTACAACCATTAAGTGTAGGTGTTATCTTAGTGGCCTATAGAAATAGTTTACGAGTATCATGAATAATTAAATGTTCAATGGGTAGTCAAATTAAGGGAAAAATCGAGTTTCATATACAAACAATGATGTTTTTAGAAAAGCTCTGTAGGATCAAGTATCAAGTTTTTAGTAGTTTGATTTTCATGGAAATTAAGTCCAAACGTTTCAAATAGATGTAAGGTAGAGTCTACGATTAAAATAAACATAACCAAATATGATAAATTTCCAATCTGTGTTCGTACACAATAGTATGCAAGGAAATTTCCAGATGTTATATGCTAATGAGTGCGACAAAATTGGGTACAAAATGATAATAGGATCAAGAAAATGAAAGCGCAAGTGTTGGATTCCCGAGTCTTAAGAAGATTCCATCCATGGCTTAGCCAGTGGGATTAACGTCATCCTGACTGTCTGCTTCGTTGATATTGATATTGAAAGCTCGTCCATGTGCTACCAGGTTTACATTATTCAATTTAGGGCATCGAGGTCGCATGTGGTTAGGGTCTCCACAATGATAACATGCCCGACCGTTAGTAATCGGTAGTGGTTCCTGGGCAGTTGTTTGATGATTATCCTGTGCCCTATCCATTACACGACAAGTGGTGACAAAGTGTCCAAACCTTCCACATCTAGTACATTGACGACATGGAAGACTTGCAGGGTGATGATACTTGCAAGTGTTGCATTGAGGATGGATTCCCGTGTAGGCTTTCTTGATAGGGGGTTGAGTCACCGGATCAACAACAACATGGTTCTGATTATCGCCCATTCGCTTTTTAGAGTTCAAGGAAGTAGTGGCGGCCTTTGCTAAATGGTCTTAGATTGTTTAACAGCATTGGTGGTTTCCTCAGTAGACGTCTTGGTGCCCTTCCTAACCAAGTTTCCTTTCCTTACGTGTTTGTCTGTTAACGTGGCTGCAAGCTGGATGGCTTCCTCCACCGTAGTAGATTTGCTCCCAATGACTACGTCTTGTATTAGGTCAGGTAATCCCTCGATATATTTCTCGATTGCTCGAGAGACCGGGGTGACCATGTGTGGAACCAATATGCTAAGTTCATGATATCGAGTATTATACGCAAGATTCTCACCACTGTCTTGTTTAAGCTCACGAAACTCATCCTCCAGTTTCCTGATTTCGTTCCTAGGGCAGAATTTGGCGATCATGAGTTCCTTAACTTCAGCCCAAGACAAAGATAAAGCAACATCAACGCCCCGATTGCGCTTTTCGTCATTCCACCAGGTTAGCGCTCCCTTTTGAAGGACACTAGTAGCATAGCGAACACGGAGTTCATCAGGACATTCACTGTTCACAAAGGTGCTCTCCATGCTTTCAAACCATTGGAGGAGGCCAGTTGCACCCTCCTCACCAGTGAATTTTGTGGGGTTGCAGGAGTTAAAGTGTTTGAAAGTGCACCGAAATTGAGTTGTACTCCCTGTGTTGGCACTGTTACTATTCTGGGTTATCTCACTGACAAGGTTTGGGATCACTGCAGCAATTTGCTCGGCGACTAAAGATGCGAGGCGACGATCAGAACGTTGTCCAGGAGCACGAACAGTGCGTTGGCTGGCATCATGGAGCATGCGGCGAGCAGACATCTATGAGGCAGTCAATGAATAATCATGAGATTAGAAAATGTAAGTGTATAACCGTACAGGTGATTATGAAGGTATGAACTTGTAAGCAATATAGGAAAATCATGAAATACAAAATATTGTATATGAAACGAGAGAGTATTATTGAAAAACTTGTATAAAATGCTTGGAGTGCCCTTGCCTAGCTGTAAAGCCCAACAAGAACATTGACTTTTCAAAGGAATTGAACCCAATGGTGATCAAGGAAGACATGCTTTAGCCTATAAGTGGACACTCACTCCAGGAATCCCCAGGTAAGCATAACAGGTCCATTATTGGATTTATGCGCTATGCTTGCCTATGCCAGAAAACCCAGTGTACAGGCGTCCACCCTTCCAGATTGCACGTGTTCTATCACACTCATTAAAGCTCAACAACTTTGAAGGAGCAAAATAAGAGTAGGCATTATGCCTAAGAGTGTCTTCATGAAAGGTACTGCTCCTGTTCCATGATGATGTAGACTTTCCACTCCTTGTAGGACACCATCTCTATGCACCATGATGAAAGATGAGGAGAAATAGAGAAGAAGGGAAAGATAGAGGAAGGAATGTAGAGGGAAATGAGGGGTAGGGTAATTTAGGAAACATAATGCATGAAAGTTGAAGTTCGGTTATAGTCTAGGCATCATATCTAATAACCTAGTTCCCTATAACCATGGCTCTGATACCAATCTGTAACACCCCAACCGATGGCGGAATCATCGAGGTGCCACGTAGTGACGATTGTTCAAAAGCTCATGGTACTAAAATGTAAATATATAATTATTGAATATTGTTTTACAACATGTGAAATTAAATACAAGACAACAAAAATAAAGATAATTGATTGATTTAATCTAAGTCCAAAGTCCTATGTGAAGCGTCAAGCAGCTTATCCTGAAACATGCACGAAAATAATTTTGTCAACATATGAATGTTGGTGAGTACCACTTAGTTTTGTACATATAGTATAAGTTTGAAAAGGTAGTACAATTCATGTGTCTAGCATCACCAAGGCATTATGTAAACACACAAGTAACCAAACAAGACAAGATCAAATGTAAAGTTTGTACAATGAAATTGATAATGAGCACCACAACACGTGTGAATCTAAAAGAGCACCATAACATAAGTTATGTCTAAATGAGCACCGTAACATAAGTTACGTCTGTATGTAAAGAGCACCATAACATAAGTTATGTCTGTATGTAAAGAGCACCATAACATAAGTTATGTCTAAATGAGCACCGTAACATAAGTTATGTCTGTATGTAAAGAGCACCATAACATAAGTTATGTCTAGATGTATGATTTTGTATGTAAGCTACGTTCATGTTCAAACATAAGCACAAAGATAAACAAGACACGTATATGAATTGTAAATGAATAAAAATGTATGTGTAAATGAATATGAAAGTTTTGTATAGTTGTGCATGAATCACCCCAAAAATTGTAAAAGCGAAAAAGGGGATAAGTAATACTCACCTTAGCAAGGTGTTAAGTCTTGTGTAATTGTATAAGTGTAATCCAACGTTGCCAAGTATCACCCTATGTATAAGGTAGCAAATAAGTCTAAGTCTATCTAGTCTATAAGTATTTTCTAGGGCTTCGAATTGGGGATAAGTATTCGTTTGATTAATAAATTAAACGTTTAATAAATAAAAGAAATTTGATAAATAAATGAACAAAAGTCTTTTTGTAAGTTTTAAATTAAAGATGGTCACAATATAAAGTTTTAAGTATGAAAATAATTTTTATAAAATTATTTTCTTATAAATAGAATATTAAATATATTTATTTCAAATTGTCAAAATGTAACTTTAATCTTTAAAAATATTAAAATTAAAGAATTTTTAAATTAAAAATTGTATTTTTGTTCCAAATGAATAGAAATAATTTATGTAAAATTTTGGTACAAAAATATTAAAAAATGAATTTATTATGATTTATTTATGATTAAAACTAACAAAAATTGATTAAAAATATTAAATAAATGATTTTTCAGAAATAAAAATCATTTCAGAAAAGTTTATTGTTATATAAACTCAGAATAATTTTTGTGGAAATTTATAAAATTGTTTTGATATTTTAATAGAATTTTATAAATATAATAGAATAAACTTGATTTTTTATTAAATATATTAAATAAATAAATTTTTGAAAACTAAAAATTGTAAGTTAAACTTTTTCATCATATTAACTTAAAATAATTTTTGTAGAATTATTAGAAGAGTTTTAATATTTTAAAACGAATTTATAAAATATAAGTATTATATATAACTAATTTGATTAAAAAAACAAAATAAAGAAAAAGGTGTGCCACAACCAGGACTCGAACCCGCGTGGCTTGTACAGAAGGCACCAGACACAACCACCTGGTCCAGACCAGTGGTTGTGTTTGGTTTTAGTTTATTTAATATAAATATCATACGTGTTCTTCCCCAATTCACCATACGAGCCCTAGAATTTGCAATTGATTAAATCACACAATGTTAACCCAATTAATCATGGGGTAAACATTGTGTGTAGGCCGATCAATGAAACCCACAATTGAAATTAGACTTACAATGCAGAATTGAAGACTAACGAGTGGTCAAACTCCGAAGTCAATAACTCGAACAGAAAACTACGAACAGTGAGTTGTTATGAGAAATTAGAGGTTTAGAAAGAATGTATGGCGAGTTGTGAAGGTTCAGAAAGGTTCAATTTATAGTGTTATCGTTGTTTTGGAATGTTGTGATTGTTTGACCAAAAAGTCAAACACGCGTGAAATTTACTTGATTATGGAATGATTGTGGCGTATTATCGTAATTGAAATAAATGTTTGTTTGTGTCGTCCAAGGTCAATCATTATTGGTTTCCAAATCTGCCAAAAATAATGTCCAAGAATTAAATTCTTGATTGGTGGGTATGTGCAGCGAGGAAAAAGGAAACAGGTAGCATGATGCCATTTCAGGAAACCTTAAATTTAATTAAAGTCTAGTTCCTACAACAAAAATTATGGCAGTGTAGTGGTTGGTGTTGTGTGTGATAAGAGTTGTACCTGCTGGGACATGGGTTCGACTCATGTCAGCAGTAAAAACATATATATTTTTTTAACAGACATGAGGGGAAAGGGTTGGGCCAGACTTGGGCTGCTGCTATTGGGCTCTTTTCTTGGGCTCAGCAGTGGGCTAGGTTAGAAGTTTGTTTGGGTATAGTTATAGTGGTGGGTTTTATGTAGAAGTAAACTTATTATTATTATTATTATGATTATTATTATTATTATTATTATTATTATTATAGATAAGGATAAAATGCGATGTACAAGATAGGTGCTACAAAATAATAAAATGTATTTATATATATTAATAATAGTGATAAAAGTGACGGATGTCACAATAGTGTGCTATTTGTTTTCAAGGCACAAGGTGTATACCAAGTGTGTACCAATTTGGTGAATAGGCTTCTCCAAAATTGGGTCTTTGGGTTTGGTGCCCTTGTGAATAGGCAACACAGAAAATAGTTTGATGAGTCAATTGTTTTAGAGAGTAGTGTATTTGTGTATATTGGGTAGATAGGCATTTATGTATGAGTTTAGTCTGACCAAGAGGAGCTAACTAATGGTAGCTGGCTATGGCTTAGGAAACTAGGTGTAGCTATGTCGGTAAATTAGTATTGGGTAAATGAGGATATATTGTGTTGAGAGTATTGTGAATGCATAAGCGGATACAAAAGGTCATAGTTTAGGGATATACTTTGACATCGATCAAATGAGTTTATAAACATGATTATATAAAACAGGTTGATTAATAAGTTTGGGAAACCATGTTCATTTATTTAACTGTGTGATGACGCAACACTCCCAAAAATCAGGATGTGGTCGAAGTTAAACATAAGGTTAAATTTTTTTTTTATTCATGGGTAAAAATGTTTTAATTTAAGGGAGAAATGCCTAATGTGTAAAAGTCACAAAACATAAATGAAATAATGTAAATTTTAATGCGATAATATAGTGAACAAAAGTCTTAATATTGATGATGAAGAATCCAAAAGCGAATGATTAATGAATAATAGCATATGAAACAACAAGCGATGAAATTGAGTCTTTAGATGATAAACAAAACATAAATATCAATAACATAAAACGTTGGGATTGTTTCCATAGGAAACTTTGACTAACCCAAGTATTTGAAATTTTCTTGTGACTTGCGGGGGCGTGCTTTAGCCTATAAGCGAATGCTCATCCCAAGAGTTCCCATGTAGGTATATGGGTCCCTCGTCTGATTGGAATTTATACGAAATACAAGGTCTAGACAGAAAACTCAGGATGCAGTCGCTCACCCTTCCAGATTGCACGTGCCCCATCACTAGTGAATTCCAAAAATTTAGCGAGATTAAAAACGTGGTATTGAAATAAACATTTGTGGTACGGATATCACTCCTAACTCAAAGATGTATTTTAAACAATCAATGTGGAGGAGTGAAACTCAAACTAGTCACTAAATTAAAGGATATCACTCCTAGCTTAGTGGTGAAGTTTCTTTTTGGAGGAAATATTCCTTGAGGTGTGGATGTCAAAGATATATTCCAAAGATATATAACATATAGAGAAGTGAAACTAATCACCAAGGTATGGATACCACTCTTAACTTGGTGATATCGTTTCGTTTGTGAAATACGAGTGTCTTCTTCTCCAAGTATGATGCCAAAAAGAATGATGAAAATGTAACACCCCAACCGATGGCGGAAACATCGGGATGTCACGTAATGATGATTGTTCAGTAGCTCATGGTGAATATTAAATTCCATTAAATAATTTAAATGAATTACATACAATTGTTCTAGAATTTGTACATCAAATTGAATAAAGCTATACACATATCTTCAAGCATCAATTCAAATCTTCAAGCAAATAGAACCTGAAACATGTTAAGTTGAAAATGTTTTGGGTCAACAAAAGTTGGTGAGAATTACATAGGTTTTTGATAATTGAATAAAAATGTTGTGCAATTCATGTGTCATGTCAATCTAGTCCATATGTGAGAACATACTAGAAATAAATCGAGTGCATAATCAACCCTGATGACTGTTATAATATGATACATACCATACGCTCATGGTCCACTTGAATATGTTATACGATAACAAACACCCACGCTACCTTTGTAGGAGGCACGTATCCGGGTGGGATTGTCAGTCCAATAGATCTATCAATGTATACCGCCGGCTTGTACGGAGTTAATGATTATGCTAGAATGGTGCTTACTCTAATCATGCTCAAGACATAATGCAACATAGAAAACACATAGACACATTGATGATTGAATTGCATAAATGATGTGGTAACATGTTTCACCCCAAAAAGCGGTGATAAATAGAAAAGGGGCTATGTAAAACTCACCTTGGTAAAATGTTATATCTGTTGAAAATAGTGTGTTGCCCAAATGTATCAAGTATCACCCTATAATGAGGTAATAAATATGTCTAAGTCTATCAAGTCCACAAATGTATAAGTTTCTAGGGCTTCGAATTGGGGATAAATGCTTGTTTGATTATTATTAAAAATATTCGACAATTGAGAGAAATTTAGTAAATAAATAACCAAAAATCTTTTTATGAAATTTAAATTTAAGATGGTCGCAATAATATGATTAAAGTATAAAAATAATTTTTATAAAATTATTTTCTTTAAAATAGATTATTAAATCTATTTATTACAAATTGTCAAACTTTAACTTTAATATGTAAAAAAATACTAAAATTAAAGAATTATTAGTTTAAAAATTATATTTCTGTTCTAAGTGTTCAGAAATAAATTGTATAAAATTTTGGTGCAAAAATACCAAAAATTGGATTTATTATGATTTAATTATGATCAAAACTAACAAAAATTGATTAAAAATATTAAATAAATGATTTTCTGAAATAAAAATCATTTCTGAAAAGATTAATGTTATAAAAACTTAGGATAATTTTTGTGGAAATTAATAAGATCGTTTTGATATTTTTATAGATTTTTATAAATAAAATAGAATAAACTTGATTTAATTATTATAAATAATAAATAAATAAATTTCAGAAAACTAAAAATTGAAAGTTAAACTTTTCATTAGATTAACTTAAAATAATTTTTGTAGAATTTTTAAAATAGTTTTGGTATTTTAAAACGAATTAAAAAAAAAGACATACAAATAAATTATATATATGAATGTTAAAAAAAAAGGAAGGAAAACTTTGTTTGGGCTGGGTATTGAACCCGCGTGGACCAGGTATGATGCACCAGACACAACCACTTGGTCTAGACCTGTGGTTGTGTTTGGTTTCAGTTTATTAAAATTATAACATATATGCGAGTTCAGTGTTCTTCCCCAAAATTGATTTCGAGCCCTAGTTTTTCTAATCAAGCGATTCACACATCAATAACCTGATTAATCTTAGGGTTTTTGATGTGTGAATGCCGATGAACAAATCCCACAACAATAATTATGCTTACAAGATTGTTTTGATGCTCGATTAGCCGGTCAACCAAAAAGTCAAATGTAGGCTCGTGATAATTGAACAGAGTAAAATGAAGAAGATTGGAGGTAGAGAAGGGATTATTGGCGAGTTGTGAATGCTTGTGAACGTCCAATTTATAGTGCTAAGCACTGGATCGTAGATATGGTAAGGATTGACCAAGTATTGAAGCTCACGCGTGTTCTTGATAATTTTGGTGTCAATTGGATGAAAATCAACGCGTTAGTGAGTCATTGTAGGCCGATAATTGCGTTCCCATTTCATTTTGGAAACAATTACGAGTTAATGTAGGGATTAGGTTGGTCAAAATATGGATTCCCTTCGTCATTACTGCTGCTGCGTGCCAACAGAGAAGAAAGAAGGAGGGAAAAGGGGTTAAATATAATAAAGGCTGGGAATAAAACAAAGAAAGCATCCAGACCAGTTGGCTGAGACGCGTGTTTGTGTGGAGCTGGTCTCCGGTTCGAAACCCGGGGAAAGCATCTTTTTTTTACAACAGATTTGGCAGTGGGCTGGACCAAGGGAGGGGTGATGGGGGTTGGGCTTGATGTTTGGGCCGGATGGGTGTACTGGGCCTGTTTAGATGGGCTTTAAAAAAAGGCAAAGGAGATGGGAGTGGGCTGGAAAGCTTTATTACACAAAATCTGATTTGTGTTACATATTTTTTTTTTTTAAAAAACTGAATTATAATTATTATTATCATTATTATCATTATTATTATTATTATTATACATATACATATATATATATATATATCAGTTGTGAATTAGGAGAATAAAAACTTAGGTACAAAAAAATGAGGGGTTTTTATATTTAAAATTTGGGGAAAATTTGCGATGTTACAGTCTCCCCTACTTTTGAAAACTTCGTCCCGAAGTTTATTGAAAACACAGGGTTGAAGGGGATTGGATAAAAATTAGGACAAGTGTGACTTGAAGAATTTTATGTTAGGGCATGACAATGAATAGAGTAACCTGTCTCGAATAGCGTGGATAGGAGGCGCGTTACGTGTGAGTTGATTTACTAAATGAACTACTAGATATTTGGTTAACTACCGGAAATCTTGATAGAATTCCACACCACCTTAACGTACCTGTAAATTCACGATTACGTTCCGGACCGTAATCCCCAATTTACCTTACATTAGGGTTTTGCGTCCTTCTATGACTCTTCCGATTGTTGAGCAGGTCTGATAGTCTCCACCAGTCGTTGAGCAGGTGGTAGGGCCTCTCCCGACTGTTGAAAAGACATGATGACCTCTACCAATCGTTGAGTAGATTGTTTGGTAGTCCACTAATTGTTGTACAAGTAAGCAAGTATGATTATATTTATAGCAATCAATTCATATTCAGACAAGCATGCACACAGATGTTATGATATTACTTGAATTTATTACTTGAATCCAAAAAGTGTCAATACATAGAATTAAAAGCAAACAACATTTAAATGGGGGACTTGCTGTTAAGTAGCTGGAGGGTCTTGATCTTGGTTTAGTCTAGGGCATCGGTTACGGTAGTGATTTGGGTTTCCACATTCATAGCATTGACCATAGTTGTATCGATTAGGATTATCAGCCTGAGTAGGGTTGGTGGGTTGATTGGCATTAGGGTTTGGGGTCTCGCGACATGTGTTGACTAGATGGCCATACCTACCACAATTGGTGCACACGCGACATGCTGAAACAGTGGGATGATGTCGATTGCATGTGTTACACAATGGAAAGTTTCTTGTATAAGGCTTCTTGTTGGAGGCTTGTGTAGTGAGGTTTACATTAGGATTCCTGGTCTTACGCTTCTGATTCTCGGTAGTTACCGCGGCCACAATACTTGTTTTCTTGCCTTTCCGAACTAGGGTTCCGTTCTTTATGTGATTTCCATCACCATTTCCATTTCTATTGCCGTTCCCATTCATTGGGATGACTTGAGCTAACAAGTTAGAAACCAGAGTTGTGATTTGTTGTGCCAATTGTTGAGAAATAATCGTAGCTAGTTGGGCATCACCTCCATTGTTAGTGTTGTGGTCGGGATTGTGGTTGCGGTTGCTGCTCTCTTCTTCATGATTGTCACCACTGTTAATGCGAGTGCTGTGGCGTGGAGACATGATCTGTAAGGGACACAATGAAGTCTCAATGAGGCATGGAATGAATAAGGTAATATAAGGAATGTAATCATTTATTCATTAATTAAAACGAATAAACGAAAACGTTGACTTATCAAAGATTTCAGATTCTAATAACATATGAAGACATGCTTTAGCCTATAAGTGAACACTCATCCCGAGAATTCCCAGGTAGGCATCCGGGTCCCTCGTCTGATTGGGATATATGCGCAATGCCAGCCTAGACAGAAGACTCAGAATACAGGCGTTCACCCTTCCAGATTGCACGTGTTCGTTATTAAAATCTAGAACTTCGACGAGATCTCAAGGGGGTTCAGGTTAAACCTGAGGATTTTTGTCCTATTAGTCTAAGAGTAGATCCAGTGATGGAGAGCAACCTTCTTGTAAGGATGAAAGTAGGGATATGAAGTAGGAGGGAGATAGAGTATAGCAAGTAAGAGAAGCAAGTACTGGTTAAATCCTATGGTTATAGACTAGATTATTTTTCTAATAACCTAATTCCCTATAACCATGGCTCTGATACCAATCTGTAACACCCCAACCGATGGCGGAAACATCGGGATGTCACGTAATGATGATTGTTCAGTAGCTCATGGTGAATATTAAATTCCATTAAATAATTTAAATGAATTACATACAATTGTTCTAGAATTTGTACATCAAATTGAATAAAGCTATACACATATCTTCAAGCATCAATTCAAATCTTCAAGCAAATAGAACCTGAAACATGTTAAGTTGAAAATGTTTTGGGTCAACAAAAGTTGGTGAGAATTACATAGGTTTTTGATAATTGAATAAAAATGTTGTGCAATTCATGTGTCATGTCAATCTAGTCCATATGTGAGAACATACTAGAAATAAATCGAGTGCATAATCAACCCTGATGACTGTTATAATATGATACATACCATACGCTCATGGTCCACTTGAATATGAAACACCCACGCTACCTTTGTAGGAGGCACGTATCTGGGTGGGATTGTCAGTCCAATAGATCTATCAATGTATACCGCCGGCTTGTACGGAGTTAATGATTATGCTAGAATGGTGCTTACTCTAATCATGCTCAAGACATAATGCAACATAGAAAACACATAGACACATTGATGATTGAATTGCATAAATGATGTGGTAACATGTTTCACCCCAAAAAGCGGTGATAAATAGAAAAGGGGCTATGTAAAACTCACCTTGGTAAAATGTTATATCTGTTGAAAATAGTGTGTTGCCCAAATGTATCAAGTATCACCCTATAATGAGGTAATAAATATGTCTAAGTCTATCAAGTCCACAAATGTATAAGTTTCTAGGGCTTCGAATTGGGGATAAATGCTTGTTTGATTATTATTAAAAATATTCGACAATTGAGAGAAATTTAGTAAATAAATAACCAAAAATCTTTTTATGAAATTTAAATTTAAGATGGTCGCAATAATATGATTAAAGTATAAAAATAATTTTTATAAAATTATTTTCTTTAAAATAGATTATTAAATCTATTTATTACAAATTGTCAAACTTTAACTTTAATATGTAAAAAAATACTAAAATTAAAGAATTATTAGTTTAAAAATTATATTTCTGTTCTAAGTGTTCAGAAATAAATTGTATAAAATTTTGGTGCAAAATACAAAAAATTGGATTTATTATGATTTAATTATGATCAAAACTAACAAAAATTGATTAAAAATATTAAATAAATGATTTTTCTGAAATAAAAATCATTTCTGAAAAGATTAATGTTATAAAAACTTAGGATAATTTTTGTGGAAATTAATAAGATCGTTTTGATATTTTTATAGATTTTTATAAATAAAATAGAATAAACTTGATTTAATTATTATAAATAATAAATAAATAAATTTCAGAAAACTAAAAATTGAAAGTTAAACTTTTCATTAGATTAACTTAAAATAGTTTTTGTAGAATTTTTAAAATAGTTTTGGTATTTTAAAACGAATTAAAAAAAAGACATACAAATAAATTATATATATGAATGTTAAAAAAAAGGAAGGAAAACTTTGTTTGGGCTGGGTATTGAACCCGCGTGGACCAGGTATGATGCACCAGACACAACCACTTGGTCTAGACCTGTGGTTGTGTTTGGTTTCAGTTTATTAAAATTATAACATATATGCGAGTTCAGTGTTCTTCCCCAAAATTGATTTCGAGCCCTAGTTTTTCTAATCAAGCGATTCACACATCAATAACCTGATTAATCTTAGGGTTTTTGATGTGTGAATGCCGATGAACAAATCCCACAACAATAATTATGCTTACAAGATTGTTTTGATGCTCGATTAGCCGGTCAACCAAAAAGTCAAATGTAGGCTCGTGATAATTGAACAGAGTAAAATGAAGAAGATTGGAGGTAGAGAAGGGATTATTGGCGAGTTGTGAATGCTTGTGAACGTCCAATTTATAGTGCTAAGCACTGGATCGTAGATATGGTAAGGATTGACCAAGTATTGAAGCTCACGCGTGTTCTTGATAATTTTGGTGTCAATTGGATGAAAATCAACGCGTTAGTGAGTCATTGTAGGCCGATAATTGCGTTCCCATTTCATTTTGGAAACAATTACGAGTTAATGTAGGGATTAGGTTGGTCAAAATATGGATTCCCTTCGTCATTACTGCTGCTGCGTGCCAACAGAGAAGAAAGAAGGAGGGAAAAGGGGTTAAATATAATAAAGGCTGGGAATAAAACAAAGAAAGCATCCAGACCAGTTGGCTGAGACGCGTGTTTGTGTGGAGCTGGTCTCCGGTTCGAAACCCGGGGAAAGCATCTTTTTTTTTACAACAGATTTGGCAGTGGGCTGGACCAAGGGAGGGGTGATGGGGGTTGGGCTTGATGTTTGGGCCGGATGGGTGTACTGGGCCTGTTTAGATGGGCTTTAAAAAAGGCAAAGGAGATGGGAGTGGGCTGGAAAGCTTTATTACACAAAATCTGATTTGTGTTACATATTTATTATTTTTTTTTTAAAAACTGAATTATAATTATTATTATCATTATTATCTTTATTATTATTATTATTATACATATACATATATATATATATATATATCAGTTGTGAATTAGGAGAATAAAAACTTAGGTACAAAAAAATGAGGGGTTTTTATATTTAAAATTTGGGGAAAATTTGCGATGTTACAGAAAAAGCAGAGGAGGTGAAAATGAAATCGAAAACAAATATAAGGACAAAGAGAAATACGTATATGATGCAGCTTAGTTATAGACTAGGCTAAAAGCATTCTAATAACCTAATTCCCTATAACCACGACTCTGATATCAATCTGTAACACCCCAACTGATGGCAGAAACATCGGGGTGTCACGTAGTGACGATTGTTCAATAGCTCATGGTACTAAAGTGTAAATATTGATACATTGATTAAATAGTTTATTACATTGAAATGAGATATAAAGATACAATGATTCTAACTAACAATCTAAACTGAAATATAATGAATCCAAAATTTAAGTATAAATTCCAAAGGCTTAAAAGGCGTCTCAAAATAACCTGAAACATATACAAAAATAGTATATGTCAATACAAAAATGTATTGGTGAGCATACCCCGTTTTGAATACATATAGTAGGAAAGTGTTTCGCAATTTATGTGCTATGATATTTGCAATATGTAAAAGGGTCAAAATCAAGCCTAACAGCGTTCAACAAGCGTTCAAATATCGATCATAAATATCATAAAAACCATAACAATGACCAAGGACTCAATACGATCACATAAGTCAATCAAGGAATATAAATCGTAGTACTACTCATTGTTATGTTCGGCGCACAATGGTTAATGATTTTGACAAACGTTTATACAATTCACATAAGCATTTCACAAAGCATATCGCGTTATAAAGAATATACAAAAGTTTAATAATAATGGTACATGATTCACCCCAAAAGAGTAAAATAGTAAAGAGGGTTAGATATACTCACAGTTTTGCTAAGTAGTAAATCCAACAAAGTTCTTCACAAAAGGCTTGGGAATTCCAAAGAACTCAACCTACATGTATAAAAGTACTAATGAGGAAAGTGACTTAGAAAGTCTAAGGCACCTAGAATCTAAGGCAATAGGGTTTTATGATAACTCGAATTTAATAATTATTTTGAATAAAATATACCATGATTTAAGATCAAATATGTGACTAAGAAAATATAAACACTTATGTTTACCATACTTAGGAATATTTCTGTTTTATATAAAAAATAGTCATAAAACAGATATTATAATATATATTTAATTAAATAATTTATTATAACTAATTAGATATAAATAACCTAGAAATACAAGATATGGTCCAAAAATAATAATTTTATGAAAAATGATTATTTTCTGATGTAAAATAGTGAAAATAATTTTTCTATAATTTTTCTCAATTTATTTGCATTTAAAACAGATTTAATGAATTTAAATAGTATTTTAATGATTAAAAATGATAAAAACAGCAAAAATAACTATTTTCTAAGAAAATAACTTTTATTTCTGTTTATCATACTTAGAAATAATTTCTCAGGAATTTTGAGATTAAATTCATTAAAAACAAATTTTTAATAAATTAATTATGATTAAAAAATTTAAATCAATAAAAATATGAAAATAAATTATTTTCCAGAAAATAAAAATGTGATAATTTTCTTTAGGGTGTCCAGATGTTACACCTAAATTTTCATGATTTTTGAGAAAAAAAAAAGGAATTTGTTATGAATTCTTAAAGATCCAATGTATTGATTAATTATTATGATATTTGAAAATTAAATAAAAAAAATAAAGGAGTAAACTCAAAAAAAAAAATGTGGACACTAGTGGGACTCGAACCAGAGTACAAAGTCCAACCAACAGATGCAGCAACCACTCCACTGCCAAGTATTTTGTTGAATTCATTCCTAAACAAAACATACTTAAATCATTCCAAAGGTTCATAATCTTCTTCCCCAAATTATCAACCAAACCATAACCCTAAGGTCAATTTCAAATGAATCGAAAACATCAAGATACGAGGCTGAAATGATAGGGCTTTCGAAGAATGATGTTCAAACAACAAAACGGAAACAAAATATAGAACTTACAATTGCGTTTAAGGATCGAAAAAGACAAGAACAGGTCGAACGTTTAAGCGACGAATTGAAGTCTTCTGGACGTTTTTTATGTGATGTTTTTTGTGGGTTTGGAACGTGTAACGGTGTAGAAAACTATTGGAACGTTCGTTTTATATAGAGGACGATTAAAAGTGGTTCAATGATGCGAATTAAATTATCCGGCGGTTACACTCATAACCCGGATTCAAACTAGCATTAAACAACACTATTAAGTCGGTATTATGATGGTAATCAATCATTTAAGGTGGAGAAACCGAGAAACGTAAATCCAACCATTTAATCAAGATGAAACGTGTTAAAAACCTTAGTTACCTTCGCTGGAATTTAGCTCCGATGACCGGAAGTTTGATCGGAAACAGAAGAAGAGGGAAGAAGGGATTGAGTTTATGAAACTTTCATAAAATGGCAGAAATAGTCCCTCCGTGACTAACTTGGTTAATATTATAAAAACTTGGTTGAATTTTCCTTTGTAAAATTTTAACTTAGTTAAACTAACTTAACTAAAATGTTTTTAAATTTTATAAATCTTAAACTTTTAAAACTTCTTATTAGTTTCACTAAATAACTAATATTTTCTTTTTTTTTTATAACTGCCAAAATATATCATGATTAAATAATGTATTCATATATGCGTTCGGTTATGATGTAAACATTTCCAAATAATTATCGAAAGAACTCAACTTTTATTAGATTTAAAAACATAGGAAGTACACGAACTAGATTTGACAACTTGCTAAGAGAAGACCTTTATGTTCCTAGCCAACCACATTTTCCAAATGACCAGGAGCACGATTGCATATACCACCTCTACTGGTCATTTAGAAAATGTGGTTGGCTAATAGAACACAAACCCAAACTGAAATCATAAATGAACATAAACCTTCGTTGATGAAATTTGAGTTTATCTTCTATTATGATGTGTCATATCGTGTATATACATACACACACTTGTCGTTGTTGATTCAAGATAGTTGAACTTTGGGACGGTAAAAGGACTTGAAAGCAATGGGAACCAAAAACATTAATTGGAATAGGTATTTAGGTATTTGAATAGCTAAAAAAGAAAACTACCAGGTCACTTTTTCTCAACCAAAAACCCGAATAAAAACCCGAACATTTAATGTCTTTTTTATAGGCATCTTGAACATCAAATTTTAGGACTTTTAAACACTATTATATCATGTTGTCAAATAATGTTTGACTTTTAATAATATTTTGATAAAATTACACCTTGTGTCCTTAATGTATCACTGAAATTATAAAACGTGTCCTTTATTTATTTATTTATTTTTGCATTTTATGTCCAAAATCTCGTTTTTTTATTGCATATTGTGTCCTTTCTAACTAACTGGGTTTAAAATCTCAGTTAACCTCATTCCACCCAAGGGTATAAATTGTCCATGCATGTCCCTTTGCTATAAAACCCCCTTTTTAAGTCCAGATGTTTTCAAAACCCTCACACACATTTCCTTCCCCAATTCAAACCCTCAAAACCCTATCTTTAATCTGAAGCATTATGGACGACGAAGAGACTTGACAACTAGGTTTCAGGGTTCGTAGGAACCTGTCACATGAAGAAGTGCTTGAATTATATGGTAAGTGTTCATACATTTGATGTTGTTTTTTTCGCAAAGTATGAATTTTTAAGTTGATTAACAACTTAATGTTTTATAAAATGCAGTGGGTGCTCTCAGTTTGTTCTCCATCAAGCTTCATCATAATGGTAGATTCACTCGTTTTACTGAAAGGACATACGTTGAGGGTGAGGAAAATTACATTGATTTGCTTGATCATGACAAGTTTTTAGTACATGAGATGGATCGTATACTCAAAAAATTTGGTTATTAAAAGGACATTGAAAGGTATTACCATTATCAAGTGCCAGGTTCTGATCTTGATTTTGGTCTTAGAGCTTTAGGTAGTGATGATGATGTGATTGGGTTTATCAAAGTTATTCCAGAGTCTAGGTTAATTAATGTTTATTGTGAGTATGGTATAACTATTGCGCAAACATATTTCTGCTCACCAACTAAAGTTAGGGTAGAAGAAATAACCGATGAGGAAATATTGGCAGTGGACATTGAGAAAGTGGTTAGGAATAGATTATTGTTAGGCTGGAATGGAGATGATAAACCTGAGGCTGGGCATACTGATGAAGTTGTTGTTAACCAAGAACATCCTTAGTCTATGCATACCGATGAAGTTATGGATAACCATGTCCATAATATGCATACTAAGGAAGTTGTGGAAAATGTGAATTTTCATCATGCATTTGACTTTAGCAACATGATCCCGAATGATCATGATTTTGACCCATTCTTTGGTGTCCAACCAACTGTTAATGTTCATGCAAATATGCATATGGCTGATAAACCTCGGGATAATATGGATAAACATGATAATGCAAGTGAGGATAAACATGATAATGCAAGTGAGGATGAGGGTATGCATAGAAGTGAGTATGGAAGTGAGGATGATAATGCAAGTGAGGACAGTGTTAGGTCTTGATGGTTCTTTTATAAAAGGTCCATACCCAGGTCAAGTTCTATATGCTGATGGGGTTGATCTAAATAATGGTATTTATCATGTCTCTTATGTTATAGTAGAAGTAGAAACATTAAATTCCTGGACTTGGTTTTTAGAATGTCTTGTTGATGATCTGGATCTAGATGTCAACTCTCACTTCACATTTCTGAGTGATAGGCAGAAGGTTAGTCGGCTTTATATGAAGTTTCAATCTTTTATTAACAATTTTCTTTAGTTGTTTTATATCATATCAACAATTGAAATGTTATTCCCATGTTGCTGCCATTTGGAACAAGGCTCTCCATGAACAGGTGGGCTTACCAGAAACCTTTGCCAATCCTCTGTATAGAACAGACATGTGGAAAATGGTTTAATCTTTCAAGATCTATCCAATAAATGGTAAGTCATTGTGGCCAAAATCTCACGTACCAACTACTATAGTACCACCATATTATCATAAAGCTGTGGGGAGGCCAAAGAAAGTCAGAAGGAAATCAGTGGTAGCATTAGATGAATTGACAGTAGATGGGAAGCTGTAAAAGGTGGAGACATTTGGCACATGTGGAAAATGTGGTAACAAAGGCCACAACAGCAGGTCATGTAATGGTAGGAGGGAAGATGGTGCAGGGTCAAGTCAGGCTAAAAAGGGTGGTGTCAAAACTACAAAGGGTGGTAAGAATGATGGCAAGAAAGCTAATGTTGGGACAACCATGCAGGGTCAAGCTAAGACTAAAAAGGGTGGTGCCAAGTTTTGTAAGAAATGCAAGGGGGCTAGACACAACAGCAGGACCTGCAAGAAGAATGTCTGAGTTTTTTTAACTAGTCTATGTTTTAGTCAAGTTCTGTTTAAGTCAAACAATGCTTTTATGTAGTCTATGTTTCAGTCAACTTCTGTTTAAGTCAAACAATGTCTAGGTTTTGTTGGCTTTATGTTTGGATGTCTGTTATGGTTGGAACAATGCATGTATATTTACTTTCACTATCAGTGTTGGCTTTATTGCCCATCTTGATCTATATTTGTTTGTTTTCATTTTCTTTGTTTGTTTTGACTATTGTCTATTGTGTATGTTTGACTATCAATTTTGACTATTGTCTATTGTTCATGTTTGACTAGTTGCTATATTCAATAAAAATACACAAACTGATACGCAAACAAAACTTTGTATATATAACCATTCCGATGCTATGCATCTAATACAATGTACATTTCTGCCACAAAGTTGAAACCCATACAACTAATGCACCCTACTACATTCTGATTCATTGGATCTACATACTGCATATAAAAATTAACACAAAAAGAACCCAACTTAGAATAAGGTAAGTATTCAAACGCCTTGATTTAGCTTCAACATGTCTTCTTTGGTATTCACTGACTTTCAATCGTTCTTCTACCTTGTTCTTAGACTCCAGCAAACCTGGTATGATGTCCCCACATGTTTGACATTTTTTAAATTCAACCCACATGAAAAATCCACACCTCCTCCCCTAGTATGACAACAAAAACCAACTTTAGATGAAGAAGATTACGAACCCTAAATTACAGATTAAAGCTTACCTTTTCGTTGCAACCAAAGAACCAACAACGTAGATTTTTAGGGGTCCATGAAGTACGAATTACAGCCTCCTTATGTGACACCCGACATGTTCGGCTTAAACATATTAGTAACATCTAAGTCTACCTTAGCGAGAAACGTTTATAAACAAACTTAACTGGGTTAGTTGAGTCGGGTCAAGTTAGGATTGTCCAGGGTACAATGATCTGGAGGATCATTGGGAGTCGTTTTGATAACACACTAGTACCGGGTTCCGTTGTTGGTGACATTACATGAACTAATTAAGTATATGTGTAGATTATGGGTCGTGTGGTGGATTATATACATAGATGTGTTTAAATGATGTGTAAATGATTATCTGTGCTTAAATGTGTTAAATATAGACTAAGGATGCATGCTTATGTGTTAAGATGTGTTAGAATGCGTTAAACACGACAAACTGGAAAACTAGTTAAAAAGGGATCTTGGTTCGACCACTTCGAGTGGTCGAAGGAGAAGAAATTTCCTGGTTCGACCCTGGTAAATGGGCAAACCAGGGAAGTGGGATTTGAGGAATTCCCTTCGACCAGACAGGGCTCATTCGACCCTGTGAAAGGGGCGAAGGAGACCACCTTCGACCAATGAATTGGTGCGAAGGAGGATTAGTATAAATACCAACCTTTGTCATTTTTCATCATTTCACAAACCCTAACCGTCCCAAAACGCTCTCAAACGATCTTAAACACTAAGGAAGGAGTTTTTGCTCTTCTTTTTCATAATCTAACCCATCTACAACATCTAAACAAGAATCCAAGGTGTGTTCATAATCCTAAACCTTTTTAAAAGCATTTTAATCCGTTTTCATCTAACCCTAATTGTCCGGATCTGTTCTAAGGGTGTTTTTATGATTAAAAACCTTTTAAACATCTTTCTAAATCAAAACATGATCATTTAACATAGGTTTTCATGATGAATAACATTTGTAAATTGTGTATTATGTGGTGTTATGTGTTGTTCAATGATTTGCTGCTATATCTATGAT
Source organism: Ambrosia x helenae (assembly GCA_030844895.1). NCBI lineage: Eukaryota > Viridiplantae > Streptophyta > Magnoliopsida > Asterales > Asteraceae > Ambrosia > Ambrosia x helenae. Next base: position 37,658,930 of record CM061227.1, read on the forward strand.
AGAAACATGATATAGGATTGTTATTAATATTGGATTATTGTTGTCTAGGGTTAGGAATGGATATAATGATATTTGGGGTTTTATTGGATTAAAACTTGATGTATGAATATTTATGATCAATAGATTGGATAAGAAAGATCGGATAATCGACAAACTGAGATTTTAAGCTAAGCATGAATCGATTTCAAAAGTTTCCAAATTGGGTAAATTATTCATGCATGAAAGTGATGTTTCCATAATTTTTACCATTTTGGGAAAGGGCTGAAACGGACGTATTATCGGGGGAAATCGGTGGGGTTTTGTAGGGATAAGTTATCTATGCTTAACTGCTGTGATTGATGATGTTTCGAGTCGTTTTGAGTGTGTTTGAAGCGTTTTTAGGAAAAATTATACAACAGGGGCGAACCTGGCCTCCTTCGACCAGTCGAAGGTGCGAAGGAGGGATCCAGGGTCGAACCTGGGTTTATATTGGACGAATGTGATAAAACGGCCGAAGGAAGCATCAAACGGTCGAACGAGATGTAAAACGGGCGAAGGAGACAAAAAGGTGCGAAGGAGACTTAAAACTGACTGGTTCGACCGTTCTGATGCAGAAATGAGATTTTTGATACAAACTAAGTGTTTTATGCTTGAACCTTGTGTGTAATCTATGTGTATTTGATTAGTTAGGGTAATGGGTCACCAACGGGATGTCGGGTCAGTCTAGTGTGTCGGTTAAACATTTAAACACGTTTTAAAACATACTCGATTACGATCTGGACAATCGGGGACTAGATAACCTTATGGTTATTAGTCAGAACACTTATGTGAACATTTTGATAGATCTCCGGTAGAGGGATTATCAAGGGCTAAACATCTTTACTTGTATTTGAGGAACGCTACTTAAGGTGAGTTCACGGTCCCACTTTTACTGTTTTAACTTTTGGGGGAGAAAACATGCGCTAAACGGTTTTGGTAACATATGTCATACTATGGTTTTAACTTTATATTGCTATACGATCTTTTGGAAAGTCCCGGGGGAAACCATGAATGTGCGGGGTTGCACAACGGGGGAAATGTGGATAGATCTATTGGGCGTGACCTGCCCCACTCGTCGGCTTGGAAGGCTGGGCGGGTGCATATTGTCTCGAACAGGTACATTGGTATCATGCTGAACATACGGGCTGCTTAAACATGCTGAACATTGCTAAACATGTCTAGTAATGGTTTCCAATCGTAGTAGTAATGAAACATACGCCTAGCTAGCGTACTTGGTAACATTGATATAGTATGGACATGGTAACGTTTTGGTAACATTTTGAACAAACCTGTGAACTCTCCAGCATTATATGTTGACATCTTTTTGGCATGTTTTTCTCAGGTCGCTAAGGTAGCAATGAACGGAACTAGGCGCACGGGTCTGCATTGGCGTCTAGACTTAGTGCACGTTTTGTAATAAAAGTATTTTGAACAACTTTTGAGATGATAGCATAGTTGATTAAATGCTACTGAAACGCTTCCGCTTATTAAATTAATGGTTATATCTATTTACGTTTTTCATATAGAGTTGTTTATTGTGATCGTTGACTTGGATCCTGGTTTGTCATGCGCCTCGCGGTAAAACCCCGCAAGTGTTAATTTGAGGGTGTGACAGATTGGTATCAGAGCCAATGGTTATAGTGAACTAGGACTGCATGTAGAGTCTGGTCTATAGCCGAGTCGCACACACTAGACGGTCAAATACTTTGGGTCTATTAATGGGATATGTACTAACGTTGTCAGGGTGTCCTTACATCATCATCATGCTTCTCCGTTACATCATCCGTTTTTATTTGGGTTCTTACCTACTCTTGTCTTCTTCTGGATTGAAGGGGGAGGGGTTGATTTGTTGGTTCTAGCACACACATGCCTTCTTACACTTGCACCTATTGCCACATAGGCGACAATGTTCGGTGACTGGGGTCTAGATTAGGGGTACATCTGGAGGACCATGTAGAGCAATTTATCATTTCGGGTGCACACGAAATAATAAACTGGAATGCATGAAAATCCCGATGGACTTCGAATTTGGATGTATAGTCCTGGATTGTCCCTAGGTTAACTCTTGTAAATTTCTAGTGGTTGACACTGGAAGTGAATCTGAATCCCTCGTTCTCTTGATTTGTTAGATCATGTCTGGTGCTCGCGGTGGTGGACGTCGTGGTGGCGGCGGTGGCCGTGCTGGCGGCGGTGGTCGCGCTGGAGGCGGTGGTCGTGGAAACATCAACATGACCCAGGCTGAACTGAACAACTTGCTACAGCAGCAAGTGAACATGGCTATGGCTAATTTCCAGGCTGGAATTAATGCCATGGGTGGTGAGTTGATTTCTGTCGACCTTGCCTCATTTTTGGGTTTCGTGTCCTTTCGTCTGTGTTTTATTCGTGTACCGTGTTTCAGGTGTTGGTGCCAATCCACCCCCACCTCAGTGCTCTTATAAGAAGTTTAGAGACTGTCAGCCCCATAACTTCGCTGGAACTGAGGGAGCGGTGGGACTGCTCCGATGGCTGGAGAAGGTGGAATCTGTGTTTGTTATGTGTAACTGTCCTGCTGGGGACCAAGTGAAGTATGCTACTGCGACATTTGAGGGGCATGCATTGTCGTGGTGGAATGCTACTACTCAGAACGTGGGACTGGGAGAGGCTATTGCTATGCCTTGGGCAGAGTTTGTGCAGCTTTTGAGAGGTGAGTACTGTCCGAGAGAGGAGATACAGAAGTTGGAGCATGAGGTCTGGAGTTACAAGATGGTTGGGTCGGAGATTGAGGAATATACTGTGAGGAGGAACGAGCTGGCGGCGTTGTGTCCTGACTTACACACACCCGAGTACAGGAGGATCGAGCACTATGTGTCTGGACTAGTGCCCGAGATTGCTGGGTTGGTGGCTGCTGGGAATCTTCCCACTATTGCTGAAGTTGTCCGATCAGCTCATCGGATGACTAACCTGAAGGTGGCGGAAGGCGTTTTGCCACCCAAGGGTGCTACTGTGAAGGTTGCTGAGGGGAACAAGAGAAAGTGGGAAAGTGTGGGGAAGAGTGTGGTGACAGCTCAGCCGGCAAAGAAGTTTGAGTCATCTGGGTCTTCTTCTGGGAAGAAGACGAGTGGGTATGTTGGGAAGCATCCCAAGTGCAACAAGTGTGGTTTTCATCATTCTGGGAATTGTGATAGGGCTCGTTGTCATCGGTGCCATCAGTTGGGGCACCATGCTAAGGATTGCAAGGTGGCACTCACCCCAACTCAGACTCATGCGGCTACTCCTGCTCCTGCTGCTCAGGGGACTCAGGGGAGGCATGGGTGTTATAACTGTGGTGACACGGGACATTTCAAGCGTGACTGTCCCAAACTGAAGCAGGGCGATAATGGAAGGGGCGGGAACGGTAACGGGAACAACAGCGGCGGAGGCAGGACTGCACGTGCTTTCGTCATTGGATCTGCGGAGGCTAGGCAGGATCCAGACACAGTTACCGGTACGTTCCTTCTTAATGATCGCTATGTTTCTGTCTTGTTTGATTCTGGTGCCGATAAGAGTTTCGTATCTTTGGATATTAGTCGATTGCTAGATATAGTACCCACACCTTTAGAGGCTAAGTACTTAATAGAATTGGCTGATGGTAAGAAAATCGAAGCGACACACACCCTTAGGGAATGTCGTTTGGAACTGTCGGGTTTGTCTTTCCCCATTGACCTTATGCCGGTACCTCTGGGTAGTTTTGATGTCGTGGTTGGCATGGATTGGTTATCGTTGTATCGCGCGGAGATCGTTTGTTTTGACAAGGTTATTCGGATCCCTCTCCCTGATGGAGAGATTCTTTCGGTTCGTGGCGAGAAAAGCGGTGCTCCGCCGAGTATCATTTCTAGCATGAAAGCCCGTAAGTATCTTCGGAAGGGCTGTTCGGCCATTTTGGCGCTTGTTAACGTTTCTACTGACGATGAGAAGAAGATCGAGGATATTCCGGTGGTTCGTGACTTTTCTGATGTGTTTCCTGATGATTTACCTGGTCTTCCTCCCCATCGTCAGGTTGAGTTTGGTATTGATCTCACTCCGGGCGCAACTCCTATTGCCCGAGCTCCGTATCGTCTTGCACCTCCCGAGATGCAAGAGTTGTCCAGGCAGTTACAAGAACTCTTGGAAAAGGGTTTCATTCGACCGAGTTCTTCCCCGTAGGGAGCTCCTATTTTGTTTGTGAAGAAGAAGGACGGAAGCCTTCGTATGTGTATCGATTATCGCGAGCTGAACAAAGTGACCATCAAGAATCGTTATCCTCTTCCTCGCATTGATGATCTCTTTGACCAGCTTCAGGGCTCTAGCTACTATTCGAAGATTGATTTGCGGTCCGGTTATCACCAGTTGCGCGTCAGGGAAGCTGACATTCAGAAGACTGCTTTTCGCACTCGTTATGGCCATTTTGAGTTCTTGGTCATGCCTTTTGGTCTCACTAACGCACCGGCGGTGTTCATGGATTTGATGAACCGCGTTTGCAAGCCTTACCTTGATAAGTTTGTCATCGTGTTCATTGACGACATTCTGATTTATTCCAAGAACAAGGCAGATCATGAGGAACATCTGCGGTTGGTTTTGGAACTTTTGAGACAGGAGCAGTTATATGCTAAGTTCTCAAAGTGTGACTTCTGGTTACGTGAAGTTCAATTCCTAGGACATGTGGTGAATGAACTGGGAATTCATGTCGATCCGGCTAAGATCGAAGCTATTAAGGACTGGGAAGCACCAAAGACGCCATCTGAGGTGCGGAAATTCCTAGGTCTTGCGGGTTACTATCGTCGTTTCATTGAGGGATTTTCGAAGATCGCTCAACCCCTCACTGCTCTTACCCAGAAGGACCGAAAGTTCGACTGGGATGAACCACAAGAATCAGCATTTCAGATGCTGAAGCTTAAACTTTGTTCTGCACCTATCTTATCCTACCTGTGGGTACGGATGACTTTGTTGTGTACTGTGATGCTTCTATTCGGGTCTTGGTTGCGTGTTGATGCAGCGCGGGAAGGTTATTGCATATGCTTCTCGTCAACTCAAAGTTCATGAGAAGAACTACACTACTCATGACTTGGAACTGGGTGCGATAGTCTTTGCGTTGAAAATCTGGAGACATTACTTGTACGGTACCAAGTGTGAAGTATATACCGATCACAAGAGTCTTCAGCATATTTTCGACCAGAAGGTGTTGAACATGCGGCAACGTCGCTGGGTTGAACTCCTAAACGATTATGACTGTGCCATCAAATACCATCCTGGCAAGGCGAACGTTGTGGCGGACGCCTTGAGCAGGAAGGAGTCTGCGAACCCTCGCCGTGTTCGAGCCTTACAGCTCACCATTCATTCGTCGTTGCCTGACCGAATCCGTTCTGCACAGTTGAAAGCCTTGAAGGAGGAAAACCTTAAGGCTGAAACTATGCACAGTTCTGACAAGCATCTTGAGCTCAGGATTGATGGCTTACACTATTTTGCAGGACGTGTTTGGGTCCCATTGTTCGGGGGATCGCGCGAGCTTGTTTTGGATGAGGCTCACAAATCCCGGTATTCTATTCACCCTGGCTCCGATAAGATGTATCAGGATTTGAAGATACTTTATTGGTGGCCGAACATGAAAGCTGATATAGCTTCTTATGTCAGCAAATGTTTGACTTGTGCTAAAGTCAAGGTGGAGTATCAGAGGCCGTCTGGTCTCCTGCAACAACCAGAGGTTCCAGAATGGAAGTGGGAACGAATCACGATGGATTTTGTCACCAAGCTGCCAAGGTCACCTAGTGGTTATGATATGATTTGGGTGATTGTTGACCGGCTGACGAAATCGGCACGTTTTATACCTATTAAGGAAACCGATGGACTCGAGCGGTTAGCTCGACTTTACCTTAAGGAGGTGGTTGCTCGGCACGGGGTGCCTGTTTCTATTATCTCTGATCGTGATTCTCATTTCGCTTCGCGTTTCTGGAAGGCTCTGCACAAGGCTTTGGGTACTCAGTTAGATATGAGTACGGCTTATCATCCGCAAACTGATGGACAGAGTGAGCGGACGATTCAAACCTTGGAAGACATGCTTCGGGCATGTGTTATCGATTTTGGCAAAAAGTTGGGAGATCCACCTGCCGTTAGTGGAGTTCTCCTACAACAACAGCTATCACTCTAGCATCAAGGCAGCTCCGTTCGAGGCTCTTTACGGACGGAAATGTCGATCACCACTTTGTTGGGCCGAGGTGGGCGAGAGCCAGCTCACTGGTCCGGAACTCGTGTACGAAACTTCGGAGAAAATCGTACAGATCCGTCAACGTTTGGCTGCTGCACGGGATCGTCAGAAGAGCTATGCCGATCGCCGTCGAAAACCTTTAGAGTTCCAGGTTGGGGACAAGGTACTTCTGAAAGTTTCACCATGGAAGGGCGTCATACGCTTTGGAAAGCGTGCTAAGCTTAACCCTCGTTATATCGGACCGTTCGCAATCTTGGATCGGATTGGACCGGTGGCATACAGACTTGACTTTCCGGCGGAGCTCGGTAGTGTACACAACGTCTTCCATGTGTCTAACTTGAAGAAGTGTTTGGCTGATGAATCTCTCATTGTACCACTGGAAGAGATCAAGGTTGATGATCATCTTCGCATTGTGGAGGAACCTGTCGAGATTCTCGACTACAAGATTCGTAGCCTTCGTCGGAGTAAAATCCGCATCGTTAAAGTCCGTTGGAACTCTAACCGTGGACCGGAGTTCACATGGGAACGGGAGGATCAGATGAAAGCTAAGTATCCTCATCTTTTTCCGAAGCGCGCGTTTGAATCAAGGCATGTTACTGCAGAAGCGGAATGAATCTCGGGTCGAGATTCCTTTCAACGTGGGGAAGATGTGACATCCGGTAATTTTCTTTTCATTCTGTTCTTTTCGTTTCGTTCTTTTTGGGGCTTTGCGCAATTTTCGGGACGAAAATTCTTTCAACGTGGGGATGATGTGACACCCGGCATGTTCGGCTTAAACATATTAGTAACATCGAAGTCTACCTTAGCGAGAAACGTTTATAAACAAACTTTACTGGGTTAGTTGAGTCGGGTCAAGTTAGGATTTTCCAGGGTACAATGATCTGGAGGATCATTGGGAGTCGTTTTGATAACACACTAGTACCGGGTTCCGTTGTTGGTGACATTACATGAACTAATTAAGTATATGTGTAGATTATGGGTCGTGTGGTGGATTATATACATAGATGTGTTTAAATGATGTGTAAATGATTATCTGTGCTTAAATGTGTTAAATATAGACTAAGGATGCATGCTTATGTGTTAAGATGTGTTAGAATGCGTTAAACACGACAAACTGGAAAACTAGTTAAAAAGGGATCTTGGTTCGACCACTTCGAGTGGTCGAAGGAGAAGAAATTGCCTGGTTCGACCCTGGTAAATGGGCGAACCAGGGAAGTGGGATTTGAGGAATTCCCTTCGACCAGACAGGGCTCATTCGACCCTGTGAAAGGGGCGAAGGAGACCACCTTCGACCAATGAATTGGTGCGAAGGAGGATTAGTATAAATACCAACCTTTGTCATTTTTCATCATTTCACAAACCCTAACCGTCCCAAAACGCTCTCAAACGAGCTTAAACACTAAGGAAGGAGTTTTTGCTCTTCTTTTTCATAATCTAACCCATCTACAACATCTAAACAAGAATCCAAGGTGTGTTCATAATCCTAAACCTTTTTAAAAGCATTTTAATCCGTTTTCATCTAACCCTAATTGTCCGGATCTGTTCTAAGGGTGTTTTTATGATTAAAAACCTTTTAAACATCTTTCTAAATCAAAACATGATCATTTAACATAGGTTTTCATGATGAATAACATATGTAAATTGTGTATTATGTGGTGTTATGTGTTGTTCAATGATTTGCTGCTATATCTATGATAGAAACATGATATAGGATTGTTATTAATATTGGATTATTGTTGTCTAGGGTTAGGATTGGATATAATGATATTTGGGGTTTTATTGGATTAAAACTTGATGTATGAATATTTATGATCAATAGAATGGATAAGAAAGATTGGATAATCGACAAACTGAGTATTTTAAGCTAAGCATGAATCGATTTCAAAAGTTTCCAAATTGGGTAAATTATTCATGCATGAAAGTGATGTTTCCATAATTTTTACCATTTTGGGAAAGGGCTGAAACGGACGTATTATCGGGGAAATCGGTGGGGTTTTGTAGGGATAAGTTATCTATGCTTGACTGCTGTGATTGATGATGTTTCGAGTCGTTTTGAGTGTGTTTGAAGCGTTTTTAGGAAAAATTATACAACAGGGGCGAACCTGGCCTCCTTCGACCAGTCGAAGGTGCGAAGGAGGGATCCAGGGTCGAACCTGGGTTTATATTGGACGAATGTGATAAAACGGCCGAAGGAAGCATCAAACGGTCGAACGAGATGTAAAACGGGCGAAGGAGACTTAAAACTGACTGGTTCGACCGTTCTGATGCAGAAATGAGATTTTTGATACAAACTAAGTGTTTTATGCTTGAACCTTGTGTGTAATCTATGTGTATTTGATTAGTTAGGGTAATGGGTCACCAACGGGATGTCGGGTCAGTCTAGTGTGTCGGTTAAACATTTAAACACGTTTTAAAACATACTCGGTTACGATCTGGACAATCGGGGACTAGATAACCTTATGGTTATTAGTCAGAACACTTATGTGAACATTTTGATAGATCTCCGGTAGAGGGATTATCAAGGGCTAAACATCTTTACTTGTATTTGAGGAACGCTACTTAAGGTGAGTTCACGGCCCCACTTTTACTGTTTTAACTTTTGGGGGAGAAAACATGCGCTAAACGGTTTTGGTAACATATGTCATACTATGGTTTTAACTTTATATTGCTATACGATCTTTTGGAAAGTCCCGGGGGAAACCATGAATGTGCGGGGTTGCACAACGGGGGAAATGTGGATACATCTATTGGGCGTGACCTGCCCCACTCGTCGGCTTGGAGGGCTGGGCGGGTGCATATTGTCTTGAACAGGTACATTGGTATCATGCTGAACATACGGGCTGCTTAAACATGCTGAACATTGCTAAACGTGTCTAGTAATGGTTTCCAATCGTAGTAGTAATGAAACATACGCCTAGCTAGCGTACTTGGTAACATTGATATAGTATGGACATGGTAACGTTTTGGTAACATTTTGAACAAACCTGTGAACTCTCCAGCATTATATGTTGACATCTTTTTGGCATGTTTTTCTCAGGTCGCTAAGGTAGCAATGAACGGAACTAGGCGCACGGGTCTGCATTGGCGTCTAGACTTAGTGCACGTTTTGTAATAAAAGTATTTTGAACAACTTTTGAGATGATAGCATAGTTGATTAAATGCTACTAAAACGCTTCCGCTTATTAAATTAATGGTTATGTCTATTTACGTTTTTCATATAGAGTTGTTTATTGTGATCGTTGACTTGGATCCTGGTTTGTCATGCGCCTCGCGGTAAAACCCCGCAAGTGGTAATTTGAGGGTGTGACACCTTACCACACCAACATTGCACCATTGAAGGAGGAATCACTTGTTTTGGTCGATTAGGGTTTCAAATGGGTCGATTAAGGTGTAAAATCTGTGTTATAATAAGGAAAGATGATTTTTGACCTGAATGGACAATTATATCCCTGGGTGGAATGAGGTTAACTGATATTTTAAACCCAAATAGTTAGAAAGGACACAATATGCAATAAAAAAAATGAGATTTTGGACATAAAATGCAAAAAAAAAAAAAAAATAATAATAATAATAATAAAATAAAGGACACGTTTCATAATTTCAGTGGTACATTAAGGACACAAAGTGTAATTTTGTGGAGAGTTCAAATGAGAAGAAATTTTCTTGTAAGAAGAAAAAGAAGAAATTTAAACCAATAGCAATATTTCATTTACTAGTTGTTTTTAATGTTAAATAAATTTTTAAGTTTTTGCAACTCCTATAAACTGGTTAAATAAATGAAATCATAATTCTTTTTCAAATATATATCTTTAAAGCAAAGATAATTTATAGTGAATGATAGATTTCAGTATGTGTAAGATAAATAGGGATGTTCATCGAATCGAATAACGAATTTTCGAATCGAATTTTTCAAATAATTTATTTTTTTACTGAATTCGTATTCGATTCGAATTCGATTAAAAGCTGACCAATTCGATTCGAATTCGTATTCGAATAAAAAACTCAATTCGAATTCGATTCGAATTCGTATTAGAACTAGAATTCGAATAAATTCGTTTAAGGTTAAGACTTAACTTATGGGCTTTAGTTAGGCTAGGGTTGATAATGGGCTAATAAATTCGTATTAGAACTCGAATTCGAAGCGAATTCAAATAAACTTGAATAAATTCATAAATTAGCACATCTTCTAAAGTTATAGGTGTGTATATAATTATATATATTAAATATGTATTATTTTTATTCGAATTTCGAATCGAATCGAATCGAATTTAAAATCATAAATTCGTATTCGATTCGTATTCGATTTACTGAACTCGAATTGAATCGAATTCATATTCTTGATGATCGAATCAAATTCTTGATAATCGAATCGAATTAAGTCGAATTTCGAATTTTTTGAATTCGAATTGAATTCTGAACACCCCTTAGGATAAATGTAGAATGAATTTCTACATGCGTAGGATAAACCTAATGATAATTTCGTTATGTGTAGAATAAAAGTATGATAATTTCGATGTGTGTAGGATGAATTTTGATATGTGTAAGACAAGTTTTGATGTGTGTAAGATAAAATATTTAAAAGTAATTAATTGGATAATTAATGTGAAATGAGTTAAAGTATTTAATGTTATTTCTTCTTTTTCTTCTCAATTTAAAATTATTATCAAATGACCCCCTATATATATATATATATATATATATATATATATAGAAAGAGAGAGAGATAGAGAGTTAGGTTCTTGTACAAAGTCAAAAATTTGTGAGAAGGGTGAGAAGCAATAGGGTGGTAACATGTGGCAGCCGAAATTATTAATTAAAAGGGCATCAATGTAATTTGCTTCTTAATGTTATTTTTAGAGATAATTTTGCAATTATGGTTGTTATTAATTTAGAGTTTTTTTAGGGATATTATTTCTAATGTCAAAGAATCATCTTTGAATTGTTATAAAATATCTACTGCACATTCTGTCATTCATCTTTCATCTACAACAATTCTCTAAATCTCATACTGGTGTGTTTTATATTCATGTTAAGCAAAAAATGCAAAACACGTTGTGTTTTATACTAAATCCTTTTTTATTAAGAACATCCAACATAAAACACATCATTTGTTAACAGCCCAAATAAACGCTAAGTACAAATTGAATCGTGTTTTTATATTTCGTTTACAAATTGCATAACATGGTGTTTTTATGTTGAAGTATGGTGTTCTACAATGTCTTGCTGCTAAAGAGGTATAAAACACAACAATAAAATATGGGTGTAAACCACTATTACAAAACACCCGGTTAACAACATTCAATATAAAACACATCATTTGTTAACAACCAAAATAAATGCTGAGTACAAATTCAATTGTGTTTTATATTCGTGTACAAATTACATAACATGGTGTTTTATGTTAAAACACACCTTCATCAGCAATCGGCGTCTTCATCATCGTTCTTTAAAAAAAAGCACACCGATAATAAAGATCTGGCCGTGTGTTTTATATTCATCAGCAATCTTTGATCTGATTCCATTAAAGGAGAGAGAGAGAGAGAGAGAGAGAGAGAGAGAGAGAGAGAGAGAGAGAGAGAGAGAGATTATAGTTATTGAAAATATTAATGAGTTGTTTTTTTTATTATAGTTTCCTAAATTGGGGGGTTCTAGATATGGAAGAAGAGTGAATGTAGGAAGTGATGGATGGTTTTTTATTTTTTTTTATTTAAATATAAGATGTGTTTTTTACCATTACACCCTCCAAGCAACTAATTAGCTATTAAAAATTAAACACAAATTACAAAATTGTCATCCATTTAATCTCCACCATAGATTAATCTAATCTAATGGACAAAATTGCTTCTCACACTTCTCACAAAAAACACCATTTGTACAGGATCTTGACCCTATATATATATATAAGTCAATATTCATAAAAAAATGTAATTAGCATTAAAAACAATAATGTACGTATCTAAAAATAAATAAAAGGTTACCAACGATCGTGCCTCTGAAAATGTGGAGCCACGCTTGTACTAAAACGTATTCTTCATGACTCGTTCACCTCTCAAACACTTTGTCTACATTATCCTCTTCGGTTTCGGTTTGCTTGGAGCCATGCTTACCACCATTTCGCTTCTTCTTTCGTGATGATTCCGATTCGGTTTGTGGTGGAGGTTGTGTGTAGGTAAAAAATTGTCTCTCCAATATCAAATTAAGACCAAAATCATATTCTAAGTTTGGCGAGTCTTGGCATTGTAGTGCAGGATGATACACATAGCTTTGGTCAAAGAACCTTGGATTGAAAAGATTAGAAGGGTTGTTGGGATTATTAATCAGCTGTTTGTTCGGTTGTGGGTTTGCAAAAAAAAAAAAAAAAAAAAAAAAAAAAAAGTGGTTTGGTTGTGGGCTCAAACACATGTTTGCAAAAAACGGATTTCTTAGGTCCCAAGGATTCATATTTCTTTTGCTTAAAGACGATGGATGGAATGTGTATTTTGGTAACATAATACAGTATTAAAAGGATAACCTTCAACATATAATCATCTTCACATAATTTAAAATATGTTACAATTTGACTTTGACTTATATAGAATATAACCACTCTAATAATAGTAATATTAATAGTAATAATTATTACTCTTGTAATTAAATAAATAAATAAATAACTTTGCTATAAGGTGACACTATGTGTTGCAGTGTTGCGCGATTCTTTCTCCTAGCTTCTCTTGATGAAGTATACCTATCCATCTTTAGAAGAGTAAAATTCCAATGATAGCATGGCGATTGGGATGAATTTCAACATCGTAGATAAGAACCTGGTTTAAAAGAAAAAAACATGATTAATAAATAACCTGAACACTTTGTGTTTTTTTTTCTGTATGAACATAACCCCACAAAAAATAGTCGTTTTTTTCTCCGTTTTTTATATAGCACTATGGTACTTGTTGGAAAGATAATAAAACGCTCGTTAATTTGGTGTAATTTTTTTATTTTAAAAATCTCGAATATAAAAGATATTAACGTTTAAAAGTTATGGGAGGAACATAAGAGAGAAAAATTTAAATTTGTTTTTAAATTCTTTTTTTCTAAAATAACTCAATTTAATTTTAGTAATTGAGAACTAAGAGATAGAGAGATAAATTTAGCGTTTTATGTTTATCTTTTTTTAATTAAAAAGGGAAATAATTCAAAAATACTAAAATCTTTCAATTATGATGCCACGTGGCAGTTTCATGGAGAGGTTGAAGGCACCATTGCACGCCACGTCAGCAATGTTTAATTCTTTTATACATATAGATAGATATATATATATATATATATATATATATATATTGCAAAGGGATTAATCCTACATGTCATGCTCTTATGCAATCTTTTCTTTGAGAGATGCCATATAGGATGTGATGTGGCAAGTGTAAACCAATTAAAAAAAAGAAATAAATATTATTTAACCTAATCTATTATAATCTTTAAACTAATCTATTGAATACATAATCTACTAAATCTAAATATTAAAACTTTATTATTTTTTCTCTCATGTTTTCTCCCATAACTTTTAAACGTTAATATCTTTTATATACGAGATTTTTTAAAGAAAAAAATTACACCAAATTAACGAGCGTTTTATTATCTTTCCAACGACTACCATAGTGCTATATAAAAACGGAGAAAAAAATGACTATTTTTTGTAACCCAGCAGATATTGTGTCGGGTTTGGGATTAGTTTAAAAAAAATTGTGGGTTTGGGTCGGTCTGGGATTAGGTGATACCCGACCCGATTACCCGAAACAACATACCCAAATACCCGAACTATATACCCGATCATATACTCATGAATTTTTTAACGCATCACATAACCCTTAGACTAATGCATTCGATATTTCAATAATTGACTTTTTTTTTCTTATTTCATATTAGTTCTTTTTAGAATGATCGATTACAAACTTCCGAATTCATTTGTAATGGCACTAGATTTATACCCCGGCGCAGAGATTTGTTTTTTTAATATTTGAATATGATAACTTATGCAGAGATTTTTTTAAAATAATAATAATAATATATTTTATTATTATTATTATTATTATTATTATTATTATTATTATTATTATTATTATTATTATTAGATATTCAACCCGGGACGCTCCCGGGATAAAAACTAGTGGATTTATAATTTTAAAGGTTAGTATTTGTATTTATAATAAATTATTAAATTTTATTAAAACAAACCCAACATCAATGGTCCCCACCCCACTAACGCCCCCAACGTTAATGGGTTGATGAAGACCGGTGGCGGACCCATAAATTATTTTCTTGGTGGGCGATCAGGGGTTCAACCTAACTTTTTAAGGGGTGCGATCGAGATTTTTGCCTACAAATAACACTAATTTTCTTTTTTAAGGGTGGCACCTGCCCCTTGGTATGTATGTAGGTCCGCAACTGGCGGAGACCCCATTAACGGCCTTCAATAATGGGCCGGTGCTGTGTGCAAGCTCGTTAGGGGTCTACGTGGCCTCTTCCGCCATTCCACAACACACACAGTCTGATATTTACATTTAGCACTTGTTGCTAGCTGAGTAGCGGTTAATTAAAAAAAACGACGACTTATTCTTTGAGGACGGTGTTAGATTGCTGCAAGGTACAAGATGATGCAGAGAATTATATTGAGTACTTTTCATGTTCTAATCCCAACTAATAAGATATACTAGTCTGAGAAAATGCAAGTATGCAACTCAACCACGTGACTTCAAATAAAATGAGAAGATGGATTTATTAATTTAGTTATTCAGAAATATATTTTTATTAAATTCGAAGGAACATATAGTCATATACCATCAACCATAAGAAAGTGATGATTTGGGAATCGGCTTCCAATAATACTGCTTAAGCCAAGTACCATATTCAATAGGTTCGTAGAAGTAAAATCCGTCTTCCCTGATCAACCATCGACATATATCTCCTTCGCGGCGACCCTCTCTGCACCACTCAGACATGGTGACATTGAACACGTCAAACATTTGCTCAACGTTTTTCCACCAAAAATGACAGAAAAAAAGAGTGGATTTAGTAAAAGATTGGCAAAATGACCACTCATAGTCGTTGTTTGGAGCACGAAGCACATGGTATCCCAAATCATCATCTTTCGATTGACATCTAAGGGTCACATTGTCGCGACCGATACTTGAATGGATGTGTACAACATACCGATTTAGAAATATAGGACACCCATTAACAATATTCAGCCCGAGAAACATCAAAACATAGATAAACAGTTTCTTCATCGTATGTCTCATGTTCTCGATCCACTCAAAAGACTCATGAAAAATAAATAAGGACATATACTCATACACAAATTAATATATAGACGCATAATGTAAATAAATTTTGATATATATCATCTAATGTGTAATTTGAAACTTATGATATGATAGTATTTATGTAATGGTAGTTCATAGTGGTAGTAATAACAATTCATATAACATGTAATATGATCGGCATTATGTATCAATTAAATATTATAAGTAAATGTTATGATATGATACATGTACCTATTTTATTATTATTAGAACTACTAAAATACCCATAGGCTACGCGGCGGGAAGTCGCTTGATATTGGTTTAGGTCGTTGTATACCCACAAAGAAGATGTTGATACGTATTTTATATCGAATGAAAACTATAAAAACAAAATTGATAACAATATCGGTAATACCAACCCTAGTACCGACGTTGTTCGGTCGAAATCGATAACAATACCAGTTGCTATTTTATATGTTACGTGATCGGATGTCGCGGTCCGGTAAAAAATAATATTTATAAGTTTACGTTATCACCTTTAATTATATCGGTAATACCAATATAGTTAAAGGTCGAAATCGATAACAATACCGGTTGCTATTTTATATGTTACGTGATCGGATGTCGCGGTCCGGTAAAAAAATAATATTTATAAGTTTACGTTATCACCTTTAACTATGCAGTTAGTGTAATAGGGTGTCGAACCACGAAGATATGGTCGGTGGTAGTGCTTAAATTTGATTGAAACTAATTTATGAAGATGTCTAGTTGATTATAAAGTTTGCTAAAATGGTCATTTAAGAATTTGAGAATATTGTTAATTAAGGGATTACTTGCAAAATGGTTTACGATTTTAAAATGATTATTAATCAGAACTTATAAGTTGAATTGATTAAATTAAATTGTAAACAATAATAAAATGAAATGGTTACACCCGACTCACAAGCAAGATACAGGTCTTATCACAATTGGGTAACAATTAAGGTTGTAAAAATCACTAACGGTGTCGTTGTTGCAAGACTTAGGTATCAATAGCCAAACATCAACAATGGACAACTATATATTTTATCACTCAAGAACATTCAAACCCTAAATTAAAATTGAGCATATAAATGAATTCATTTCATGATGTTATTAGTGCGAGAGGGCATGAACCATCATGAATCCGACACAAGATTAAAGCTTCAATTAAAATTGTTCAAATAATTGAATACAATGAAAATAGGAAAATACCCAATTGTTCAAGAACCCTAATTTCTTACAAGCTACATCGGGTGAACCTCAAGAATTTAGCCTCTCATAGTTGATAAAGCTTGATTGATTGATGATGATGATGATGATGATTGAAGAAGGAGCCATTAATGATATTGAGGAAAAGGGATTAATGATTGAAGGTTGATGGATTGGGGATTGATAATGAAAAATGGAAAAATGGTGATGAATATGTATGATATTGGGTGTTCTTGAGGATTCAAGATAATAAAAGACGATTAATATGGTGAATTTTTTATGATTTTTATCCTCCAATCTCGTTCTTGTAACATCCCTTGCGAGTTATATGGTCAAGAGATTCAAAATCCCCATTAATCATAAAAAATGAGTCAAACATGAGGTTGACCAGGGACCCCGTAGGTTACGCCCAAAACTCAAGTCGGCTATGCAAGTTGTTGTTGTCCACCAACGTCCTACGTGCCAGTTACAAGTCAGCCATGCCTAAAAAGGCAGCGGCCGACGCGGTTGACCTCCTTTTGGCCTTTTTCCTCCGTTTCTTCCATCCAATTCCTTCTAGCTTCGATCCAAAGCCCTATTAAGCTCAAGAAATACTTCTTTAACTTCAATAGACCTGTAAAACACGCCCTTATCAAAGTAGTGTATCCAATATCATAAAATTGCATAAAAATACAATCGTAAATACTAAAAACATCGGACTTTCAACCATGTATCATTACAAACATGTTGAATATGATTTATTTGACTTGTTTGAATGTTATGAACATGTTTATTGGCTAAATCTTATACTACTTGGGTCTATGTTGATTGCTTGTTGTTAGTTGGGTAGTTTTTCGGCTTTTGGTAAATTGTTGATGGATTAATAGTAAAGTAAAGAACCTATTGATAATTGATATAATGTACAGGCATACTTTTAAAGGATTTCTGATTATTAATGAGTTAGATACGAGTCTTTGTGAATGCCTTTCATGTATAGACCGTGTTAGGCTCTCTAGCTTGCGTGTTGTAGCTAGTTAGCTAGTTTATGGTTTTCGGCTGAATTCCATAGGAACTGTGTTTGAAAATTTAGAGGTTTAAAGTGTTCTTCCTATCAAGAAACGCTCTGAGATGAGGTTTTCATTAGGTTCCCTTGCATTATTTGCCTTCCCGTGTCATAGTGAGATTCTTTAGGTTACTCATTCCACTTCAAGTGTATTGGGATAGTTAAGAGATTGACTGTCTTGCGAGTACTTTAGTGTTTGTTAGAGGGAACAAGAGGTAATCCAACTAAACCAGTGAGATCAGAAACTCTTAGGATTCCTTTAGGTCACACCTGAGAATGACCAGAGGTCCAGTAGGGTGTGATATCTTATGATCCTGGTTCCATTACGTTTACCTTATCCGAGAGAAAGTCGAATGTCACAAGCATGATTCTAGATGTAGGTATTGTTTCCTCACCTCTGGTATTTTCCTAGTTGCCTTAGTTCGCCTTGTTAGTTTAAGTTTTACTTATATTTTAGTCACAAAACCAAAACCCTTTTCAAAATCAAATTGTTAAGTCTTAAATGAGTCTAATTTATTTGTTGCTAGTGTCATGTGGGTTTGATATCCAAACTTACTGTGCTTTACTGCAATTTATAGGTACACTTGCCTGTCTTTGTGATCTAATTTTAGAGAGTCGAGAATTATTACTAGATGTCTAGGTTAGCAGTGGCGTAGCATATTAGGGGTAAGGGGGTCACCCGACCCCCGAAATTTTCGCTCAGAAGTTTCGATTATATAGTATCTGTATATAATTTTTTTGGTATATATCGTTTCGAACCCTCGTGACCGGTGACTTCCAACCCTAGTCTGAATGTTCAAGTTTCGCCACTATAGGTTAGGTTATATTTTAAAGACTACATTTAGCACATCAAGTGCAAATCAGTTACCACTTCTACAACAGTTGAAACGATGAGGTTAAATCTGTAGTTTCAAGTTGGAACCCAAAAACTTAATTGAGTGCAATAAAGACATTCATTGAATTAGTTTTTGTTTTTAATTCCTTAGAGCTGTGTTTTCAAAGACTAGCAACACCAACACAACTACATACTCCAAAACTATTTGGCATTCTTTGTGATCATTGTACTGCGTGATTCAAGTTACAATTCAGTTTCTCATGCCTTCCCCGTAGTACATGCTGCTTCTGCGGTCGTATCATGAAAAACAAACAGATTCCTTTGAGAGACCTATTGGTGAAGCTTGAGAATTTGGACCGGGGGGGTCGGAAGTCACCAGTCACGGGACGGGACCTAATTTTTTTTCTGTAGCTATGGTTCGAGTGATATGTTCGGGTCGGCGATTCAATTCGGGTCGAGTCAAACATTAAATACAATAAATATCAAAGTTCTAAGTATTGTTTAACAAACAATTGAACAAAGACACTAGAACATTATAAAGGAGTAAAATCTTAGTACCTGGATGAAGAATTACAGTTCAACCCAAGCTCAACCAGACTCAAGCTCGAAAAACTTATGTGGGCTCGAGCTCGGCTCGTTACAAATTTATTAAGCTCGAGCTCGACTCATTTACCATCTATTAATTAATATTTTAAATAAAATAATATAAATAATAGGCTCGGAGCTCGATAAATGAAGTTCAGCTCGGGCTCATTTAGTAAACAAGTTTAAATGAGGGTAAATATTATTAAATATTAATAAACCTAATATTACACTAAGGCTCAATAAGGCTCGACGAGCCCGATGAGCTTAACAAGCTTCACATGCTAGGCTGAGCTCGGGCTCTATTAGTAAATGAGCTTTGTTTTGAGCTCAAGCTCGGCTCGGGCTCGATAAGGCTCGGCTCGTTTCGATCTTTTTACAAAGCCGAGCTCGAGTAGCTAAGAGATAACACTCCATCTGCTCATTGAATCTACCATCCAACTCATGTAGTTGTTGGGCTTAGGATTTTAGGATTTAAGCTTTACATTTACTTTATTTTGGGTTAAAGTTTTGGTTTATGTAACTATTTTAATAAATAGGGGGTTGAAACTGTATATACTAAAAAAATTTCATACGGATACTATATACTCGGCACTTCTGAGTGAAAATTCGGGAGGGGGTCTCCCCGGGGCCCCTTTAATCCTGTGCCCCTGGAGAGACCCGAAGTCTGTTTTAAGAGAACATTGTTGAACACGAATCCTCAACAATAAATAAAAATATCTCTGCATTTTTTCCTTTCTTCATGGTTTAATTTTATTTCAGTTGTAACACATACTATAATTTAATGTTTTAGTTACGTTTTGTTTTGTAATGTTTTATATTAATTTTACAAACGACTTTCCTACATTCTATACTATATAAACATCCAGATGCAGAAAATTTATTACTTTTTCCTTTACCTAAACTTATAGTCCTGCCTTGCTTAGACCATAAAACCCACATCTATTTCATCTTTGTATATAGAGAAAAATCCCACACAAAAGGTTCCACACTTTTACTATCTTCATCAGGCCATCTATGAGAATCCGAAGTAATTTGGGAGACCTATGTAAGTAGAAATAATTAACCCATAAATGTAAAAGGCGATGCACCATATAACACCTAAAACATTCCAAATAACTATTATGTTCTTTAGAATTTTACCATATAACGTCTGGTTCAACGGTCTTTTTGGTCTAGTTATTATCACCAAGACAATAAATGCCACATCTCTTTAATCGTTGTATATAAAGAAGTACCAAACATGCGGTTCAACTGTTTTCATGTAAGCGGAACCAGGTTCAACCACACTTCTGGCCTCGTTAAAATATTGCTTTTAAAGCTGAAGGAATTTTTTTGCCAATACTATCGATAGTTCACATTCTCTATGGTATTACATACATGATCCATTTTAACTAATAATCGCAGTTTTAAATGTTTAGATATTCTGTTTGACTAAATAGATTTGTGTATACCAAATTTTCAAGTAATTGAAGAACAAGACATCATTCAAACCACAATCACATCCCAATTAATTATAACCACATGATTTTTTTTTCGAAAAAAAGTACTATAAGTTAAATCTTCCGAATGTTTGAAATAACTAAATATGAGGAATTCAAAAATACTTTTACTTTATTGTTTGTGCTATAAAGAACATCAAGGATAAACGAGTGCAGACTCATGTATAAGTTTTTGAGACGATTTTCCTCTTAGTTTCCAATCATATTGTTTAACCCACACTCGAGCATGATTATCAAAGAGATAAAAGCCTTCCTTCTTGATCCCCCAATGACATGTATTTGCATCCGAAAAACCTTGATAGCATACCTTAGCCATGGTGCGGTTGAACACCTGAAATGTTAGTTCATCGTCGGAATTGGCCCGCCAGAAGTGACAGTAATAGAGAGTGCTTTCTAACCAATTCTCGCAGAATGCCCAACCATATTCAAGGGTTGTAAAGTTAAGTATATGAACTCCGAGATCATCATCTTTGGATTTACATTGAACCATAACATTATCATAAGTGATTTCTGTTAACATGTGTATAGCATAACCCTTTGTTATAGAACAACCATCAACTGAAGAATTAACAAGGTTAAGCCATACGATTATTAACATCAAGAATGACAAAGTTTTCATTATGGAATGTAACTTTAAGAACCATGAAACGAAATTATGCATACATATATATATATATATATAGGGGATTGATCAAATGAGAAGAAACTTAATGTGAGAACAAAAGAACAAGTGACATAATGATAAATTTAAATACTTTAACTCCTTTTAAATTAATTACTATCTCTTTAATTAATTAGTCATTAACACTTTATCCTACACATTATCAAAATTTGTCCTACACAGATCAAAATTCATCCTACATATATAAAAAATTATCATATGGTTATCATGCACACATCGAGATTATCATACGTTTATCATACTCACATAAAAGTTCATCCTACGCATATCCTACACATATTGAAATTCTCCCAAAAAAAATTTGGAAAGTATGTTTCAGCAGAGAATCCAAACGACACTAAATTCTCCCACTTAATTTAGGTTTGCTTTCAAAGTATATAACTTAAAAATAAATTAGGAGTTTTATTTATTGAACTATATTAGGGGAGTTACAAAAATTAATAATTTATTTAACATTAAATACAATTAATATATGGAAAATTTCTGTTAGTTAATATTTGTTCTTTTTCTTCTTACAAGTTATTTTCTTCTTATTTGAACTTTCCACTAATATAGGGGGAGGATCAAATGAGGGGAAACTTTTTGTGAAAACAAAAAGAATAAATAAAACATTAAATACTTTAACTCGTATTACATTAATTATTATCTCTTTAATTAATTAGTCATTAACACTTTATCCTACACATTATCAAATTTTGCCCTACACATATCAAAATTAATCATACATATATCGTAACTATCACACGTTTATCCTACACATATAGAAATTCAACATATATTTGTCCTACATATATCGAAATTATCCTTCACTGTAAATTAGGATTGATATGAAAGAATATATATTTTGAAATTGAATTTTAAGTTTCATTAATTTATTAGCTTAGGGGGTTTAAAATTTTTTATAATTTATTTAATATTAAATACAATTATTATATGGAGGATTCCTATTGGTTTAATTAATTAAAGAGATAATAATTAATGTAATAAGAGTTAAAGTATTTAATGTTTTTTTAAAAAAAAAAAGTATTTAATGTTTAATTTTTGTAATTGCATTAATTGAATTTCATCTAAAAATATTGATTATCTTTAGTTTTTGTAATTGCATTAATTATATTATTATATCCAACATTAATTGAATTTCATCAACTACATTATTTTATCTTAGATATTTTAAACATGTTAATCTCGTAGTTGAATTTTAATCTACTACGATTTTTTAAAAGGCCATAACTTTTTCATACGTATGTTAACAATTTTTTTAAAATTACATTATAAAAGTAAACATTTTATTTTCTTAATTCCAGTATGTTATTGCTATAGTTTTTTTTTCAATTAAAAAAAATATTAACATGTTACGTGATTAACAGTGTTTGTGTTTTTTATTGTATCACACTGGTACACCTGTAGTTCTTATTAATTAAGTTTTTATATAAGTGACTTCTCTCTCTCTATATATATATACATATATATATATTACTATATTATTTCCCGTGCACGGTAAAACAAATAAAAACCTCTTAAAGCTTTATATTATAATTAACTTGAATAAAACTAACGTAAATAACATAAAGTATACATATGATAACTAACAAAAATAAACAAATACTTTGGATTTAATTTTTTATTTAAACATTAAGATTTTGAAATAATAGTTTATATATGCGATGATTATGTGAATTTAGCATGAACTGAAAATTAAAAAAACCAATATTCAATATAAAATTTATATAAAATAGAACAATATTAGATAGATGCATGTATTTTATAATTGAGAAAGTTTACTATAAAAAGTAGTTTAACGTAAAAAGGATAAGAATGATTTTGGGCTTTTGATCAAAATAAATCAATGGATGAGATTAAAATGGGAAAAATATACGTTGAGTTTCTAAAATAGGAGGAGAAAGGCAAAATAGGTATAACCCATAATGGTTGAGTTCCACCCCCATTTTTTTAACGTCTATAACTTTTTCATACGACATTTTTTTTTAAATATACCATAAAAACAAGCTTTTTACCCTCTTTCATTTACATACTCTATTGCTATACTTTTCAAAAAAAATTGTTGGGTTGATAACTTGCGTTTTATCATGATACAACTTGCGTTTTTTATCAGATATAACTTGCATCTTTTTTTATCAGGTATAACTTGCGTTTTAGCATGTATAACTTCTGTTTAAGCATGTATAACTTGTGTTTTATCATTTATATTGCGTTTGATCAGGTCGTTTTATCAGGTATAACTTGCGTTTCTAAAACGCAAGTATACCCTCAATAAAA
The DNA here is from genome assembly GCA_030844895.1 of Ambrosia x helenae. Taxonomy (NCBI): domain Eukaryota; kingdom Viridiplantae; phylum Streptophyta; class Magnoliopsida; order Asterales; family Asteraceae; genus Ambrosia; species Ambrosia x helenae. Next base: position 37,682,572 of record CM061227.1, read on the forward strand.
CGCAAGTTATCAACCCAACAAATTTCTTTTTTTTTTTAAAAAAGTATAGCAATATGATATGGAAATGAAAGAGGATGAAAAACTTTTTTTATGGTATAGTTTAAAAAAAATGATGTCGTATGAAAAAATTATGGCCATTTTAAAAATGGGGTGAAACTTTAATGACGCAATAAAATTACCATCGTGCCCCTGATTATATAATTTAATCTATGACTAATAATCATTCTTATACTTTTTACGTTAGCCTCACCTTTTATAATTTATGTTATGTACGTCTTCAAGAATTTTTGATATAGAGCTTTACACATTAATGACATAAAAATTAAAATTTAATCTTTAACATTTAAATGCAACTAGATAAATAAAACATATGTCATACAAAAAAAAAATACATATACTTTCTTGCTAACATTTAAAAATAAAAAACCAAAATAAGAAAATTTATTAATTATATAGTTAATTGAAAAACATGAAAAAAATATTATAGTTAATTTTAAATATGGTAAGTTTTTTTCGAATTGATAATTATATGGTCAATGTTTTAACTATGAATTTTTTGCTCAGAAGTTCCGATTATATAGTATCCGTATAGAAATTTTTTGGTATATACGGTGTCGACCCCCGTGACCGGTGACTTCCGACCCCAGTCGGAATTTTCAAGCTTCGCTACTATAGGTTAGGTTATATTTTAAAGACTACATTTAGCACATCAACTGCAAATCAGTTACTACTTCTACAACAGTTGAAACGGTGAAGTTAAATCTGTAGTTTCAAGTTGGAACTCAAAAACTTAACTGAGTGCAATAAAGACATTCATTGAATTAGTTTTTTGTTTTTAATTCCTTGGAGCTGTGTTTTCAAAGACTAGCAACACCATCACAACTACAAACTCCAAAACTATTTGGCAATCTTTGTGATCATTGTAATTCGTGATTCAAGGTAAAATTCAGGTTCTCATGCCTTCCCCATAGTACATGCTGCTTCTGCGGTCGTATCCTGGAAAACAAACAAACTCTTTTGAGAGACCCGAAGTTTGTTTTAAGGGAACGTTGTTGAACACGAATCCTCAACATTAAAAAAAATCTATGCTTTTATTCTTTTCTTTTATAGTTTTACTAGATTATATCCCCGGAACGTTCCGGGGTTGAGAAATCTAATATGACATATCAATTTTACATATGAAATAGACTGATGCGCTTTACAGTTACATGCAGGAAAGCTTCGGGTAGCACCTACTCTTAAACAATTAACAATGTATCTCCAATGTTAACGCCTAACCTTAAACAATGTATAACTCTAATGTTAACATCTAACCTAAAACAATGTATAACTCTAATATTAATACCTAACCTAAAAAATGTACAACTCCAATGCTAACACCTGTTGAAAATAGAATTCATATATACTGGGTTGGACATAATTAGTGACTTGCCTATACATGATTAATAAATTACTTGAACACTTTGTGTTTTTTTCTTGTATGAACAAAACCCCACAAAAAATAGTCGTTATTTTCTCCGTTTTTATATAGAACTATGGTACTCGTTAGAAAGATAATAAAACGCTTGTTAATTTGGTGTAATTTTTTTTCTTTAAAAAATCTTGTATATAAAAGATATTAACGTTTAAAAATTATGGAAGGAAATATTAGAGAGAAAAATCCAATTTAGTTTTAATTTTTTTTTTCATAAAATCACTTAATGCCACACCACATGACATGTCATTGCCACATGGCACACTCAAGGGGGAGGATGCCCTATTTGAGCGTCATGTGAGATTTATTGCTTTCAATTATTATAATAGATAGATTTTATTTCAGTTGTAACACATACTATAATTTAATGTTTTAATTACGTTTTGTTTTGTAATGGTTTATATTAGGAGAAAGTATACTAACCATAACATAAAAAGGATAAGAAGGATTTTGGGCTTTTGATCAAAGTAAATCAATGGATGAGATTAAAACGGGAAAAGTATACATTGAGTTTCTAAAAGAGAAGGTGAAGGGAAAAATAGGTATAACCTACAATTGTTGAGTTCCACCCCCATTTTTTAAACGTCCATAACTTTTTCATACGGAATTATTTAAAAAAAAACAAACCATAAAAACAAACATTTTATCATCTTTCATTTGCATACCCTATTGTTATACTCTAAATTTTTTTTTACTGGGTTGATAACTTATCATGATACAACTTGCGTTATAATATATTATATGCGTTATAATAATTAGTTTATACTCTGTTTCACAGTCCATACTCTGTTTCTTCTCTACATAATCGAGGCTGCGCCTGCCATTCTGCCTCCATCTTTCTCTCTTTTTCTCTGAAACTAATAATTTGAAGCTTCAAGGTTATACATTTCTCTCTTTGGAGTCTTTAACATGAACAAGAATCTAACAAATGGTTTATAGCGGTTTTGATGGCGGTGATGTTATATCATGGCTCATGTGATGGTGGCATATTGTTGTCGTTAGATTCCCACAACATTTTTTATAACATTTTTTGCTTATAAACAATATGAACAATCTATAAACCTGCTTATATGTAATAACAAACAAACATATGTAAAAACTTGATATTACCTACTTGCGTTTAAACATTCATAAGCAATAATAACTTGCGTCTAAATGCAAAAACTTGATATTACTTGCTTGCGTTTAAACATTTATAAACAATAACAACTTGCGTCTGAATGTAACAAACTTGATATTAATTACTTGCGTTTAAAGATTAATAAACACCAATAACTTGCGTCTAAATGTTATACAGTTTTAAACAATTGTATTAAACACGCAAGTTATAACATATTAATACGCAAGTTATATAATCTGTTCATTTTCCCCTGTTTATATCAATCATTTTCCCCTGTTTACGTGAAGCTGGTTCGTCTTCGTTTTCATCATCATCTTCGACTCCGTTTATAATTATTGATTTGCCCTTTGAGGGTGTAGATAAGGAATTTGAGGTTAGAGATTTGAGTCGTTTTATTGGGTGAGTATTGAATTGACTATGGTATCAAATTTGGTGAATATTCGATAGGAGACATTATTATTGGTGTAGTTTGTTGAATGGAGATTACGATGAAATCATAAAGGGGGTTGTTAAGGAGTTAACAATGAAGAAGACGCTGATCTTCTTCTTGGGATAGATTATTTGTGACACCCGGCATGTTTGGCTTAAACATATTAGTAACATCTAAGTCTACCTTAGCGAGAAACGTTTATAAACAGACTTAAATGGGTTAGTTGAGTCGGGTCAAGTTAGGATTGTCCAGGGTACAATGATCTGGAGGATCATTGGGGAGTCGTTTTGGTAATACACTAGTACCGGGTTCCGTTGTTGGTGACATTACATGAACCAATTAAGTATATGTGTAGATTATGGATCGTGTGGTGGATTATATACATAGATGTGTTTAAATGATGTATAAATGATTATTCATGCTTAAATATGTTAAATATAGACTAAGGATGCATGCTTATGTGTTAAGATGTGTTAGAATGCGTTAAACACGACAAACTGGAAAACTAGTTAAAAAGGAATCCTGGTTCGACCACTTCGAGTGGTCGAAGGAAAAAAATTGTCTGGTTCGACCCTTTGTATATGGGCGAACCAGGGAAGTGGAATTGAAGGAATTCCCTTCGACCAGGACAGGGCTCATTCGACCCTGTGTAAGGGTCGAAGGAGACCACCTTCGACCATTGAAATGGGGCGAAGGAGGATTAGTATAAATACCAACCTTTGTCATTTTTCATCATTTCACAAACCCTAACCGTCCCAAAACGCTCTCAAACAATCTTAATCACTAAGGAATGAGTTTTTGCTCTTCTTTTTCATAATCTAACCTGTCTACAACATCTAAACAAGAATCCAAGGTGTGTTCTTAATCCTAAACCTTTTTAAAAGCATTTTAATTCGTTTTCATCTAACCCTAATTGTCCGGATCTGTTCTAAGGGTGTTTTATGATTTAAAAACCTTTTAAACATCTTTCTAAATCAAAACATTATCATTAACATAGGTTTCATGGCGCATAACATATGTAAATTGTGTATTATGTGGTATTATGTGTTGTTTAATGATTTGCTGCTGTATCTATGATAGAAACATGATATAGGATTGCTATTGATGCTAGATTATTGTTGTTTAGGGTTAGGATTGGATATGATGATATTATGGGTATTTGGGGGTTTTAACGAATCTAGACTTGATGCATGATATTTATGATCAATAGAATTGATAAGAAAAGATCGAACACTCGACAAACTGAGCTTTTCAAGTTGAAAAAGAATCGATTTCAAAAGTTTCCAAATTGGGTAAATTATTCATGCATGAAAGTGATGTTTCCATAATCTTTACGATTTTGGGAAAGGGCTGAAATGGACGTATTATCGGGGGAAATCAGTGGGGTTTTGTAAGGATAAGTTATTCATGCTTGACTGTTGTGTTTGATGATGTTTCGAGTCGTTTTGAATGTGTTTGAAGCGTTTTTAGGAAAATTTACACAACAGGGGCGAACCTGGCCTCCTTCGACCGATCGAAGGTGCGAAGGAGGAATCCAGGGTCGAACCTGGGTTTTTGTTGGGCGAATGTGGTTTAGCGGGCGAAGGAGACATCAAACGGTCGAACGAGATGTAAAACGGGCGAAGGAGATGTAAAACGGGCGAAGGAGACTGAAAACTGACTGGTTCGACCGTTCTGATGCAGAAATGAGATTTTTGATACAAACTAAGTGTTTTATGCTTGAACCTTGTGTGTAATCTATGTGTACTTGATTAGTTAGGGTAATGGGTCACCAACGGGATGTCGGGTCGGTCTAGTGTGTCGGTTAAACATTCAAACACGTTTTAAAACATACTTGGTTACGATCTGGACAATTGAGGACTAGATAACCTTATGGTTATTAGTCGGAACACTTATGTGAACATTTTGATAGATCTCCGGTAGAGGGATTATCAAGGGCTAAACATACTATGGTTTTAACTTTGTATTGCTATACGATCTTTGGAAGTCCCGGGGGAAACCATGAATGTGCGGGGATGCAAAACGGGGGAAATGTGGATAGATCTATTGGGCGTGACCTGCCCCACTCGTCGGCTTGGAGGGCCGGGCGGGTGCATATTGTCTCGAACAGGAACATTATCATGCTAAACATTGCTAAACGTGTCTAGTAATGGTTTCCAATCGTAGTAGTAATAAAACATACGCCTAGCTAGCGTACTTGGTAACATTGATATAGTATGGACATGGTAACATTTTGGTAACATATTGAACAAACCTGTGAACTCACCAGCATTATATGTTGACATCTTTTTGGCATGTTTTTCTCAGGTCGCTAAGGTAGCAATGAATGGAACTAGGCGCACGGGTCTGCATTGGCGTCTAGGCATAGTTGCATGTTTTGTAATAAAAAGTGTTTTGAATAACTTTGGATCATAGCATAGCTGTTTAAATACTTCTTAACTGCTTCCGCTTATAAAATCGTTGTTTATGGATTTACGCTTTTCATATGGAGTTGTTTATTGTGATCGTTGACTTGGATCCTGGTTTGTCATGCGCCTCGCGGTAAAACCCTGCAAGTGGTAATTTGAGGGTGTGACAGATTGGTATCAGAGCCAATGGTTATAGTGAACTAGGACTGCATGTAGAGTCTGGTCTATTTCCGAGTCGCACACACTAGACGGTCACATACTTTGGGTCTATTAGTGGGATACGTACTAACGTTGTCGGGGTGTCCTTACATCATCATCATGCTTCTCCGTTACATCATCCGCTTTTATTTGGGTTCTTACCTACTCTTGTCTTCTTCTTCTGGATTGAAGAAGGAGGGGTTGATTTGTTAGTTCTAGCACACACATGCCTTCTTACACTTGCACCTATCGTCACACGTTACTAGGCGGCGATATTCGGTGACTGGGGTCTGGATTAGGGGTACATCTGGAGGACCATTTAGAGCAACTTATCATTTCGGGTGCACACGAAATAATAAACTGGAATGCATGAAATTCCCGATGGACTTCGAGTTTGGATGTATAGTCCTGGATTTGTCCCTAGGTTAACTTTTGTAAATTTCTAGTGGTTGACACTGGAAATGAATCTGAATCCCTCGATTTCTTGATTTGATTAGATCATGTCTGGTGCTCGCGGTGGTGGACGTCGTGGTGGCGGTGGTGGGCGTGCTGGCGGCGGTGGTCGTGCTGGAGGCGGTGGTCGTGGAAACATCAACATGACCCAAGCTGAACTGAACAACTTGCTACAGCAGCAAGTGAACATGGCTATGGCTAATTTCCAGGCTGGGATTAGTGCCATGGGTGGTGAGTTGATTTCTGTCGACCTTGCCTCATTTTCGGGTTTCGTGTCCTTTCGTTTGTGTTTTATTCGTGTACCGTGTTTCAGGTGTTGGCGCCAATCCACCCCCACCTCAGTGCTCTTATAAGAAGTTTCGGGACTGTCAGCCCCATAACTTCGCTGGAACTGAGGGAGCGGTGGGACTGCTCTGATGGCTGGAGAAGGTGGAATCTGTGTTTGTTATGTGTAACTGTCCCGCTGGGGACCGGGTGAAGTATGCTACTGCGACATTTGAGGGGCCTGCACTGTCGTGGTGGAATGCTACTACTCAGAACATGGGATTGGGGGAGGCTATTGCTATGCCCTGGGCGGAGTTTGTGCAGCTTTTGAGAGGTGAGTACTGTCCGAGAGAGGAGATACAGAAGTTAGAGCATGAAGTCTGGAGCTACAAGATGGTTGGGTCTGAGATCGAAGAATACACTGTGAGGAGGAATGAGCTGGCGATGTTGTGCCCTGATTTGCACACACCCGAGTACCGGAGGATCGAGCACTATGTGTCTGGGCTAGTGCCGGAGATTGCTGGGTTGGTGGCTGCTGGGAATCTTCCCACTATTGCTGAAGTTGTCCGATCAGCTCATCGGATGACTAACCTGAAGGTGGCAGAAGGCGTTTTGCCACCCAAGGGTGCTGCTGTGAAGGTTGCTGAGGGGAACAAGAGGAAGTGGGATAGTGTGGGGAAGAGTGTGGTGCCAGCTCAGCCGGCGAAGAATTTTGATGCATCTGGGTCTTCTTCTGGGCAGAAGACGGTGGGTATGTTGGGAAGCATCCCAAGTGCAACACGTGTGGTTTTCACCATTCTGGGGGTTGTGATAGAGCTCGATGTCATCGGTGCCGTCAGTTGGGGCACCATGCTAAGGATTGCAAGGTGGCACTCACCCCAACTCAGACTCCTGCGGCTACTCCTGCTCCTGCTGCTCAGGGAACTCAGGGGAGGCAGGGGTGTTATAACTGTGGTGATACGGGACACTTCAAGCGTGAATGTCCTAAACTGAAGCAGGGCGATAATGGGAGGGGCGGGAACGGTAACGGGAACAATGGCGACGGAGGCAGGATTGCACGTGCTTTCGTCATTGGATCTGCGAAGGCTAGGCAGGATCCAGACACAGTTACCGGTACGTTCCTTCTTAATGATCGCTATGTTTCTGTCTTATTTGATTCTGGTGCCGATAAGAGTTTCGTATCTTTGGATGTTAGTCGATTGCTAGATATAGTACCCACACCTTTAGAGGCTAAGTACTTAATAGAATTGGCTGATGGTAAGAAAATCGAAGCGACACACACCCTTAGGGAATGTCGCTTGGAACTGTCGGGTTTGTCTTTCCCCATTGACCTTATGCCAGTGCCCCTGGGTAGTTTTGATGTCGTGGTCGGCATGGATTGGTTATCGTTGTATCGTGCGGAGATCGTTTGTTTTGACAAGGTTATTCGGATCCCTCTCCCTGATGGAGAGATTCTTTCGGTTCGTGGCGAGAAAAGCGGTGCTCTGCTGAGTATCATTTCTAGCATGAAAGCCCGTAAGTATCTTCGGAAAGGCTGTTCGGCCATTCTGGCGCTTGTTAACGTTTCTACTGACGATGAGAAGAAGATCGAGGATATTCCGGTGGTTCGTGACTTTTGTGATGTGTTTCCTGATGATTTACCTTGTCTTCCTCCCCATCGTCAGGTTGAGTTTGGTATCGATCTCACTCCAGGCGCAGCTCCTATTTCCCGAGCTCCGTATCGTCTTGCACCTCCCGAGATGCAAGAGTTGTCCAGCCAGTTGCAGGAACTCTTGGAAAAGGGTTTCATCCGACCGAGTTCTTCCCCGTGGGGAGCTCCTATTTTGTTTGTGAAGAAGAAGGATGGAAGTCTTCGTATGTGTATCGATTATCGCGAGCTGAACAAAGTGACCATCAAGAATCGTTATCCTCTTCCTCGCATTGATGATCTCTTTGACCAGCTTCAGGGCTCCAGCTACTATTCGAAGATTGATTTGCGGTCCGGTTATCACCAGTTGCGCGTCAGGGAAGCTGACATTCAGAAGACTGCTTTCCGCACTCGTTATGGCCATTTTGAGTTCTTGGTCATGCCTTTTGGTCTCACTAACGCACCGGCGGTGTTCATGGATTTGATGAACCGCGTTTGTAAACCTTACCTTGATAAGTTCGTCATCGTGTTCATTGACGATATTTTGATTTATTCCAAGAACAAGGCAGATCATGAGGAACATCTGCGGTTGGTCTTGGAACTTTTGAGACAGGAGCAGTTGTATGCTAAGTTCTCAAAGTGTGATTTTTGGTTACGTGAAGTTCAATTCCTAGGACATGTGGTGAATGAACTGGGAATTCATGTCGATCCGGCCAAGATCGAAGCTATTAAAGACTGGGAAGCACCAAAGACGCCATCTGAGGTGCGGCAATTCCTTGGTCTTGCGGGTTACTATCGTCGCTTCATTGAGGGATTTTCGAAGATCGCTCAACCCCTCACTGCTCTTACCCAGAAGGACCGAAAGTTCGACTGGGATGAACCACAAGAATCAGCATTTCAGATGCTGAAGCTTAAACTTTGTTCTGCTCCTATCTTATCCCTACCAGAGGGTACGGATGATTTTGTTGTGTACTGTGATGCTTCTATTCGTGGTCTTGGTTGCGTGTTGATGCAACGCGGGAAGGTTATCGCTTATGCTTCTCGTCAACTCAAAGTTCATGAGAAGAACTACACTACTCATGACTTGGAACTGGGTGCGGTAGTCTTTGCGTTGAAAATCTGGAGACATTACTTGTACGGTACCAAGTGTGAAGTATATACCGATCACAAGAGTCTTCAGCATATTTTCGACCAGAAGGTGTTGAACATGCGGCAGCGTCGCTGGGTTGAACTCCTGAACGATTATGACTGTGCCATCAAATACCATCCTGGCAAGGCGAACGTTGTGGCGGACGCCTTGAGCAGGAAGGAGTCTGCGAATCCTCGTCGTGTTCGAGCCTTACAGCTCACCATTCATTCGTCGTTGCCTGACCAAATCCGTTCTGCACAGTTGGAAGCCTTGAAAGAGGAAATCCTTAATGCTGAAACGATGCACGGTGCTGACACGCATCTTGAGCTCAGGACTGATGGCTTACACTATTTTGCGGGGCGTGTTTGGGTCCCATTGTTCGGGGGATTGCGCGAGCTTGTTTTGGATGAAGCTCACAAATCCCGGTATTCTATTCACCCTGGCTCCGATAAGATGTATCAGGATTTGAAGATACTTTATTGGTGGCCAAACATGAAAGCTGATATAGCTTCTTATGTCAGCAAATGTTTGACTTGTGCTAAAGTTAAGGTGGAGTACCAGAGGCCGTCTAGTCTCCTGCAACAACCAGAGGTTCCGGAATGGAAGTGGGAGCGAATCACGATGGATTTTGTCACCAAACTGCCAAGATCACCGAGTGGTTATGATATGATCTGGGTGATTGTTGACCGGCTGAAAAAATCGGCACGTTTTATACCTATTAAGGAAACCGATGGGCTCGAGCGGTTGGCTCGACTTTACCTTAAGGAGGTGGTTGCTCGGCACGGGGTGCCTGTTTCTATTATCTCTGATCGTGATTCTCGTTTCGCTTCGCGTTTCTGGAAGGCTCTGCACAAGGCTTTGGGTACTCAGTTGGATATGAGTACGGCTTATCATCCGCAAACTGATGGACAGAGTGAGCGGACGATTCAAACCTTGGAAGACATGCTTCGGGCATGTGTTATCGATTTTGGCAAAAGTTGGGAGATCCACCTACCCTTAGTAGAGTTCTCTTACAACAACAGCTATCACTCTAGCATCAAGGCAGCTCCGTTCGAGGCTCTTTACGGACGGAAATGTCGATCACCACTTTGTTGGGCCGAGGTGGGCGAGAGCCAGCTCACTGGTCCGGAACTTGTGTACGAAACTTCAGAGAAAATCATACAGATTCGTCAACGTTTGGCTGCTGCACGGGATCGTCAGAAGAGCTATGCCGATCGCCGTCGAAAACCTTTAGAGTTCCAGGTTGGGGACAAAGTACTTCTGAAAGTTTCACCATGGAAGGGCGTCATACGCTTTGGAAAGCGTGGCAAGCTTAACCCTCGTTATGTCGGACCATTCGCAATCCTAGATCGGATTGGACCGGTGGCATACAGACTTGAGTTACCGGCGGAGCTCGGTAGTGTGCACAACGTCTTCCATGTGTCTAACTTGAAGAAGTGTTTGGCTGATGAATCTCTCATTGTACCACTGGAGGAGATCAAGGTTGATGATCGTCTTCGCATTGTGGAGGAACCTGTCGAGATTCTCGACTACAAGATTCGTAGCCTTCGTCGGAGTAAAATCTGCATCGTTAAAGTCCGTTGGAACTCGAACCGTGGACCGGAGTTCACATGGGATCGGGAGGATCAGATGAAAGCTAAGTATCCTCATCTCTTTCCGAAACGCGCGTTTGAATCGAGGCATGTTACTGCTGAAGCGGAATGAATCTCGGGTCGAGATTCCTTTCAACGTGGGGATGATGTGACATCCGGTAATTTTCTTTTCGTTCTGTTCTTTTCGTTTCTTTATTTTAGGGCTTTGCGCAATTTTCGGGAAGAAAATTCTTTCAACGTGGGGATGATGTGACACCCGGCATGTTTGGCTTAAACATATTAGTAACATCTAAGTCTACCTTAGCGAGAAACGTTTATAAAAAGACTTAACTGGGTTAGTTGAGTCGGGTCAAGTTAGGATTGTCCAGGGTACAATGATCTGGAGGATCATTGGGGAGTCGTTTTGGTAATACACTAGTACCGGGTTCCGTTGTTGGTGACATTACATGAACCAATTAAGTATATGTGTAGATTATGGATCGTGTGGTGGATTATATACATAGATGTGTTTAAATGATGTATAAATGATTATTCATGCTTAAATATGTTAAATATAGACTAAGGATGCATGCTTATGTGTTAAGATGTGTTAAAATGCGTTAAACACGACAAACTGGAAAACTAGTTAAAAAGGAATCCTGGTTCGACCACTTCGAGTGGTCGAAGGAGAAAAATTGTCTGGTTCGACCCTTTGTATATGGGCGAACCAGGGAAGTGGAATTGAAGGAATTCCCTTCGACCAGGACAGGGCTCATTCGACCCTGTGTAAGGGTCGAAGGAGACCACCTTCGACCATTGAAATGGGGCGAAGGAGGATTAGTATAAATACCAACCTTTGTCATTTTTCATCATTTCACAAACCCTAACCGTCCCAAAACGCTCTCAAACAATCTTAATCACTAAGGAAGGAGTTTTTGCTCTTCTTTTTCATAATCTAACCTATCTACAACATCTAAACAAGAATCCAATGTGTGATCTTAATCCTAAACCTTTTTAAAAGCATTTTAATTCGCTTTCATCTAACCCTAATTGTCCGGATCTGTTCTAAGGGTGTTTTATGATTTAAAAACCTTTTAAACATCTTTCTAAATCAAAACATTATCATTAACATAGGTTTCATGGCGAATAACATATGTAAATTGTGTATTATATGGTATTATGTGTTGTTCAATGATTTGCTGCTGTATCTATGATAGAAACATGATATAGGATTGCTATTGATGCTAGATTATTGTTGTGTAGGGTTAGGATTGGATATGATGATATTATGGGTATTTGGGGGTTTTAACAAATCTAGACTTGATGCATGATATTTATGATCAATAGAATTGATAAGAAAAGATCGAACACTCGACAAACTGAGCATTTCAAGTTGAAAAAGAATCGATTTCAAAAGTTTCCAAATTGGGTAAATTATTCATGCATGAAAGTGATGTTTCCATAATCTTTACGATTTTGGGAAAGGGCTGAAACGGACGTATTATCGGGGGAAATCGGTGGGGTTTTATAAGGATAAGTTATTCATGCTTGACTGCTGTGTTTGATGATGTTTCGAGTCATTTTGAATGTGTTTGAAGCGTTTTTAGGAAAATTTACACAACAGGGGCGAACCTGGCCTCCTTCGACCGATCGAAGGTGCGAAGGAGGAATCCAGGGTCGAACCTGGGTTTTTGTTGGGCGAATGTGGTTTAGCGGGCGAAGGAGACATCAAACGGTCGAACGAGATGTAAAACGGGCGAAGGAGATGTAAAACGGGCGAAGGAGACTGAAAACTGACTGGTTCGACCGTTCTGATGCAGAAATGAGATTTTTGATACAAACTAAGTGTTTTATGCTTGAACCTTGTGTGTAATCTATGTGTACTTGATTAGTTAGGGTAATGGGTCACCAACGGGATGTCGGGTCGGTCTAGTGTGTCGGTTAAACATTCAAACACGTTTTAAAACATACTTGGTTACGATCTGGACAATCGGGGACTAGATAACCTTATGGTTATTAGTCGGAACACTTATGTGAACATTTTGATAGATCTCCGGTAGAGGGATTATCAAGGGCTAAACATCTTTACTTGTAATCGAAGAACGCTACTTAAGGTGAGTTCACGGCCCCACTTTTACTGCTTTTAACTTTTGGGGGAGAAAACATGCGCTAAACTATTTTGGTAGCATATGTCATACTATGGTTTTAACTTTGTATTGCTATACGATCTTTGGAAGTCCTGGGGGAAACCATGAATGTGCGGGGATGCACAACGGGGGAAATGTGGATAGATCTATTGGGCGTGACCTGCCCCACTCGTCGGCTTGGAGGGCCGGGCGGGCGCATATTGTCTCGAACAGGAACATTATCATGCTGAACATACGGGCTGCTTAAACATGCTAAACATTGCTAAACGTGTCTAGTAATGGTTTCCAATCGTAGTAGTAATAAAACATACGCCTAGCTAGCGTACTTGGTAACATTGATATAGTATGGACATGGTAACATTATGGTAACATATTGAACAAACCTGTGAACTCACCAGCATTATATGTTGACATCTTTTTGGCATGTTTTTCTCAGGTCGCTAAGGTAGCAATGAATGGAACTAGGCGCACGGGTCTGCATTGGCGTCTAGGCATAGTTGCACGTTTTGTAATAAAAAGTGTTTTGAATAACTTTGGATCATAGCATAGCTATTTAAATACTTCTTAACTGCTTCCGCTTATAAAATCGTTGTTTATGGATTTACGCTTTTCATATAGAGTTGTTTATTGTGATCGTTGACTTGGATCCTGGTTTGTCATGCGCCTCGCGGTAAAACCCCGCAAGTGGTAATTTGAGGGTGTGACATTATTACAAAGGGTTTATTTTTTTGGATGTAATTAGGAATTGGGTGTTTCAGTCTATGATAATGTGAGAAGGTTGGCCCCCTTCTACCAATCCTTGATGTTGAATGACGCACACATTCGTTGTTTCCTTGTAAAATAAAATAAAATAAAATTAACGACGCAACAAATTTACAATCCTGCCCCTGTTTATCTCCTCTAATCTGACGACTCTTGAGGCTTCTTACACTAACCTCCTTTTTACATTAGCCACTCCCTTATATTATTTTTACAAACGGTGTTCCTGCATTCTATACTTTTTCCTTTACCTAAACTTATAGTCCAACCTTGCTTAGACCATAAAACCCACATCTTTTTCATCTTTGTATATAGAGAATCCGATGTAATTTGGGGGACTTGTGTAAGTAGAAAAAATTGACCAATAATTGTAAAAGGTGATTCACCATATAACACCTAAAGCATTCCAAATAACTATTAGAATTTTACCATATAACACCTAACATATTCCAACTAACTATTATGTGAACCTTGCACCACCTCTATGCCGACCCTGGTCTTCATGTAAGCGAGGCCTGGTTCAACGTTCTTTTCGGTCTAGTTATTATCACCTAGACCATAAATGCCACATCTCTTTAATCGTTGTATATAAAGAAGTACCAGACATGCGGTTCAACCATTTTCATGTAAGCGAATCCAGGTTCAATTACACTTCTGGCCTGGTTAAAATATTGCTTATAAAGCTAAAGGTTTTTCTTTTTGCCAATACTATCGATAGTTTACATTCTCTATGGTATTACATACATGATCCATTTTAACTAATAATCACAATTTTAAATGTTTAGATATCTTCTTTCCACTATTTGACTAAAAAGATTTGTGTATACAAAATTTTCAAGTAATTAAAGAACAAGACATCATTCAAACCACAATCACATCCCACTTAATTACAACCACAAGAATTTTTTTTTCGAAAAAAAATACTATATGTTAAATCTTCCAAATGTTTGAAATAACTAAAAATGAGGCATTCAAAAATACTTTTACTTTATTGTTTGTGCTATAAAGAACATCAAGGATAAACGAGTGAAAACTCATGTATAAGTTTTTGAGACGATTTTCCTCCTCGTTTCCAATCATATTGTTTAACCCACACTCGAGCATGATTATCAAAGAGATAAAAGCCTTCCTTCTTGATCCCCCAATGACATGTATTTCCATCCAAAAAACCTTGATAGCATACCTTAGCCATGGTGCAGTTGAACACCTGAAATGTTAGTTCATCGTCGGAATTGGCTCGTCAGAAGTGACAGTAATAGAGAGTGCTTTCTAACCAATTCTCGCAGAATGCCCATCCATATTCAAGGGTTGTAAAGTTAAGTATATGAACTCCGAGATCATCATCTTTCGATTTACATTGAACCATAACATTATCATAAGTGATTTCTGTTAACATGTGTATAGCATAACCCTTTGTTATAAAACAGCCATCAACTGAAGAATTAACAAGGTTCAGCCATACGATTATTAACATCAAGAATGACATATTTTTCATTATAGAATGTAACTTTTAAGAACCATGAAACGAGATTATACATACATATCTATATATATGTACATACATATCTATATATGTGTCTATGTATTTGTGCGTGTGAAAGTGTAGATATTATCAATGAATATGTAATGTAATAATATTATTATCGTGTACTATTCACGTAAAACAATCCGAATGACCTTTTTCAAAATTATAATTTCTCTTTATTATTATTAGTGTACTCAACAAATCAAGTATTATTAATATTAAAAACCCAAGTTTGAAAACTAAAATCAAGCATGCAATGTTTTTGTATTTAAAGAAAGAAAATAGATAAATGATATTTTTTTTAATTACAAAAAAGCTCGGTAATCGATGTATATCTATAGGCGAAATGCCATACTCTCCCGTAATCACAGACAACAATAGTGACTCGTCCAGTCACCAATTTCAAAGGAAACTCATTGTCCGGAAGGTGGGGGCTCACCGTGATAAAACCCCTGACTTGTGAGTTGTAACATTTTGTCACGAACGAGACTTCAACCGGCAAGCTTCCCTATAGAAAATCATTGGTACAGCTAAAATATATTGGTTATAAATTTAATTTTTGTAATTGCATCAATTATATAATTTCATCGAGCATTAATTGAATTTCATCGAGCATTAATTGAATTTCATCAACTACATTATTTTATCTTAGATGTTTTAAACATGTTAATCTCGTAAATGAATTTTAATCTACTACGATGTTTTAAAAGGCCACAACTTTTCATACGTAAGTTAACAATTTATTAAAAATTAGTTTATGAAAGTAAACATTTTATTTTCTTAAATTCCAGTATGTTATTGCTATAGTTTTTTTTTCAATTAAAAAATGTTAACATGTTATGTGATTATCAGTGTTTGTGTTTTTTACTGTATCACACGGGTACACCTGTAGTTCTTATTAATTGACTTTTTATTTAAGTGACTTTTAAATATATATTAATAGATTATTGCCCGTGTTACACACGGTTAAACAAATAAAAACCGCTTAAAGCTTTATATTATAATTAACTTAAATAAAACAAACGTATATAACATAAAGTTAAATATACATATGATGACTAACAAAAATACACAAATACTTTGGATTTAATTTTTTATTTAAACATTAAGATTTTGGAAAAATAGTTTATATATGCGATGATTATGTTAATTTAGCATGAACTGAAAATTAAAAAGAAGCAATATTCAATATAGAACTTATACAAAATAGAACAGTATTAGATACATGCATGTATTTTATAATTTATATTATGTACATCTGTGACACCCGACATGTTTGGCTTAAACATTTTAGTAACACCTAAGTCTACCTTAGCGAGAAACATTTATAAACGGACTTAACCAAGTTAGTTGAGTCGGGTCAGGATAGGATTGTCCAGGGTTCTATGATCTGGAGGATCATTGGGAGTCGTTTTGGGAATACACTAGTACCGGGTCCCGTTGTTGGTGAAATTACATAAACTAAATTAAGTGTTATGTGTAGATTAATTCTTATATGGTGGATTATATGCAAATACGTGTTTAAACGATGTGTAGATGATCATCCATGCTTAAATATGTTAAACATAGATTAAGATTGCATGTTCATGTGTTAGGATGCGTAAAAATGCGTTAACACGACAAAGTGGAAAGACTAGAAATCATAGGTCCAGGTTCGACCATAGCATGGGGGCGAACCTGGAAAATAATCTTGGTTCGACCCTTAATGAAGGGGCGAACCTGGAATGTGAAAACAATAGAATTTCATTCGACCAGTTTAGACACATTTGACCCTGAGAAAGGGGCGAATGTGGGTACATTCGGCCACGTGAAAGGGGCGAATGTGGACTAGTATAAATACCAAACTTTGTCATTTTTCACCATTTCACAAACCCTAACCGTCTCTAAACACTCTCAAACGATTTTAATCACTAAGGAAGGAGTTTTTGCTCTTGTTTTTCATAATCTAACCTACCAACAACATCTAATCAAGAATCCAAGGTGTGTTCTTAATCCTAAACCTTTTCAAAGCATTTTAATTTGTTTTCATCTAACCCTAAATGTCCACATCTGTTCTAAGGATGTTTTTATCAACAAAAACCTTCTAAACATATTTCTAAACCTAAACCCTATCATTAAACATAGGTTTTCATATCAATAAACATATGTTAATTATGTGTTATGTGATATTATGTGTTGTTTGATGATTTGCTGCTGTACTAATGCTAGAAACCTGATCTAGGGCTGATATTGATGTTAATTTAGGATTGTTTATGGTCACAGTTAGATGATTTAGAATATCTTGTCTAAATTGGGGGTTTTTTTAATAAAGCTAGGGCTCGATGCATGCTTGTATGATCAATAGAACTTTTTGAGGTTTTCAAACACATGACAAATTGAGCACTATTAGGATGATTATGGATTGATTTCAAAAAGTTTCCAAATTGGGTAAAGATTTCATGCATGATGTGATGTTTTCATAATTTTTGCCATTTTGGGAAAGGGCTAAAATGAACAAGTTTTGGGGCAACATTGGTGGGGATTTGTGGGAATATGTTAATCATATTCAACTGCTGTGTTTGGTGATGTTTCGCGATGTTTCGGATGTTTTTGAAGCGTTTTTGGGAAAAATATTATGCCAGGGTCGAACCTGGGCACCTTCGACCAATCGGGTGGTCGAAAGTGGAATCCTAGGGTCGAACCGGGACAGTATTGGTCGAATCAGTTCAAAAGGGTTGAATGTGACTTCGAATGGGTCGAAGGTGGCTTCCAAAGGGTCGAACGTGGGTTAAAAAGGGGCGAAGGTGGAACATAATTTCCTGGTTCGACCCTATGGATTCAAAAATGAGATTTTTGATACAAACTAAGTGTTTTATGCTTGAACCTTGTGTGTAATCTATGTGTACTTGATTAGTTAGGGTAATGAGTCACCAACGGGATGTTGAGTCGGTCTAGTGTGCCGGTTGAATAATTAAACACGTTTTAAAACATACTCGGTAACGATCTGGACAATCGGGGACTAGATAACCTTATGGTTATTAGTCGGAATACTTATGTGAACATTTTGATAGATCTCTGGTAGTGGGATTATCAAGGGCTTGGCTTTCTTATATTATTGAAGAACGCAACTTAAGGTGAGTTCACGGCCCCACTTAAACTGCTTTAACATTTGGGGGAGAAAACATGCGCTAAGCTATTTTGGTAACATATGTCATACTATGGTTTTAACTTTGCATTGCTATACGATCGTTGAAAGTACCGGGGGAAACCATGAATGTGTGGGAATGCACAACGAGGGAAATATGGATAGATCTATTCGGCGTGACCTGCCCCACTCGACGGCGTGGAGGGCCAGGCGGTGCATGTTGTCTCGAACTTTGCTAAACTTTCTAAACGTGTCCAGTAATGGTTTTCCAATCGTAGTAGTAATAAAACATACGCCTAGCTAGCGTACTTGGTAACATTGATATAGTATGGACATGGTAACACTTTGGTAACCTTTGGTATCACATTGAACAAACCTGTGAACTCACCAGCATTATATAGGTTGACGTCTCTTTTGGCATGTTTTTCTCAGGTCGCTAAGTTAGCATCGGTTGGACTAGGCGCACGGGTCTGCACGGGCGTCTAGGATTAGTAGCATGTTTTGAAATAAGTGTCTTGAATATTTTGGAACACTGTTTTGTAACTATTAAATTCTTTAAATGCTTCCGTTTATGAAATCTAACTTTTGGGTTTACGTACTTCATGTAGTGTCGTTTATTGTGACCGTTGACTTGAATCCTGGTTTGTCATGCGCCTCGCGGTAAAACCCCGCAGTGGAAATTTGAGGGTGTGACAGATTGGTATCAGAGCCAATGGTTATAGTGAACTAGGACTGCATGTAGAGTCTGGTCTATAGCCGAGTCACACACACTAGACGGTCACATACTTTGAGTCTCTTAGTGGGATACTTACTAAATTTTTCAGGGTGTCCTTACATCATCATACTTCTGTGTTACATCATCCATTTTTACTTGGGTTCTTACCTACTCTTATTTTCTTCTTCGGGACTTGAAGAAGAAAGGACTGACTAGTTGGCTCTTGCACACACATGCTTTCTTACACTTGCACCTATCGTAGCACGTTACTAGGCGACGATATTCGGTGGTCGGAGTCTGAACTAGGGGTACATTTGGAGGACCATGTAGAGAAGTTTATCATTTCGGGTGCACACGAAATTATAAACTGAAATGCCTGAAAATCCCGGTGGACTTTGAGTTTAGATGTACGGTCCTGAATTTGTCCCTAAGCTAACTCTTGTAAATTTCTAGTGGTTGACACTAGAGGTGAATATGAATCCCTCGATTTCTTGATTTGTTAGATCATGTCTGGTGCTCGTGGTGGTGGACGTCGTGGTGGCGACGGCGGCGGTCGTGGTGGCGGCGGTGGCCGTGCTGGCGACGGTGGTCGTGGTAACATCAACATGACCCAAGCTGAACTGAATGACTTATTACAGCAGCAAGTGAATATGGCTATGGCTACTTTCCAGGCTCGGATTAATGCCATGGGTGGTGAGTTGATTCTATCGACTTTGCCTCATTCTTGGGTGTCATGTTCTTTCTTTTGTATTTTATTCGTGTATCGTGTTTCAGGTACGCTGTCAATCCACCTCCACCTCAGTGCTCTTATAAGAAGTTTCGGGACTGTCAGCCCCATAACTTCACTGGAACTGAGGGAGCGGTGGGACTACTCCGATGGCTTGAGAAGGTAGAATATGTGTTCGTTATGTGTAACTGTCCCGCTGGGGACCGGGTTAAGTATGCTACTGCGACATTCGAGGGGCCTGCATTGTCATGGTGGAATGCTACTACCCAGAACATGGGATTGGGGGAGCCTATTGCTATGCCTTGGGCGAATTTTGTGCACCTTTTGAGGAGTGAGTAATGTCCAAGGGAGGAAGTACGGAAGTTGGAGCATGAGGTCTGGAGTTACAAGATGGTTGGGTCCGAGATTGAGGAGTACACTGTGAGGAGGAACGAGCTAGCGGTGTTGTGCCCATGATTTGCACACACCCGAATATAGGAGGATTGAGCACTACGTTTCTGGGTTAGTGCTGGAGATTGCAGGGTTAGTGGCTGCTGGGAATCTTCCCACTCTTGCTGAAGTTGTTCGATCGGCTCATCGAATGACAAACCTGAAGGTGGCATAAGGTGTTTTGCCTCCTAAAGGTACTACTGCGAAGGGTTCGGAAGGGAACAAGAAGAAGTGGGATAATGTGGGGAAGAGTGCTGTGCCAGCGCCATCTCAGCCGGTGTAGAAGTTTGATTCGTCTGGGACTTCTTCGGGGCAGAAGTCGGGAGGGTATATTGGAAAACATCCCAAGTGCAACAAGTGTGGTTATCATCACTCTGGGAGTTGTGACCGGACTCGTTGTCATCGGTGCCACCAGTTGGGGCATCTTGCTAAGGATTGCAGGGTGTCACTTTCCTCGACCTAAGCTCCTACTGCTACTCCTCCTCCTGCTAGATATAGTACCCACACCTTTAGAGGCTAAGTACTTAATAGAATTGGCTGATGGTAAGAAAATCGAAGCGACACACACTCTTAGAGAATGTCGCTTGGAACTGTCAGGTTTGTCTTTCCCTATTGACCTTATGCCGGTACCCCTGGGTAGTTTTGATGTCGTTGTCGGCATGGATTGGTTATTGTTGTATCGTGCGGTGATCGTTTGTTTCGATAAGATTATTCGGATCCCTCTCCCTGATGGAGAGACTCTTTCGGTTCATGGCGAAAAGGGCGGTGCTCCGCTGAGTATCATTTCTAGCATGAAAGCCCTTAAGTATCTTCGAAAGGGTTATTCGGCCATTCTGGCACTTGTTACTGTTTCGACTGACGATGAGAAGAAGATCGAGGATATTCCGGTGGTTCGTGATTTTCCCGATGTGTTTCCTGATGATTTACCTGGTCTCCCTCCCCATCGTCAGGTTGAGTTTGGCATTGATCTTATTCCGAGCGCAGCTCCTATTTCCCAGGCTCCGTATCGTCTTGCACCTCCCGAGATGCAAGAGTTGTCCAGCCAGTTACAAGAACTCTTGGAAAAGGGTTTCATCCGACCGAGTTCTTCCCCGTTGGGAGCTCTTATTTTGTTTGTGAAGAAGAAGGACGGAAGTCTTCGCATGCGTATTGATTATCGTGAGCTGAACAAAGTAACCATCAAGAAACGTTACCCTCTCCCTCGCATTGATGATCTCTTTGACCAGCTCCAGGGCTCTAGTTACTATTCGAAGATTGATTTACGGTCTCGTTATCACCAGTTGCGCGTTCAGGAAGCCGACATTCAGAAGACTGCTTTTCGCACTCGTTATGGCCATTTTGAGTTCTTGGTCATGCCTTTTGTTCTCACTAACGCACCGGAGGTGTTCATGGACTTGATGAACCGCGTTTGCAAGCCTTACCTTGATAAATTCGTCATCGTGTTTATTGACGATATTCTGGTTTACTCTAAGAACAAGACGAATCATGAGGAACACTTACGGTTAGGCTTAAACATTTTAGTAACACCTAAGTCTACCTTCGCGAGAAACATTTATAAACGGACATAACCAGGTTAGTTGAGTCGGGCCAGGATAGGATTGTCCAGGGTTCAATGATCTGGAGGATCATTGGGAGTCGTTTTGGGAATACACTAGTACCGGGTCCCGTTGGTGAAATTACAAAAACTAAATTAAGTGTTATGTGTAGATTAATTCTTATATGGTGGATTATATGCAAATACGTGTTTAAACGATGTGTAGATGATCATTCATGCTTAAATATGTTAAACGTAGATTAAGATTGCATGTTCATGTGTTAGGATGCGTTAAAATGCGTTAAACACGACAAACTGGAAAGACTAGAAATCATAGGTCCAGGTTCGACCATAGCGTGGGGGCGAACCTGGAAAATAATCTTGGTTCGACCCTTAATGAAGGGGCGAACCTGGAATGTGAAAACAATAGAATTTCATTCGACCAGTTAAGACACATTCGACCCTAAGAAAGGGGCGAATGTGGGTACATTCGACCAGGTGAAAGGGGCGAATGTGGACTAGTATAAATACCAAACTTTGTCATTTTTCACCATTTCATAAACCCTAACCGTGTCTAAACACTCTCAAACGATTTTAATCACTAAGGAAGGAGTTTTTGCTCTTTTTTTTCATAATCTAACCTACCAACAACATCTAATCAAGAATCCAAGATGTGTTCTTAATCCTAAACCTTTTCAAAGCATTTTAATTCGTTTTCATCTAACACTAAATGTCCAGATCTGTTCTAAGGATGTTTTTATCAACAAAAACCTTCTAAACATCTTTCTAAACCTAAACCCTATCATTAAACATAGGTTTTCATATCAATAAACATATGTTAATTATGTGTTATGTGATATTATGTGTTGTTTGATGATTTGCTGCTGTACTAATGCTAGAAACCTGATCGAGGGCTGATATTGATGTTAATTTAGGATTGTTTATGGTCACAATTAGATGATTTAGAATATCATGTCTAAATTGGGGGTTTTTAATCAAGCTAGGGCTCGATGCATGCTTTTATGATCAATAGAACTTTTTGAGGTTTTCAAACACATGACAAACTGAGCACTATTAAGATGATTATGGATTGATTTCAAAAAGTTTCCAAATTGGGTAAAGATTTCATGCATGATGTGATGTTTTCATAATTTTTGCCATTTTGGGAAAGGGCTAAAATGAACAGGTTTTAGGGCAAAATTGGTGGGATTTGTGGGGATATGTTAATCATATTCAACTGCTATGTTTGGTGATGTTTCGCGATGTTTCGGATGTTTTTGAAGCGTTTTTGGGAAAAACATTATGCCAGGGTCGAACCTGGGCACCTTCGACCAATCGGGTGGTCGAAAGTGGAATCCCAGGGTCGAACCTGGACAGTATTGGTCGAATCAGTTCAAAAGGGTCGAATGTGACTTCGAATGGATCGAAGGTGGCTTCGAAAGGGTCGAACGTGGGTTAAAAAGGGGCGAAGGTGGAACATAATTTCCTGGTTCGACGCTATGGATTCAAAAATTAGATTTTTGATACAAACTAAGTGTTTTATGCTTGAACCTTGTGTGTAATCTATGTGTACTTGATTAGTTAGGGTAATGATCACCAACGGGATGTCGGGTCGGTCTAGTGTGTCGGTTGAACACTTAAACACGTTTTAAAACATACTCGGTCACGATCTGGACAATCGGGGACTAGATAACCTTATGGTTATTAGTCGGAATACTTATGTGAACATTTTGATAGATCTCCGGTAGTGAGATTATCAAGGGCTTGGCTTTCTTATATTATTGAAGAACGCAACTTAAGGTGAGTTTACGGCCCCACTTTTACTGCTTTAACTTTTGGGGGGAGAAAACATGCGCTAAACTATTTTGGTAACATATGTCATACTATGGTTTTAACTTTGCATTGCTATACGATCGTTGAAAGTCCCGCGTGTGACACCCGGCAAACTCAGGTTAGTAACGTTGACTAAACTAGAAAGTCTACCTTAGCGAGTCATGCATATTACGTACTTAACAGGGTCAGTCGAGTCGGTATGATGATTCTGGGAATCATCGGGAGTCATTACGATGATCCGCGGGGTCATCAGGAGTCGGTCCATAACCATGTGTACAAGGATTGGTGATTCGTGGAATCGCCGGGTTTAACGCACACACGAGTCTCGAGTCCCGGGAATTGGTGAACGGATGTAAACGTGTTAGTTATCATGCATTATATGTTTGAAATCATTATGTGACTTATCGGTATGTGAATACGTGTTTATATATGTTAAAATAGTGTTTAACGCGCCAAAACCCCGTTCCAGCATCACAGAGGCGATTAGGAGCTTGGGAAACCCCTAATCGCCTATACCAGAGGCGAGTAGGATGAGGTTGGGGCGAGTAGGGGCCCTACTCGCCTGAATAGAGGCGAGTAGGAGCCCCAATCGCCTGAATTGATCTGCTACTCGCCTAAATGGCTGTGCACGGGTCAAAACACCTATAAATAGAACCCTTGACTCCCCAAACACCATTTGTGCAACCCTAACTGATCCTAAGCCTCCCACACACCTTGAAACACCTCTGGAACTTGTTTTGCCTCAAAACACACCATCACCAAGCTTATACACCCTTCTTTGATAAAATCCAAGGTGTGTTCTTCATCCTACACCATCACCAAGCTTATACACCCTTCTTTGATAAGTGTTTAATTGCATATGTTGCATGATGTCTTGTATTTATCTAACACGTGGAATGTCGGGTCACCAATGGGATGTCGGGTCTTGTCTGGTACGGTCGGTTTAACAGTCAAAGGTGTTTTCAAACGTTTATGGTCATGGTCTGGACATTCGGGGACTAGTTAACCCACGGGTTATTAGTCCAGATACTTATACACATCTTATGATAGGTCACCGCTATTTGGGGCTATCATAGCGTAATTACTTAACTGTTTTCAAGTAACGCAAACCGAGGTGAGTTTCACAGCCCCACTTTTACTATTTTGCTTTCGGGGAGAAACATGCTTCGTACAAACTATTTAAAGGTCATGTTATACTATGGGTACTTTATGTTACTATACGGCTTTTATGGAAAGTCCCAGGGGAAACCATGAATGTGCTGGAACGCACAACGAGGGAAATGTCGATAGATCTATTGGGCCTCACAAACCCCACTCGACAGCGGGGCCGGGCGGGTGCATATTGTCTCTACCTATCGGGTTACCGAGGCATCGGTAGCCCAGTCATCTGGGCTGGTATCATCTTTTGGTTCATGTTTAGTAATGGGTTCCCAACCGTAGTAGTAAAAACACTTAACGTCTAGCTAACGTTCTTATGACATAGTATTAACGGGAATGATCTTTGTGAACTTATGACAACACTTTTATAAAAGAAAACCTGTGAACTCACCAGCATTATATGTTGACATTTTTGGCATGTTTTCTCAGGTCGCTAAGGTAGCAGTCAATGGACTAGGCGCACGGAGTCATGCACAGCGTCTAATATTTTGAAGCATATTAAACAATGTTTTGTAAACAATGATATGTCTTTTGGTTGTAAACAAGAAATGCTTCCGCTGCTGGTTTACGGCTCAAAGCATGATATTTTGGTTTTAAATATATTTATGAATGCATGTTTGTTGTATGTTTATTGTGATCGTTGACTGAGATCCTGGTGTGTCACGCGCCTCGCGGTAAAACCCCGCACGTGGAATTTGAGGGTGTGACAGATTGGTATCAGAGCCAACGGTTATAGTGAACTAGGACTGCATGTAGAGTCTAGTCTATAACTGAGTCGCACACACTAGACGGTCACAGATAGTCGAGTCTTAACAAGTGGGTAACAACATGACTTGTCGGGGGTGTCGGTGTCATCATCTTCTACGCTACATCATCTGTTTACTCTTTATCATCCCATTTCTTAACTCATCCTTACTATGATTCGATGGCGAACGACATACTATTGAACTTTCTTGGCGGCGGTGTACATTGGGGTAGCTTCGGCGTACTCTTGAGATCTGTCCAGGGATTTGGACATCTCCCTTCTATGCCCTAATGGGCACGCTCGTTCTTATGCATACTATCTTGTACTTATACTTATGATAATACCATGATTGGGCACTAGTGTTCGGTGACTTGAACTTCAAACTTAAAGCACGCCTGGAGGACCATGTAGAACAGTTTATCATGTCGGGTGCACACGAGATTGTAAACTGTGATGCATGGGATCCCTAGCGGACTTTGCGCTTGAACGGATGGACCCGAACTGGGCTCGGTCTAGTTCCTTAAAATTCCTAGTGGGTTATACCACGGGCAAGCCTAAATCGTTTGTTTCATGTTGTGACAGAAGATGTCGGGAGCTCGTGGAGGTCGCAGAGGCGGCCGTGCTGGCGGTCGTGCTGGCGGCCGTGGTGGCGGCGGTGGCCGTGGGAACATTAATATGACCCAAGCGGAGTTGGATAACCTGATGCAGCAGCATGTGAATATTGCTTTGGCTGCATTCCAAGCCGCTCATAATGCTATGGGTGGTACGTCGATTCTCATCTATTCTATCTTGTTCTGGGGTACTGTACCTTTTCTTGATTTTCACCTGTGTGTCTATTCCAGGTGGTGCTGTCAATCCCCCTCCACCCCAGTGCTCCTACAAAAAGTTTATGGATTGCAAGCCCCACAACTTTAGTGGCACTGAAGGGGCAGTGGGACTGCTCCGCTGGTTGGAGAAAATTGAATCGGTTTTCTCGATGTGCAGCTGCCCGGAAGGCGACCGGGTAAAATATGCTTCTGCGACCCTGGAGGGTCAAGCTCTGACTTGGTGGAACTCCACCACCCAGACTATGGGTATTGGGGAAGCTCACGCTATGCCCTGGATAGAGTTCGTTCAGTTGTTGAAAAACGAGTACTGCCTGAGGGATGAGATCCAGAAACTTGAGCACGAAGTCTGGAATCATAAGATGGTGGGGTCAGAGATCGAAGCTTACACTGCTAGCACAGTGAGCTGGCGGTGTTGTGCCCTGATTTGCACGCACCAGAATACCGGAGGATTGAACACTATGTTGCTAGGTTGGTACCGGAGATTGCGGGATTGGTAGCTGCGGGTAATCTCACTGTTTATTCTGAGGTGGTTCGGTCGGCTCACAGGCTGACCAATATAAAGGTGGCTGAAGGGGTCTTGCCTCCTCGAGGCGCTACTATGAAGGCCCCTGAGAATAACAAGCGTAAGTGGGAAGTTGTGGGTAAAGGCTCGAGTTCGGCTCAGCCTCAGCAGGTGAGGAAGTCTGATGTTGGGGACCGTCGACTGAACATAAACCGGGGGGTTATACTGGGAAACTGCCGAAATGTGACCGGTGTGGATTTCACCACAACGGTCGTTGCGAGGACCGGAACCGCTGCCACAGGTGCCATAAGCTTGGGCACCAGGCAAAGGATTGCAGGGTTAATCTTCAGGGTAACCGGAACCCACCTGCTACACCTACTCCGGCTCCTCATGTTGCTGCTCCCCAGGGAAACCAGGGAAAACAGGGGTGCTTTAATTGTGGTGAGCTTGGTCACTACAAGCACGAATGCCCCAAGTTGAAGCAGGGCGAGGCTGGGAAGAACGGGTCGGGTAATGGACATAATGGGGGCGGAGGCAGGAATGCTCGCGCCTTCGTGATTGGTTCGAGCGGTGCTCGACAGAATCCTGACACTGTTACTGGTACGTTTCTTCTCGATAATCGCTATGCTACGGTTTTATTCGATTCCGGTGCCGATAAGAGTTTTATATCTCTTGGGTTTAGTCAATTGCTTGATAGGGTACCTACACCTTTAGAGGCTAAGTACTTGATAGAATTGGCTGATGGTAAGAAAGTCGAAGCGACGCACGTCCTTAGGGAGTGTCGCCTTGAGTTGTCGGGTTATTCCTTTCCTATTGATCTTATGCCGGTGTCCTTGGGTAGTTTCGATGTTGTCGTGGGTATGGATTGGTTGTCTTTGTATCATGCTGAGATCGTTTGTTTTGATAAAGTCATTCGACTTCCTCTCCCTGATGGAGAAATTCTGTTGGTGCACGGTGATAAGAGCGGGGTCCCTTTGAGTATCATTTCGTGTATGAAAGCCTATAAGTATCTTCGGAAGGGGTATTCTACCATTCTGGCACTTGTTTCGGTTTCGTCGGAGGAAGAGAAGAAGATCGAAGATATTCCTGTTGTCCGTGATTTTCCCGATGTTTCCTGAAGACTTACCTGGTCTTCCGCCTTATCGTCAGGTCGAATTCGGCATTGAACTTGCTCCAGGTGCGGCCCCTATTGCCCGAGCCCCATATCGTCTTGCACCTCCCGAGATGCAGGAGTTGTCTAACCAGTTGCAGGAGCTGTTAGAGAAGGGTTTCATTCGACCTAGTTCGTCCCCGTGGGGAGCCCCTATTTTGTTTGTCAAGAAGAAGGACGGAAGCCTACGAATGTGTATCGACTACCGGGAATTGAACAAGGTTACCATCAAGAATCGTTATCCTCTTCTTCGCATCGATGACTTATTCGACCAACTTCAGGGTTCTAGTTTCTACTCGAAGATCGATTTGAGATCGGGGTACCATCAGTTGAGGGTTCAAGAAGCTGACATTCCGAAGACCGCCTTTCGAACTCTCTATGGCCATTTCGAATTCTTGGTCATGCCTTTTGGTCTCACCAATGAACCCGCCATTTTTATGGATTTGATGAACCGTGTTTGCAAGCCTTATCTTGATAAGTTCGTGATTGTCTTCATTGATGATATTCTAGTCTATTCCAAGAACGAAGTGGACCACCAGGAACACTTGCGTCTTGTTTTGGAACTCCTGAGGCGAGAACAGTTGTACGCCAAGTTTTCTAAGTGTAGCTTCTGGTTGCGTGAAGTCCAGTTCCTTGGTCATGTAGTTAATGAGAAAGGAATTCACGTTGACCCAGCTAAGATTGAAGCCATTAAAGACTGGGAAGCACCAAAGACGCCATCTGAGGTGCGGCAATTCCTGGGTCTTGCAGGTTACTACCGTCGTTTTGTCGAGGGATTTTCGAAGATCGCTCAACCCCTCACCTCGCTTACCCAGAAGGACAAGAAGTTCGACTGGGGTGATTCGTAGGAGTCGGCCTTCCAGATGTTAAAGGCTAAACTCTGCTCTGCTCCTATCTTGTCCTTGCCTGAGGGCACGGACGATTTTGTGGTCTATTGTGACGCTTCTATCCGGGGTCTCGGTTGTGTACTGATGCAGCGCGAGAAGGTCATCGCCTATGCTTCTCGTCAGCTCAAAGTTCATGAGAAAAACTACCCCACCCATGATCTGGAATTGGGTGCTGTAGTCTTTGCTTTAAAGATTTGGAGGCATTACTTGTACGGTACCAAGTGCACTATCTACACCAATCACAAGAGCCTCCAGCATATCTTTGATCAAAAGGTGTTGAATATAAGACAGCGTCGCTGGGTCGAGCTTCTTAATGATTACGAGTGCGCTATTAAATACCATCCTGGCAAGGCGAATGTAGTCGCAGACGCCTTGAGCAGGAAGGAAACGGCTAAACCTCGTCGTGTTCAAGCTCTTCAGCTCACCATCCATTCCGGCTTACCTGATCGAATCCGTTCGGCGCAGCAAGAAGCGTTGAAGGAGGAAAACCTTAAAGCTGAAACCATGCATGGTGCTGATAGCCTATAAGTGGACACTCACTCCAGGGATCCCCAGGTAAGCATAACAGGTCCGTTATTGGATTTATGCGCTATGCTTGCCTATGCCAGAAAACCCAGTGTACAGGCGTCCACCCTTCCAGATTGCACGTGTTCTATCACACTCATTAAAGCTCAACAACTTTGAAGGAGCAAAAATAAGAGTAGGCATTATGTCTAAGAATGTCTTCATGAAAGGCACTACTCCCGTTCCATGATTGATGCAAACTTTCCACTCCCTGTAGGACACCATCTCTATGCACCATGATGAAAGATGAGGAGAAATAGAGAAGAAGGGAAAGATAGAGAAAGGAAAGTAGAGGGAAATGAGGGGAATGGAAATCTAAGGAATATTATGCATGAAAGTTGAAGTTCGGTTATAGTCTAGGCCATTTTATCTAATAACCTAGTTCCCTATAACCATGGCTCTGATACCAATCTGTAACACCCCAACCGATGGCGGAATCATCGAGGTGCCACGTAGTGACGATTGTTCAAAAGCTCATGGTACTAAAATGTAAATATATGATTATTGAATATTGTTTTACAACATGTGAACTTAAATACAAGACAGCAAAAATAAAGATAATTGATTGTTCTAATCTAAGTCCAAAGTCCTATGTGAAGCGTCAAGCAGCTTATCCTGAAACATGCACGAAAATAATTTTGTCAACATATGATGTTGGTGTGACATTCGTCACCTTCGTCTTTTATCTAATTGACGAAAATAGTCCCTCAAATATTTCCATTATAGTCCCTGAAAGTTTCGTCGTTTTCAAATTTAAATTTTAAAGCGAATAAAAATTTTTATTAGTTATATTTATATTTATAAAAACGCGTAGGTGGAATATGTTCGTAAAAGATTTTATAAATTTTTTTCTTTATAAAAAGCTTTAAAAATATTTTCTTGGTTAGTTTATAATAACTTGGTTAACTTTTTATAAAGGAAAAACTAACCTAGTTATTTAATATACTAACCTAAGTTAAATATGAGGGACTAATACTGCCATTTGGTGAAAGTTTTTTTTAAACTCCTTCTCCTTCCTTTCTGTTACACGAAGTCTGTTAAGGTGCCGGATCCGGTCAGATTCCGGTATGTTCTCCGGCGAGCTATTCAACCCCATTTTAACGCGTTTTGTTTTAATTCAATGTTTGGGATACGTTTCTCCATCATAATCGACCAGTTTTCACTTTTATTAAACATTAAAATCAGCCAGGAATCAATGATTTCAACCAGTTACATGTAACCGCCAACCTTTATGGGTCTTGATGAAACGCTCGTCCATTATATAATTTGAACTCGCCTTTACGTTTCTGCATCGAATCCCTTCGCAAACCCACTAAAAACCACGAGAAAAACAGTTAGGAAAACCTCTGAATTGAAGCATATTTGATCGATGTTTGCAGCCCTTTTTGCGAGCGTGATAAGCTTTGTAAGTTCAAATCTTTAGTGCCGTTTTGTTTAGTTTTGTATTGTGAACGAAAGCCCCTTATTACAGAGCTCGGATCATACCTTGTTCGTGTTATTGAATTTAGTTCTAGGGTTAGGGTTCTTGGTAGGATTTGGGGAAGAAGAAGATGACATTTTATATTATGAATAAATATAATCAGTAACCAAATATTTCAACAAAATGGGAGTTGGTCTAGTGGTTGTTTGTGTTTGTGTACAGCAAGAGGGTCCAGGTTCGATACTTGTTGCAAGCAAAAAGATGATTATTTTTGTTTTGTTACTTCTTTTTCTTTCTTTTGTTTTATTTATATATTTACATATATATATTACACATTTTAAACTTAGAATATTCATAATAAATTCATCTTTTGCCCAAAAATTATGAAAATTTAGGTATAGATTCTTGACATCATAAAGAACATTTCCACATTTTTATTTTCTGAAAAATGTTTTATTTTTATATTTTTATTGAATTAAATTGTTTTAATCATAAATAATTGATAAAAAAATCATTTTTAATGATTTTAATCTCAAACTTTTTGAGTAATTATTTTTAACCATTCTCAACTGAAATAAAAATTATTGGTCAAGAAAACATTTATTTTTATAAATTTTCCCATTTTTAATCATTTAAACATGATTTAATCTCATTAAATCAGTTTTAAATATAAATAAGTATATACAAATTATGGGAAAATTATTTTAATTTGTTTACATCAGAAAGCATCTATTTTCTATAAAACTAGGATTTTTGGATCATGTCTGGTATTATTAGCCTTATTTACGTTTAAATAGACATAATTAAACATTTATTTATTTATCTTATTTAGACATCTATTTTATAAATACTTTTCACTTTTCCTATAAAATAGAAGTATTTATTATCATGGTTTGATCTTTGTGTAACTCATAATTATTTATTTCAATAATTATGATTATTGTAATTATTTACAATAATTAGTTAAATTAATTAATCTAAATTATTTTGTCTTAATTATTTAAGCATATTTTTAACTAAATATTCAATTGGTAATAACTGTATTACTTAAACCACATTTACAAACTTTGGTATAATAATATTTGGATATACAACTTTTATAGTAATTCAACTTATCATAAAAACTCTAATTCCCCAAATCGACTTAGCAAACCCTAATGCCTTAGACCCTAGTTACCTTAGACTCTTAGACTTTTTCCTTATTAGTA
This sequence comes from Ambrosia x helenae, assembly GCA_030844895.1. Classification (NCBI taxonomy): domain Eukaryota; kingdom Viridiplantae; phylum Streptophyta; class Magnoliopsida; order Asterales; family Asteraceae; genus Ambrosia; species Ambrosia x helenae. The sequence goes on from CM061227.1 coordinate 37,714,500, forward strand.
CTCTCATACGTTATAGGTTGGATTCTTCGAAATTCCCATTACTTAGCTCACGATCGCTTAAGTGGATTTTGATCGCTTTCGCAAACTGTGAGTATATCTTTCCCCTTTTTACTGTTTTACTACTTTGGGGTGACTCATGTACCTATATATTAATCAAGTTTCAATTTCTTATACTTAATGCAATTCTCATGTGTGTTTGCTTTATGTTAATTGGTGTGTCTATGACTTGTCAAAATCATTAACCGCTGGGCGGCCTAGCTTTTCAATGAATAGTACTATGGTATACCCCCTTGAGACTCTGTTGAGAGAATCTTGGTCATTGTCTTGTTAATTCATTATTCAGTTGGTTAGTCATGTGTTAGTCATTATTCTTAGGTTTGGTTTTGAACGGATATTACTTATTACATAATTGCAAATGGTACCGCACATGAATTGCTAAACACTTTTTCTACTATATTTATTCAAACAGGGTATGCTCACCAATACATTTTTTTGTATTGACACATACTATTTTCGTACATGTTTCAGGTGATTATTGAGACGTTTCTTTTAAGCTTTTGGATTTATATTTAAGCTTAGATTTCATTGTATTCTAGTTAGACTTGACGCTTTAGAATCGTTGTACTTTGTATTTTTCCTTTCAATGTAATAAATTATTTAATCAATGTAATCAAATTTACACTTTAGTCCATGAGCTATTGAACAATCGTCACTACGTGACACCTCGATGTTTCCGCTATCGGTTGGGGTGTTACAGATTGGTATCAGAGCCATGGTTATAGGGAATTAGGTTATTAGAATGCCTTTTAGCCTAGTCTATAACTAAGCTTACTTTCACGAGTCCTCTAGTATATATTTCTCTTTATCCTTATATTTTCTTTCAAGATATTTTCGCTATGATTTTTTTCTCGATATTCTTTCGGTATTTTGCTTGGCGAAGAAGACACTCGTATTTCACAAACGAAACGATATCATTAAGTTAGGAGTGGTATCCATACCTTGGTGATTAGTTTCACTCCTCTATAGGTTATTTATCTTAGGAATATATCTTTGAGATAGGAGTGACATCCACACCTCAAAGAGTATTTCCTTCAAAAAGAAACTTAACCACTAAGCTGGGAGTGATATCCTTAACTTAGTGATTGGTTTCATTCCACAATCGTTTTCAATTTTGAAATACATCTTTGAGTTAGGAGTGAAATCCACATCTCAAGGATCTATTTCTACATCTCGTTGATTATGAATTTTCTTAAATGTTGGTAATCTATTACATACTTTAATCTTATCATTCACGTCATTTTAAATCATGGTCTTTTAAAGCACATTAGAATTACACATAGTTCATGAAATGGTTTCATTTTACATTTTATAAACTTGTACTGCATATTTTAAAGGACAAATGTAACCCTTTGTTTTCATATGACATAACCAATATATATTTTCGAGAGAAATTTGCAACTAATAATAAGCCTTATAACATTTTTCAAACTCGACTTCTCGTAAACACATGAAAATGTGTATTTACGAAGATTTTGCAAATGAACCTGTTTTGAATCTAAAACACACACTTCGATTTCTAAAAATTTATTCTCATGCATCACTAACTATTCTTTCAACAATATCACAAAGTCGAGTAAACTGCGAAAATTTACCTTTTACACTTATACCTTTTCAGTTGTAAAACTTTTGGTTTAACAAAAGAATGGACATATCTTTTTGTCGGAATGTTGCTAATTGTCTTTTATAGTATAACGTATATATGTAAAATTACTAGATTTTAACTCACATGCCAGTAGGCTATACACCCGTTCCGTGCACATTCATTTACTGTAAATTTCATTATTTTATTCTTGCACCATTTTTTCATAGTTATTGCTGACACGTTATTTGTGATTATTTTCACATTGCATATTTGCATTAATTCAACTCGTTTACTTTTATTTTGTGCAATTGTGTGATTTACTCGATTTATGTTATACCATTCTTTCAATCGAAGTTTTATGCTATACTTATGTACTTTGACGCATATTTGGTATGCATATTTTCTTTCCTGTTTTGAGCAAAACCCTGTTATACTTTACATTATTTTGTTCATCATCATGGCCAATAAACATACCAGTTGATAACTCGTATGAGATCTAAGCCGGTGCCCACGTACGACTTGGATTAGAGTATTTCTTCAATCCGAGGGGAACGGTGTAAACCTCAGGGTCTATCAATATGGGTGTTTAGAGTCAACGATGTGAACAAAAGTTACCGGTTAAGGGTGAACCCGAAAGGGAAGAACCTCTAACCATGTCTTATACTTACATGTTATTCTCATTACGGTTAAAGGGAAAACCCGAAAGGGAAGGACCTCTAACCATGTCATGATTAAACATTATTTCATTACAGTGGCTATTACATATTGGTTGCCCACATTTATTTCATGTTAGGGTTATGGAAAAGCATAACACCTTAGTGTAAGGTAAATCGATGATTACGGTCCGGAACGCAATCATGGGTTTACAGGTACATGAGGGTGGTGTGTAATTCTATTTAGGCTATTGGTAGACAATCAGTACGAGTCCAAAGTATCAGGAATGTGGTGGGTCAGCTGCGGTACACCCTATATATAAGCATAAACGATACTGCGGGAGCGGACTAGGAGTCTGACCAAGAGCTTACCCATTACTTGCTAATTACCTCTTCATTAGGTCGTTGATTAATAGCTAGAATTTTCAATAAGAACATGTTACATAAGTTTCAATTAGTTTTGTTGGAGCTTTTCTTATTGACCACCTCTCCAGAAAAACCTTAAATTTTGTATACTTTTACACTCTCTGTTAGTCGAAATCCTGTTGCCTGTCTTTAATAAAGTTCGGGCAGAAACCTTTCTAAAGTAGGGGAGACTACTTTCATCAGTGCCTTTTCCTCACCTGTTGCACATTCCCAAAACCTTTCGCATTTAAATTCTCAACTTTCTAACTTTGAGTCAACTGTCAAAGATTTTGAAACTTTTACTTTGGGTATTAGACAACTATTTTAAACTGTGTCGAATCATAAACGATAAAAATTTTCTTTAAAAAAACCTACTTAACTTTTGCAACGCCTTTTGTATCATGGTAACCTCTACTTGAAAGAAATTTCGAGACGAAATTTTCTAAAGTAGGGGAGACTGTGACATTCGTCACCTTCGTCTTTTATCTAATTGACGAAAATAGTCCCTCAAATATTTCCATTATAGTCCCTGAAAGTTTCGTCGTTTTCAAATTTAAATTTTAAAGCGAATAAAAATTTTATTAGTTATATTTATATTTATAAAAACGCGTAGGTGGAATATGTTCGTAAAAGATTTTATAAATTTTTTCTTTATAAAAAGCTTTAAAAATATTTTCTTGGTTAGTTTATAATAACTTGGTTAACTTTTTATAAAGGAAAAACTAACCTAGTTATTTAATATACTAACCTAAGTTAAATATGAGGGACTAATACTGCCATTTGGTGAAAGTTTTTTTTAAACTCCTTCTCCTTCCTTTCTGTTACACGAAGTCTGTTAAGGTGCCGGATCCGGTCGGATTCCGGTATGTTCTCCGGCGAGCTATTCAACCCCATTTTAACGCGTTTTGTTTTAATTCAATGTTTGGGATACGTTTCTCCATCATAATCGACCAGTTTTCACTTTTATTAAACATTAAAATCAGCCAGGAATCAATGATTTCGACCAGTTACATGTAACCGCCAACCTTTATGGGTCTTGATGAAACGCTCGTCCATTATATAATTTGAACTCGCCTTTACGTTTCTGCATCGAATCCCTTCGCAAACCCACTAAAAACCACGAGAAAAACAGTTAGGAAAACCTCTGAATTGAAGCATATTTGATCGATGTTTGCAGCCCTTTTTGCGAGCGTGATAAGCTTTGTAAGTTCAAATCTTTAGTGCCGTTTTGTTTAGTTTTGTATTGTGAACGAAAGCCCCTTATTACAGAGCTCGGATCATACCTTGTTCGTGTTATTGAATTTAGTTCTAGGGTTAGGGTTCTTGGTAGGATTTGGGGAAGAAGAAGATGACATTTTATATTATGAATAAATATAATCAGTAACCAAATATTTCAACAAAATGGGAGTTGGTCTAGTGGTTGTTTGTGTTTGTGTACAGCAAGAGGGTCCAGGTTCGATACTTGTTGCAAGCAAAAAGATGATTATTTTTGTTTTGTTACTTCTTTTTCTTTCTTTTGTTTTATTTATATATTTACATATATATATTACACATTTTAAACTTAGAATATTCATAATAAATTCATCTTTTGCCCAAAAATTATGAAAATTTAGGTATAGCTTCTTGACATCATAAAGAACATTTCCACATTTTTATTTTCTGAAAAATGTTTTATTTTTATATTTTTATTGAATTAAATTGTTTTAATCATAAATAATTGATAAAAAAATCATTTTTAATGATTTTAATCTCAAACTTTTTGAGTAATTATTTTTAACCATTCTCAACTGAAATAAAAATTATTGGTCAAGAAAACATTTATTTTTATAAATTTTCCCATTTTTAATCATTTAAACATGATTTAATCTCATTAAATCAGTTTTAAATATAAATAAGTATATACAAATTATGGGAAAATTATTTTAATTTGTTTACATCAGAAAGCATCTATTTTCTATAAAACTAGGATTTTTGGATCATGTCTGGTATTATTAGCCTTATTTACGTTTAAATAGACATAATTAAACATTTATTTATTTATCTTATTTAGACATCTATTTTATAAATACTTTTCACTTTTCCTATAAAATAGAAGTATTTATTATCATGGTTGGATCTTTGTGTAACTCATAATTATTTATTTCAATAATTATGATTATTGTAATTATTTACAATAATTAGTTAAATTAATTAATCTAAATTATTTTGTCTTAATTATTTAAGCATATTTTTAACTAAATATTCAATTGGTAATAACTGTATTACTTAAACCACATTTACAAACTTTGGCATAATATTATTTGGATATACAACTTTTATAGTAATTCAACTTATCATAAAAACTCTAATTCCCCAAATCGACTTAGCAAACCCTAATGCCTTAGACCCTAGTTACCTTAGACTCTTAGACTTTTTCCTTATTAGCACCATAACATAAGTTATGTCTGTATGTATGATTTTGTTTGTAAGCTACGTTCATGTTCAAGCATAAGCACAAAGTTAATCAAGACACGTATATGAATTGTAAATGAATAAAAATGTATGTGTAAATGTATGTGCAAGTTTTGTATACTTGTGCATGAATCACCCCAAAAGTTGTAAAAACGGAAAAAGGGGATAAGTAATACTCACATTAACAAGGTGGTAAGTCTTGTGTAATTGAATAAGTATAATCCAACATTGCCAAGTATCACCCTATGTATAATGTAACAAGTAAGTCTAAGTCTATTTGGTCTATAAGTATTATCTAGGGCTTCGAATTGGGGATAAGTATTTATTTGATTAGTAATCAAATTGTTTATTAAATATAAGAAATTTAATAAATAAATGAATAAAAGTCTTTTTGAAATTTAAGTTAAAAATGGTCACAATATAAAGTTTTTAGTATGAAAATAATTTTTTATAAAATTATTTTCTTGAAGATAGAATATTTAATCTATTTATTTCAAATTGTCAAAATATGACTTTAATATCTAAAAATGTTAAAATTAAAGAATTCTTGAATTAAAAATTGTATTTCTGTTCCAAATGAATAGAAATAATTTATGTAAAATTTTGGTACAAAAATATTGAAAAATGAATTTATTATGAATTATTTATGATTAAAAATAAAAAAAATTAATTAAAATATGAAATGCACGGTTTTTCTGAATTAAAATTAATTTCTGAAATGTTTAAGGATGTACAAGTTTAGAATAATTTTTGTGAGATTTAATAAAATCGTTTAGATATTTTTATTGATTTTTACAATTATAAATGAATAAACTTGTAATATTTATTATATAAATTAAATAAATGATTTTTGAAAAACTAAAAATTTTATAATGAAGTTTGACATTTGGACAACATATGATAATTTTTATAGAGTTTATAAATCACATTTGGTATTTTAAATGTATTTTTAAAAGTTAATTAAGATGGATATAATGTTAAAAGTATGTAAAAAAAATATCCGCTGTTGGGACTCGAACCTGGCCTCAAGGCCGGTTCACTGGTTTTAGCCAAACACTTACCACCAACTGCTCTACACTTCTGATTGTGTTATTTAAAACCGATCAATATATATAAACGCTAATTATAGAAAAGCCCCAATTCGTATAAACCCTAGAATTATCAATCGCAACAATTGTATGCAGATCACCAATGAATCGATGGGGCTAATGATCTATACCCCAAAACGATTCTATATCAACTACGAATTAAAACAGATACATACCGATTGTCGTATGATTCAAACGTCAAAAACCCGGACTTTAGAGCATCGAATACAAGTGATTGTGTGTTTGTATGTGCAGTATGTTATGGGGTTTTCTTAGTCGGCTTATATAGGGTATAGACACGAGATTAATTGAGTCAAAACCTTCTATAAACACGGATTAGATTTTGGGTTCAAGCTCGGTCAAAACCGAGTCATAAGGCTTGATTAGAGGCTGTAATCACGCGAATCACTATGGGGTCAATACACATGATTAATGCTTACCAAAATTAATCCTATTCTTGTGGTCAAGGCTTGTTGACTTGTCTTTTTTTTTTTGTACAGTAGCTTCGAACAGCAGCAGGGAAGAGGAGAACAAGCTGGATCAGAGTTGGGTGAGTTTATATATAATTAGGATTGGGATATAAACAGGTAGGAGCTGTAGCTCAGCTGGTTGTTGGCGTGTGGTTGTTTGGATGGACCGGCTCCTTGCTCAGGTTCGATTCCTGGCTGAAGCAAAGTTTTCTTATCTTTTTTTTTTTTTTAACAGGTACCAAGGGGAGGAGGAGAAGGGGGTTGGGCTAGGCCTGGTGGGCCTCTTGCTGGGCTCCGGTTTTAAAAGAAAAGAAGAGGGTTTTGGGCTCCAAGAATATAAGAAGGATGGTTGGGTTATGAGTGGTTTAGATATAGTGTGATTATTATTATTATTATTATTATTATTATAAATAAAATAAAAAGTGACGGATGTCACAGCATCCCCTACTTTTAAAAACTTCGTCCCGAAGTTATTAGAAACATAGGGTTATGGATGTTTGGGTAAAAATTAAGATAACTGTGGTTTGAAAAATTTTAGTTAAGGCATGCCGTGAGTTTATCGGTATAGAGTAAACTGCTTCGAATGATTTGGGTAAGAGGTTTGGTAGGTGTGAGTTATGGATTGGATTAGGTTCGTCTCGAATAACAAGGGGAATAAGCATTTAGTGATTCACTAAATTTCAAGTTTTAGAAATCCTAGAATAAATGTACGAGTTGATTGACTATAGAAAGCCCAAATGAACTACCAAGTAAGTAGAGTTTGTTCCTGGTCCGACTTCCAGTCTCACTTTCAATACATCATTAGTGTTTATATATAGGGTGTACCGCAGCTAACCCACCACACCTTTGATACCTTGAAAACGTACTGGACGTCTACCCAAAAACTCTAATAGAATTTCACACTACCCTAACGTACCTGTAAATTCATAATTACGTTCCGGACCGGAATCATCAATTTACCTTACATTAGGGTTTTATGTCCTTCTATGATCCTAATCTAACACACATTAAAGCAAATAAGTTTCACATGAAGATGACACAACAACACGTTTATCAATGAAATGAGGCTATGTAATAACGAGGTCAATTGCATTGGTTTGCAACGACTTGTAAGCATAACAGTATTTAAGTATGGGCTACCACTCGTCCGAGGAGCCCTTTAAATGAAATGTTTATCTGAGTTGCGTGGATAATACACACATGCAAGCAAGTTTGTAAGTACTACAACCATTAAGTGTAAGTGTTATCTTAGTGGCCTATAGAATTAGTTTACGAGTATCATGAATAATTAAATGTTCAATGAATAGCCAATTTGAGGGAAAAATCAAGTTTCATGTAATAACCAATGATGTTTTCTTAGAAAAGCTCTGTAAGATCAAGTATCAAGTCCAAATGTTTCAAATAAATGTAAGGTAAAGTCTTGTACGATTAAAATAAACGTAACCAATATGATAAATCCCCAAATCTGTGTTCGTACACAATAGTATGCAAGGAAATTTCTAGATGTTACACGCTTATGAGTACGACACAATTGGGTACAAAATGAAAATAGAATCAAGAAAATGAAAACACAAGTATTGAATTCCCGAGTCTTAAGAAGATTCCATCCACGGCTTAACCAGTGGGATTAACGTCATCCTGACCGTTTGCTTCGTTGATATTGATATTGAAAGCTCGTCCATGTGCCACCAGGTTTACATTATTCAATTTAGGGCATTGAGGTCGCATGTGGTTAGGGTCTCTACAATGATAACATGCCCGACCGTTAGTAATCAGTAGTGGTTCCTAGGCAGCTGTTTGATGATTATCTTGTGTCCTAAACGTTACACGATAAGTGGTGACAAAGTGTCCAAACCTTCCACATCTGGTGCATTGACGGCATGGAAGATTTGCAGGGTGATGATACTTGCAAGTGTTGCATTGAGGATGTATTCCCGTGTAGGCTTTCTTGATAGGAGGCTGAGTTACAGGATCCACAACAGCGTGATTCAGATTATCGCCCATTCGTTTCTTAGAGTTCAAAGCAGTAGTGGCGGCCTTTGCTAAAATAGTCTTAGATTGTTCAACAGTATTGGTGGTTTCCTCAGTAGACGTCTTGGCGCCCTTCCTAACCAAGTTTCCTTTCCTTACGTGTTTGTCTGTTAAAATGGCTGCAAGTTGGATGGCCTCTTCCACCGTAGTGGATTTGCTTCCAGTGACTACGTCTTGAATCAGCTCAGGTAATCCCTCGATATATTTCTCGATTGCTCGAGAGACCGGGGTGACCATGTGTGGGACCAATATGCTAAGTTCATGATATCGAGTATTATATGCGAGATTCTCACCACTGTCTTGTTTGAGCTCACGAAATTCATCCTCCAGTTTCCTGATTTCGTTCCTAGGGCAGAATTTGGCGATCATGAGTTCCTTAACTTCAGCCCAAGATAAAGATAAAGCAACATCAGCTCCTCGATTGCGCTTTTCGCCATTCCACCAGGTTAGCGCCCCCTTTTGAAGGACACTAGTAGCATAGCGAACGCGGAGTTCATCAGGACACTCGTTGTTTACAAAGGTGCTCTCCATGCTTTCAAACCATTGGAGAAGGCCAGTAGCACCCTCCTCACCAGTGAATTTTGTGGGGTTGCAGGAGTTAAAGTGTTTGAAAGTGCACCGAAATTGAGTCGTACTCCCTGTGTTGGCACTGTTACTATTCTGGGTTATCTCACTGACAAGGTTTGGAATTACTGCAGCAATTTGCTCAGCGACTAAAGATGCAAGGCGACGATCAGAACGTTGTCCAGAAGCACGGACAGGGCGTTGGCTGGCATCACGGGGCATTGCGGCGAGCAGACATCTGTGATGCAGTCAATGAATAATCATGAGATTAGAAAATGTAAGTGTATAACCGTACAAATGATTATGAAAGTATGAACTTGTAAGCAATATATGAAAATCATGAAATATTGTATATGAAACGAGAGGGTATTATTGAAAAACTTTGCATAAAATGCTTGGAGTGCCCTTGTCTAGCTGTAAAGCCCAACAAGAACGTTGACTTTTCAAAGGAATTGAACCCAATGGTGATCAAAGAAGACATGCTTTAGCCTATAAGTGGACACTCACTCCAGGGATCCCCAGGTAAGCATAACAGGTCCGTTATTGGATTTATGCGCTATGCTTGCCTATGCCAGAAAACCCAGTGTACAGGCGTCCACCCTTCCAGATTGCACGTGTTCTATCACACTCATTAAAGCTCAACAACTTTGAAGGAACAAAAATAAGAGTAGGCATTATGTCTAAGAGTGTCTTCATGAAAGGCACTGCTCCCGTTCCATGATTGATGCAAACTTTCCACTCCCTGTAGGACACCATCTCTATGCACCATGATGAAAGATGAGGAGAAATAGAGAAGAAGGGAAAGATAGAGAAAGGAAAGTAGAGGGAAATGAGGGGAATGGAAATCTAAGGAATATTATGCATGAAAGTTGAAGTTCGGTTATAGTCTAGGCCATTTTATCTAATAACCTAGTTCCCTATAACCATGGCTCTGATACCAATCTGTAACACCCCAACCAATGGCGGAATCATCGAGGTGCCACGTAGTGACGATTGTTCAAAAGCTCATGGTACTAAAATGTAAATATATGATTATTGAATATTGTTTTACAACATGTGAACTTAAATACAAGACAGCAAAAATAAAGATAATTGATTGTTCTAATCTAAGTCCAAAGTCCTATGTGAAGCGTCAAGCAGCTTATCCTGAAACATGCACGAAAATAATTTTGTCAACATATGATGTTGGTGAGTACTACTTAGTTTTGTACATATAGTATAAGTTTGAAAAGGTAGTACAATTCATGTGTCTTGCATCACCAAGGCATTATGTAAACACGCAAGTAACCAAACAAGACAAAGATCAAATGTAAAGTTTGTACAATGAATTTGATAATGAGCACCTCAACACGTGTGAGTCTAAAAGAGCACCATAACATAAGTTATGTCTAAATGAGCACCGTAACATAAGTTACGTCTGTATGTAAAGAGCACCATAACATAAGTTATGTCTGTATGTATGATTTTGTATGTAAGCTACGTTCATGTTCAAGCATAAGCACAAAGTTAATCAAGACACGTATATGAATTGTAAATGAATAAAAATGTATGTGTAAATGTATGTGCAAGTTTTGTATACTTGTGCATGAATCACCCCAAAAGTTGTAAAAGCGGAAAAAGGGGATAAGTAATACTCACATTAACAAGGTGGTAAGTCTTGTGTAATTGAATAAGTATAATCCAACGTTGCCAAGTATCACCCTATGTATAATGTAACAAGTAAGTCTAAGTCTATTTGGTCTATAAGTATTATCTAGGGCTTCGAATTGGGGATAAGTATTTATTTGATTAGTAATCAAATTGTTTATTAAATATAAGAAATTTAATAAATAAATGAATAAAAGTCTTTTTGAAATTTTAAGTTAAAAATGGTCACAATATAAAGTTTTTAGTATGAAAGTAATTTTTTATAAAATTATTTTCTTGAAGATAGAATATTTAATCTATTTATTTCAAATTGCCAAAATATGACTTTAATATCTAAAAATGTTAAAATTAAAGAATTCTTGAATTAAAAATTGTATTTCTGTTCCAAATGAATAGAAATAAATTATGTAAAATTTTGGTACAAAAATATTGAAAAATGAATTTATTATGAATTATTTATGATTAAAAATAACAAAAATTAATTAAAAATATGAAATGCACGGTTTTTCTGAATTAAAAATAATTTCTGAAATGTTTAAGGATGTACAAGTTTAGAATAATTTTTGTGAGATTTAATAAAATTGTTTAGATATTTTTATTGATTTTTACAATTATAAATGAATAAACTTGTAATATTTATTATATATATTAAATAAATGATTTTTGAAAAACTAAAAATTTTATAATGAAGTTTGACATTTGGACAACATATGATAATTTTTATAGAGTTTATAAATCACATTTAGTATTTTAAATGTATTTTTAAAAGTTAATTAAGATGGATATAATGTTAAAAGTATGTAAAAAAAATATCCGCTGTTGGGACTCGAACCTGGCCTCAAGGCCGGTTCACTGGTTTTAGCCAAACACTTACCACCAACTGCTCTACATTTCTGATTGTGTTATTTAAAACCGATCAATATATATAAACGCTAATTATAGAAAAGCCCCAATTCGTATAAACCCTAGAATTATCAATTGCAACAATTGTATGCAGATCACCAATGAATCGATGGGGCTAATGATCTATACCCCAAAACGATTCTATATCAACTACGAATTAAAACAGATACATACCGATTGTCGTATGATTCAAACGTCAAAAACCCGGACTTTAGAGCATCGAATACAAGTGATTGTGTGTTTGTATGTGCAGTATGTTATGGGGTTTTCTTAGTCGGCTTATATAGGGTATAGACACGAGATTAATTGAGTCAAAACCTTCTATAAACACGGATTAGATTTTGGGTTCAAGCTCGGTCAAAACCGAGTCATAAGGCTTGATTAGAGGCTGTAATCACGCGAATCACTATGGGGTCAATACACATGATTAATGCTTACCAAAATTAATCCTATTCTTGTGGTCAAGGCTTGTTGACTTGTCTTTTTTTTTTTTTTGTACAGTAGCTTCGAACAACAGCAGGGAAGAGGAGAACAAGCTGGATCAGAGTTGGGTGAGTTTATATATAATTAGGATTGGGATATAAACAGGTAGGAGCTGTAGCTCAGCTGGTTGTTGGCGTGTGGTTGTTTGGATGGACCGGCTCCTTGCTCAGGTTCGATTCCTGGCTGAAGCAAAGTTTTCTTATCTTTTTTTTTAACAGGTACCAAGGGGAGGAGGAGAAGCGGGTTGGGCTAGGCCTGATGGGCCTCTTGCTGGGCTCCGGTTTTAAAAGAAAAGAAGAGTGTTTTGGGCTCCAAGAATATAAGAAGGATGGTTGGGTTATGAGTGGTTTAGATATAGTGTGATTATTATTATTATTATTATTATTATTATTATTATTATTATTATTATTATTATTATTATTATATATAAAAATAAAATAAAAAGTGACGGATGTCACACGCATGGCAGCAGCTCGGGATCGTCAAAAGAGCTATGCCGATCGTCGTCGCAAACCTTTAGAGTTTGAGGTTGGCGACAGGGTTTTGTTGAAGGTATCTCCGTGGAAGGGCGTTATACGTTTTGGGAAGCGGGGCAAATTGAATCCTCGGTATGTGGGACCGTTCGCAATTCTGGAACGGATTGGACCGGTAGCATATAGGCTTGATCTTCCAGCTGAACTCGGTAATGTTCATAATGTCTTCCATGTCTCTAATCTGAAGAAGTGTTTGGCGGATGAATCTTTGGTTGTTCCTCTCGAAGAGATCAAGGTGGATGATCGTCTGCGTATTGTGGAGGAACCGGTTGAAATTCTTGACTATAAGATCCGTAGCCTTCGCCGGAGTAAAATCCGCATTGTTAAAGTCCGTTGGAACTCAAATCGTGGACCGGAGTTCACGTGGGAACGGGAAGATCAAATGAAGGCTAAGTATCCCCACATATTTCCTAAGCGCGCGTTCGAATCAAGACATGTCTCTGCTGAAGCTAAATGAATCTCGGGTCGAGATTCCTTTCAACAGGGGGATGATGTGGCAACCGGAAAAATTTTCTTCTCTTTCGTCTCTTCCTTTTTGGCCTTGGGCAATTTTCGGGACGAAAATTCTTTCAACAGGGGGATGATGTGACACCCGGCAAACTCAGGTTAGTAACGTTGACTAAACTAGAAAGTCTATGTAACACCCCGCCCCTCTCACCACCAATATTGTCCACTTTGCCCCGATGGGTTGCCCATCCAGAGCTCACGGATTTGCTTTTGGTTGCCCAGTGGAGACTTCCCAGGAGGTCACCCATCCTGAAATTTCTCCCACCTGAGCACGCTTAACTGTGGAGTTCTCCTCTCATCCACTAAAATTAAGCCCAAAACGCGTTGGTGATTTAAGAGGTAAGACATTACTTATGAACCAAGGATCTCTCCTGGCCACGGCCGATGTGGGATTTTCCTGGGGTGTCACATTCACCCCCCGTTAGAGTCTCATCGTCCCTGATGAGGTATGTACCCACCATCCCGAACGGCACAGGAGTGGCTCTGATACCATCTGTAACACCCCGCCCCTCTCACCACCAATATTGTCCACTTTGCCCCGATGGGTTGCCCATCCAGAGCTCACGGATTTGCTTTTGGTTGCCCAGTGGAGACTTCCCAGGAGGTCACCCATCCTGAAATTTCTCCCACCTGAGCACGCTTAACTGTGGAGTTCTCCTCTCATCCACTAAAATTAAGCCCAAAACGCGTTGGTGATTTAAGAGGTAAGACATTACTTATGAACCAAGGATCTCTCCTGGCCACGGCCGATGTGGGATTTTCCTGGGGTGTCACAGTCTACCTTAGCGAGTCATGCATATTACGTACTTAACAGGGTCAGTCAAGTCGGTATGATGATTCTGGGAATCATCGGGAGTCGTTACGATGATCCGCAGGGTCATCAGGAGTCGGTCCATAACCATGTGTACAAGGATTGGTGATTCGTGGAATCGCCGGGTTTAACGCACACACGAGTCTCGAGTCCCTGGAATTGGTGAACGGATGTAAACGTGTTAGTTATCGTGCATTATATGTTTGAAATCATTATGTGACTTATCGGTATGTGAATACGTGTTTATATATGTTAAAATAGTGTTTAACGCGCCAAAAACCCGTTCCAGCATCACAGAGGCGATTAGGAGCTTGGGAAACCCCTAATCGCCTATACCAGAGGCGAGTAGGATGAAGTTGGGGCGAGTAGGGGCCCTACTCGCCTGAATAGAGGCGAGTAGGAGCCCCAATCGCCTGAATTGATCTGCTACTCGCCTAAAGGGCTGTGCACGGGTCAAAACACCTATAAATAGAACCCTTGACTCCCCAAACACCATTTGTGCAACCCTAACTGATCCTAAGCCTCCCACACACCTTGAAACACCTCTGGAACTTGTTTTTCCTCAAAACACACCATCACCAAGCTTATACACCCTTCTTTGATAAAATCCAAGGTGTGTTCTTCATCCTACACCTTTGTAATGTTATTTTTTTGGTTCCCCAAAAGTCCAGACCATGTTTTGCTAAGTTTGTGTCTTTAAAACCCTTTGAAAAGAGTTCTAAAACAAGTCTACACCATAATACTTTCTATATGTGAAGTATTTGTGCATATGATGATTGTTGGTGATTATAACATGAATGTTTCCATGAATTTGTTGTACTTCTGATGTGTAGGTGTTGTTAGGATGATTATCTATGAGTTTAAGCTCTTGTTATGGTGTTTAGGTGCAAGTATGCATTTTGACCCGTTTGGGTAATTCTTGAAGAATAGGATGTTATGATATGATTCATTGCTTGTTTATGGTTAGAAATTATGCTAGGATGATGATATAACATAGAGATGATGAATTGCAACTTGTAGGAGATGAAATCTGATTGTTTCCATATAAGGAAAGATAAGGTTAGTTAATGAAACCTAGTATTTTGCCATTTTTGGAAATAATCGCACCGAGCCCGTTAGAGCAGAGATAAATTGGGGGTTTTTACTTGGAAAGGGTTGGTTAATAGTTTAGTTTTGATATTGGGTGTTTTTACATGTTTCGGATCTGATTTGGAGTGTTCGGCACGCGAAAATGCACTACAGATGTGCAGAGGCGAGTAGGATCCTATTCGCATGAGGCTTCATGCGAGTAGGCTCCTAATCACCTGATGTTCAGGCGAATACAAGCCTATTCGCCCCAAGCACTAGCGATTACAACCCTAAATGCTAGTTTGATTCCTAAATGCTACTTTTACTAGTGATTACAATCCTAAATGCTAGTTTGATTCCTAAATGCTACTTTTACTAGTGATTACAATCCTAAATGCTACTTTTACTAGTGATTACAATCCTAAATGCTAGTTTGATTCCTAATCGCGTGTAATGCTGCTGTATGTATATTTTAACATCCCGGAACATGATTTGACGCCTAGGAACATGATAGGAACCACGGGATACACCCAATGACTTAGTAACACATGTTCGGACCTGTTTACGCGTTAATCGGACATTATGCTAGACTAGGTAAACTATTGCGCGTATTAAGTGTTTAATTGCATATGTTGCATGATGTCTTGTATTTATCTAACACGTGGAATGTTGGGTCACCAATGGGATGTCGGGTCTTGTCTGGTACGGTCGGTTTAACAGTCAAAGGTGTTTTCAAATGTTTATGGTCATGGTCTGGACATTCGGGGACTAGTTAACCCACGGGTTATTAGTCCAGATACTTATACACATCTTATGATAGGTCACCGCTATTTGGGGCTATCATAGCGTAATTACTTAACTGTTTTCAAGTAACGCAAACCGAGGTGAGTTTCACAGCCCCACTTTTACTGTTTTGCTTTCGGGGGAGAAACATGCTTCGTACAAACTATTTAAAGGTCATGTTATACTATGGGTACTTTATGTTACTATACGGCTTTTATGGAAAGTCCCAAGGGGAAACCATGAATGTGCTGGAACGCACAACGAGGGAAATGTGGATAGATCTATTGGGCCTCACAAACCCCACTCGACGGCGGGGCCGGGTGGGTGCATATTGTCTCTACCTATCGGGTTACCGAGGCATCGGTAGCCCAGTCATCTGGGCTGGTATCATCTTTTGGTTCATGTTTAGTAATGGGTTCCCAACCGTAGTAGTAAAAACACTTAACGTCTAGCTAACGTTCTTATGACATAGTATTAACGGGAATGATCTTTGTGAACTTGTGACAACACTTTTATAAAAGAAAACCTGTGAACTCACCAGCATTATATGTTGACATTTTTGGCATGTTTTCTCAGGTCGCTAAGGTAGCAGTCAATGGACTAGGCGCACGGAGTCATGCACAGCGTCTAATATTTTGAAGCATATTAAACAATGTTTTGTAAACAATGATATGTCTTTTGGTTGTAAACAAGAAATGCTTCCGCTGCTGGTTTACGGCTCAAAGCATGATATTTTGGTTTTAAATATATTTATGAATGCATGTTTGTTGTATGTTTATTGTGATCGTTGACTGAGATCCTGGTGTGTCACGCGCCTCACGGTAAAACCCCGCACGTGGAATTTGAGGGTGTGACACCGGGGGAAACCATGAATGTGCGGAGATGCACAACGAGGGAAATGTGGATAGATCTATTGGGTGTGACCTGCCCCACTCGACGGCTTGGAGGGCCGGGCGGGTGCATGTTGTCTCGAACTTTGCTAAACGTGCTGAACATTATTCGGGCTGCTTAAACATATGCTAAACTTGCTAAACGTGTCCAGTAATGGTTTTCCAATCGTAGTAGTAATAAAACATACGCCTAGCTAGCGTACTTGGTAACATTGATATAGTATGGACATGGTAACACTTTGGTAACCTTTGGTATCACATTGAACAAACCTGTGAACTCACCAGCATTATATATGTTGACGTCTCTTTTGGCATGTTTTTCTCAGGTCGCTAAGGTAGCATCGGTTGGACTAGGCGCACGGGTCTGCACTGGCGTCTAGGATTAGTAGCATGTTTTGAAATAAGTGTCTTGAATACTTTGGAACACTGTTTTGTAACTCTTAAATTCTTTAAATGCTTCCTCTTATGAAATCTAACTTTTGGGTTTACGTACTTCATATAGTGTCGTTTATTGTGACCGTTGACTTGAATCCTGGTTTGTCATGCGCCTCGCGGTAAAACCCCGCAGTGGAAATTTGAAGAAGAAAACAAGAGTAGGTAAGAACCCAAGTAAAAGCGGATGATGTAACACAGAAGTATTATGATGATGTAAGGACACCCAGACAAAGTTAGTACGTATCCCACTAAGAGACTCAAAGTATGTGACCGTCTAGTGTGTGTGACTCGGCTATAGACCAGACTCTACATGCAGTCCTAGTTCACTATAACCATTGGCTCTGATACAAATCTGTCACACCCTTAAATTTCCACTCCGGGGTTTTACCGCGAGGTTAGGTTATATTTTAAAGACTACATTTAGCACATCAACTACAAATCAGTTACCACTTCTACAACAGTTGAAACGATGAAGTTAAATCTGTAGTTTCAAGTTGGAACTCAAAAACTTAACTGAGTGCAATAAAGACATTCATTGAATTAGTTTTTTGTTTTTAATTCCATGGAGCTGTTTTCAAAGATTAGCAACACCAACACAACTACAAACTCCAAAACTATTTGGCAATCTTTGTGATCATTGTACTTCGTGATTCAAGGTACAATTCAGGTTATCATGCCTTCCCCATAGTACATGTTGCTTCTTCGGTCATATCCTAGAAAACAAACGGATTCTTTTGAGAGACCCGAAGTTTGTTTTAAGGGAACATTGTTGAACACGAATCCTCAACAATATAAAAATCTATGTTTTTATTCTTTTCTTTTATAGTTTTATTTTATTTCAGTTGTAACACATACTATAATTTAATGTTTTAATTACGTTTTGTTTTGCAATGTTTATATTAATTTTACAAACGGCTTTCCTACATTCTATACTTTTTCCTTCACCTAAACTTATAGTCCTGCCTTGCTTAGACCATAAAACCCACATCTATTTCATCTTTGTATATAGAGAAAAATCCCACACAAAAGGTTCCACACTTTTACTATCTTCATCAGGCTATCTATGAGAATCCGAAGTAATTTGGGGGACCTATGTAAGTAGAAAAATTGACCCATAAATGTAAAAGGTGATGCACCATTTAACACCTAAAACATTACAAATAACTATTATGTTCTTTAGAATTTTACCATATAACACCTGGTTCAACGGTCTTTTCGGTCCAATTATTATCATATAGACCATAAATGCCACATCTCTTTAATCGTTGTATATAAAGAAGTACCAGACATGCGGTTCATTCGTTTTCATGTAAGCGGATCCAGTTCAACCACACTTCTGGCCTGGTTAAAATATTGCTTTTAAA
Organism: Ambrosia x helenae; assembly: GCA_030844895.1. Taxonomy (NCBI): domain Eukaryota; kingdom Viridiplantae; phylum Streptophyta; class Magnoliopsida; order Asterales; family Asteraceae; genus Ambrosia; species Ambrosia x helenae. Next base: position 37,733,228 of record CM061227.1, read on the forward strand.
GCTGAAGGAATTTTTTTTTGACAATACTATCGATAGTTTACATTCTCTATGGTATTACATACATGATCCATTTTAACTAATAATCGCAGTTTTAAATGTTTAGATATTCTGTTTGACTAAAAAGATTTGTGTATACAAAATTTTCAAGTAATTGAAGAACAAGACATCATTCAAACCACAATCACATTCCAATTAATTATAACCACGTGATTTTTGTTTTCGAAAAAAAAAAGTACTATAAGTTAAATCTTCCAAATGTTTGAAATAACTAAATATGAGGCATTCAAAAATACTTTTACTTTATTGTTTGTGCTAATTAAATTTATAAAGAACATCAAGGATAAACGAGTGCAGACTCATGTATAAGTTTTTGAGACGATTTTCCTCTTAGTTTCCAATCATATTGTTTAACCCACACTCGAGCATGATTATCAAAGAGATAAAAGCCTTCCTTCTTGATCCCCCAATGACATGTATTTGCATCCGAAAAACCTTGATAGCATACCTTAGCCATGGTGCGGTTGAACACCTGAAATGTTAGTTCATCGTCGGAATTGGCCCGCCAAAAGTGACAGTAATAGAGAGTGCTTTCTAACCAATTCTCGCAGAATGCCCAACCATATTCAAGGGTTGTAAAGTTAAGTATATGAACTCCGAGATCATCATCTTTGGATTTACATTGAACCATAACATTATCATAAGTGATTTCTGTTAACATGTGTATGGCATAACCCTTTGTTATAAAACATCCATCAACGGAAGAATTAACAAGGTTCAGCCATACGATTATTAATATCAAGAATGACAAATTTTTCATTATGGAATGTAACTTTAAGAACCATGAAACGAGATTACATATATATAGATGTGTGTGTGTGTCTATCTATTTGTGTGTGTGAATGTGTAGATGTTATCATTGAATATGTAATGTAATAATGTTATTAGCGTGATCTACTATTCACGTAATACAATCCGAATGACCTTTTTCAAAATTATAATTATAATTTCTCTTGATTGTTATTAGTGTATTATTAGTGTACTCAACAAATCAAGTATTATTAGTAAAAAAAAAACTCAAATTTGAAAACTAGAATCAAGCATGTAATGTTTTTGTATCTAAAGAAACAAAATAGATAAATGATATTTTTTTAATTATAAAAAAGCTCGGTGATCCGTGTATATCTATAGGCGAAATGCCATGCTCTCCCGTAATCACAGACAACATTAGTGACCCATCACGTCACCAATTTCAAGGGAAACCCATCGTCCGAAAGGTGGGGGCTGACTGCAATAAAACCCCTGACTTGTGACATTTTGTCACGAACGAGACTTCAAACGACAACCTTCCCTAGAGAAAATCATTGTTGCGGCTAAAAAACATTGAATATAACTTTAAGTTTCGAAATTGCATTAATTGTTGCGGCTAAAAAACATTGAATATAACTTTAAGTTTCGAAATTGCATTAATTATATTATTGTATACAACATTAATTGAATTTCATCAACTACATTATTTTATCTTAGATGTTTTGAACATCTTAATCTCGTTGTTGAATTTTAATCGACTACGGTTTTATAAAATGCCATAACTTTTCATACGTTGATTTCTTTTCAAATTACATAATAAAAGTAAACATTTTATTTTCTTAAATTCCTGTATTTGATTGCTATTGTTTTTTTTTCCATTAAAAATATATTAACATGTTACGTGATAATCAGTTCTGTGTTTTTTACTATATCAAACGGGTACACATGTAGTTCTTATTAATTAAGTTTTGATTTAAGTGACTTTTAAATATATATTACTAGATTAAACAAATAAAAACCGCTTATATTATTTTTAACTGAAATAAAACTAACATAAATAACAGAAAGTTAAATATATATACATATCATAACTAACAAAAATACAAAACTAGTTTGAATTTATTTCTTTTATTTAAACATTGAGATTTTGAAAAATAGTTTACATATGAGATGATTATGTTAATTTAGCAGGAACTGAAAACTAAAAAGAAGTAATATTAAGTATAAAATTTATACAAAATAGAACATTAGATGCATGTATTTTATAATTTATATTATATACGTCTTCAAGAATTTTAAATATAGAGTTCTACACATTAATGATATAAAAATTACAATTCATCTTTAATATTCAAATGCAACTACATAAATAAAACATATATCATACAAAAGAATACATATACTTTGTTGCTAACATGTAGAAATAAAAAACCAAAATAAGAAAATTTATTAATTACATAGTTAATGTTTGAAAAACATGGAAAATATTATAGTTAATTTTAAATATGGTAAGTTTTTTTTTTTTTTTTGAGTTGATAATTATATGGTCAATGTTTTAACTATGAAACTTATATCAATTAAAAAAAAAGAAAATACAAAAGTCAATATATATTAAATAATGAAGCTTTTTCGTTTCTTAACCGAAATAAATTGAATTAATATATCAATGAGAGAGTGCCATGTGTTACAAATGGAGGGAAATATTGAAACTCAATGATGGAATGGCATGTGTCAAAAATAGGTTTTATATATTAGTTGTTACAGATATGGCAACCTAGTCAACAATCTTATTATCTATTATATCAAACACATGAAAATAAAACGTAATATATATAGTTAGTATTTGACTAAACTTTTGGTCGATATTCCTTTGAACAAAACCTAACTTCATGTTGATATTATTTTATATCGATTAAACATATAAAAGAATAAACGAATATATGTAATCAACAATAAATCTAATATTCGATTAAAAAAAATATGAATATATGTAATCAGGATACTCATGAACACCGACCACAAACAGATAAACAATATTATTAATACTAATAATAAGTACTACATATTAAAAGAGGTATTGTAATATTACAAATTAAAAGATAAAACATACTGGATTAATAAATTACTAACAATATATAATTAAAAAGACAAAACGCATATTAAAACATATCAGCAATATTACAAGAAATTAATAATAATAATAATAATATACGATTAAAAAGAGGTACTGCATATAAAAAGACAAAACATACTTGATTAATAACAACGCCAGTCGTGTCTATGAGGTTTGGTTTATTTTTTGTCCATCTTGGTTTCTAGCCCGTGCCAATTTGGCCGAAACCGTTCTATTCTTTCTTAAAAGAACCCAAACCTGTTTTCAACCCAAATTGGTTTGAGAAAAAACGGGTTATCTCTAGGCTAAGTAAATGCAAGTCACACTTTGCAGGCCTTTTTTTTCTACTTTGTTGTCAAAGAAGTTTAAATATAAGTTTCTCAAAACATCACTTCAACATCCATTTTGTCTCAACAGTTACATGTATTTGGAAGCACGAATAAAAAAAACTTGAACCAACATGAATATCGAGTAATAACTGCAACAAACCCATCTCCTCCCATACCATCAAATTATTATATGTGCAAGGGTAAATTGTTTATATAATGTTCCTGATAAGTAGTACAATATTGTTTAAGACCGTAACTTTAAGTCTATTTATTTGCTTCTTATTTATATATAATAACATAATACTATTACTTATTTTGTTTTTATAAATTTAGTTAATTTTGTTTTGTTCTAATTATATATGTATTTCTACCTAGTTTTTTTTTATTTAGATAAGTATACAAATTATTGTTTGAAAAAATGTATTTAGTTCATTTAATTAAAATTTGAAGTTTAATAAATAAAGTGTTAATTAATTAGAAGTTTGTAATAAATAATGTATTAATGTGTATTAAGATTTGAGGTAAATTACAATAATGTCATCCTCTAATAAAGTTAAATTACTTTGTTGCCCATCTAGAATGCATTTTATAGTAGTATAGATATAAGTTTGGACAGAAGAGGAGGATCACCTAGATGATTATGGGTCAGAAGGGGAAGATGAAGAATGGAGACAGTCAAAATTGAATATCAAGAAAGTGAACAAAGAAGATGCAGAAACAACAAATAAGTTGTTACAATTATGTTTACAACCCACTACTAATGAAGTAGAAGGGACTGGTCATTTAGAAGCACCTCATGTTAAAGCACAAAGTAGCTATGAAGACTCGGAAGGGGATGTGAAAACACCCGGTGAGAGTGAAGATGATGACATTTTAGGGAAGAAGTATGCTCCTAGTGTTCCTGTTGTGACTGAACATATTGATTGGACAAAGTGGGTTTAGGTGGTTGGTACAAGATTCCCAAGTAGGGATGCTTTTAAAAGGCTGTGAATAAGTATGTTGTTGCAAATGGTAAGAATTTACTTGTTTTTGTTAGTAACAAGAATAGGCCAGGTCGTATTGGTATTAACTGTGTGCAATGGTGTCCATTTCATATTTTTTTGTTCTTTCCATCGGAATAAAAATTGTTACATGGTTAAAAGGGCAATACACAAACACAATGGCCAAAGAAATATGAAGAAAAATAGGCAGTTGAGTTACATATTTATAGCCAATGATTTCTTGCTTGTGTTTAAACGTAAACCACATTGGTCTGCTAAGGATATTCAACTTGCTGTGAAGGAGAAGTACAAGTTTTGATAACTAAGTGGTTTGCATACAAGGCCAAAAGCTATGCACATAATCAACGATATGGTTCAATGAAAGAACATTATAATTTATAGCAAATTAGGATCCTATTTAGAGGCATTAAGAATAGCAAATCCTAGTTCCACATTTGAGTTGATGACTGTACCACCAGGATACATTAATGCAGATGCTAGTGCAACATGTGATACATTTTATAGGCTGTTTGTGTGCTTTGTGATGTGTTGGTGAAAACACCTTGTTAATATGTTAGTTTTGTATATATTTTAGTCTTTTATTGTGTACTTTTAGTCGGTCTTAGTTATTTATTAGTGCACATGTATTTTGTAGGTGTTCGTGGGAAAATGAGCTCAAAACACTTGAATTTTAATCGAGACACAAACACTTGAGAACAAGTGTTCATGGACGTTGGGGCGTAGACGATAAATTTTGGTCGAACAAATAACACCCGAGTTGAATAATAATAATAATAATAATAATAATAGTAATAGTAATAATAATGGACTTGAAGTCCATGTTGAGTTTACGTAACAGAAAAGAAAAAAAGCGTAAAAGTATTGGGCCTATTAGCGAGTGCTTCGGTCGGCAATAAGTGGAATATATTGGGAGGAATTCGACGGCTGTTTTGGGGGAGGTCACGCACACAAGGGGGTCGCACAAAAGAAATCAAGGAACTTTGGGTGTGCACTTGAATGCGATGAGCGGCTAATCCTCTCGCGGTCTTTCCGAGTGAGTGATTCACTTATTTTATTAGTTTACTTTGTTTTACCTAGTATTTGGATTGAATTTTGTGAACATCTTAAAGTTCTTTTGGATTCAATTGTATGTTTGACTGATCTAGACAATTTGGTTTCTTTGCATTGATACAACATATCATCGTTTCTTGGTTTCCTTGCACTAGGAATAATTTGATTTTGTATTTAGTGTTAAGATAATTGAATTGGGTTGAGCAATTTAAACAAGATCATGTCTATGTGATTCCCAAGCTAGGTTAATTACAAAATAGTTTTAAAATTACCGAATCAAAAACCCAGAGTGACCGTTTTTTCATTATATTATTCTTTTTAATTACTTTTCAATCAATCACTTTGTTTTTGCAAGCAAGCAGCAAATCAACTTCATAAAATTAATTTAGTTTAATCAATAAATTGCTATTAACACTTTCCACAGACTCATCGTGGTTCGATAACCCTACTCCCTATACTGCAGTACTTGTAGCTAAGGAGTTGTTTTTTAAAATATTTTTAGATTAGCACTCGACACGCGATCACTTTGATGGGTTGAGAAAAGGGATTTTTAGCTCGCTGCAGAAAGGTATTGTGTTTGGATGGGTGCTTTCTTAAAACCTTTTAAGGTGGAATGTTATTGGCTGTTGTAGGTAGAGATGAAAATGACAAGATGTATCCCTTGGCTTGGGCAGTGGTAGAAGGTGAAAACAATGATAGTTGGACATGGTTCATGGAACAGTTAAGGAGATGTCTAGAAGTTGATGGTGGAAAGCAATGGACATTATTATTAGATCAACAAAATGTAACAACCTCTAATTGTATATATTCTATATATGAAACACTTTTACTTAATTGTAACACTTATTTAATTCTTGTGTAGGGTTTGCTAAATGCTATAGCACTGGTCTAGCCTGAAGTTGAGTATAAAAACTGTGCTAGACACATTTATGCCAACTGGCATAAGAAACATAAAAGTGATGAATTGAATGAGGTGTACTGGACAACTGTTAAGAGCATACAATGAGGGTGACTACAAAGAAGCATTGAAGGAAATGAAAATGTTGTCAAGTCAAGCAGCAGGGGGTTTTCTCAAACAGAATCCTAAGTGTTTTTCAAGGTGCTTTCTAAGGAGACACACTAGGTGTGATGTTATATGCAACAACATGGCAGAAACATTAAATGGCTTCATTGTGCAGTCCAGATAAAAGCACATTATAAACATTTTAGAGGACATAAAGGTGTGACTAGGTTAATCAACATGCATAGGGAGATGGATAGAGAAGACATGATTGTTTGTCCTAAGATTCAGGGGAAGCTCAACACTGGAAAGGATAGGGCTTATAGGTGTGAGGTATATCCATCATCACTGCACGTGTTTCATTTAAGGGAGTTGGATTATGTGTCCGTTAATCTGGGGAATAGAACATTCACATGTAGAAAATGGGATTTGTCATGTATCCTTTGCAAGCATGTTTGTGTAGTTGTTGGCTTTCTCAACAAGAATGCTGAAATGTTTGTGCATGATTGGTATCAAAGGAACAATTCATGAAAGCTTATTCTTATACAATACCTCCTTTGGCTAGTGAAAAATATTAGCCTTCTATTGATTACCCTCTTGATCCACCACCAATCATGGCTCAACCAGGTAGACCAAAGAAGAACAATATTTAACAATTCTTGTGAAATCCAGGTAAGCTCAGTAGACATGGAACTTCATTGATATGTTCAAATTGCTAAGAGAATGGGCATAACAAAAAGGGGTGCAAAAAGGGGGAAGAGACCAAGAAATGAAGTTGATGGACAAAAGAGACCAAGGGGCAGGCTAAAGAAGGCAAGGATTGAAGGAGCAGGTCAATCGTCATAACAAACAGTTCAATCTAGTCAACCACTTCAATCTAGTTAAAAAGTTTAATCAAGTAGACCAGTTCAATCAAGTCAAACAAGGGGCAGGGGAAAGTCAAACAGGGGGAGGGGCAAGCCAGAGGAAAGTCAAACAAGGGGGTAGGATCCAGTTTATTTATTTTCAGTCTACTTCAATCATATTTTGTTAAACTGTTATGAACTTGGTTATGTATGTAGTTACTTTATGAATGTATTGTTTATGATGGTTGACTGTTATGATGTTGGTTATGAATGTTTGTGTTTATGATGTTAAAATGTTGTGATGTTGGTTATGAATGTTTGTGTTGATGATCTTAAACTCTTATGATGTTGGTTATGAATGTAGTGTTTATGATGTTTGACCCATTAGCAGGATGTTTGTGTTTATGATGTTTGACCCATTAAGTCAAACTAACCCATTAACAACCTTCATATCAAACTCATTCAAGTCCCCAAGTCAAACTGACCCATTAACAGCCTTTATATCATACCTATTCAAGTCCCCATTTCAACCTAACCCAAATAGCCTCATTGTCCAGTCAAAAGTGACCCATTCAAGTGTTTTTGTACCACATTTGCATTACCTTCAAAACTAATCCATTCATTAATTTAAGACAAAACTTACGTAACAAACTACAATATCATATCATTCATTACAAATTTGCATCATTTCAAACAATAAAACACCAACACGTTGCAAGAAGCACAACTACTAATCCTAACACATTTTCTAACTTCCATGTGCAATATTTGAGCAACTTGTTTTCATCCTTCAAGATTCTCTTTTGTAGTTTTAAGTTTTCAATCTTCACTTGTTCATATCTACCTATAGTGCATCTACCTTGTTCATTAAGCATCTTCTCCAAATTCTCTTTCCATAAGAAGAATTTGCAATCTTCTTTCTACAACAAACACAACCCAATCAAAACTCACAAATGTTATGGAAACAAACAAAATGTAACGGATGTGCAAATTACTTACTGGCCATAACCAACACCCATAAAATTCCTCGCCAATTTGTGGGCTCTTTCGGCTAACAACTCGTATGATTGCAAGCATATCATGATTACAATAGACCTTGCCATTCAAATGATCTTAAAGATTTTAGGGGCTTTGTTTGAGGATGGAGACGAGCTCATGTGTAGTGTCGATTAGGGTTGTGAATGGATCGGTTATGGATGTTGTTGTGAATTGAACGTTTAGGGCTGAAAATTAGGGTTCTTGGGTTGGGTTTGATGTTTGATGATTCCAAAGATTGAAGGAAACCGGATATAAACTTTGTTTGTGGGCCCCATTTAATTTTTTTAATTATAAAACATTATTATTATTATTAAAAAAAAATTAATTGAAAAAACCAAGTGGATAATGTGGGCCCATGGTTTTTTGTCAACTTTACAGATTTTTCCACCTCAAATGCCACGTGGACTGCCACGTAAGTAAGAAACTAACGGAGTTAACCTCAGTTAGTTTCGGTCCAATAAAATAAAACCCGTGACTAGGGTGAAAACAAGCCAAGCCGAGCCCGAGCTCGACCAGGCTCGAGCTCGGACTCGTTTAAGTTCTGAAAGCTCGAGCTTGGCTCGATTCGAGCATTCTTCCTAATGCTCGAGTTCGGCTCGAAGAGAGGTTTCACAGCTCGAGCTTGGCTCGATTCGAGCATTGTTCCTAAAGGTCGAGCTCGGCTCGAAGGGAGGTTTCCAAGCTCGAGCTTGACTCGGGTTCGGCTCAATTATTAGTTATTAATTAATTTATATTCATTATAATACTTATTTTATATATAATTTGGTTATTTATTCATAATTTTATAAATATTAATTATTATATTTAAATACATATTTAATATATTAATTAAAATTTATATAAATAGTGGGTTTGATAAGGCTCGCTAGTCGGGTCGAGCTCGATAAACAAAGCTTGAGCTTGTTTAGGCTCGGCATGAGTTTTTTTCGAGCCAAGCTAGACTAGCTCGGTTTGTTTGCACCCCTACAGCCTACCCATGACAAGTTTTTTTTTTGATCGGCCCTACCCATGACAAGTTAAAACCGTTAAATTAAAACATTTAAGTTAGGATTAATTAATTTTATTTACGCTAAAATAATTGAATGGGACCTTATTTTGCGTCACTCTACCGTCTTCTACCTCCGTCTTTCATTCGGTCCGGCGTTGCCAAAACCCTACCTGTTTCTGTCTTTTATTAATTTCGCGCCTTTCATCGTATCAGGTATGTTGTATCCGCAATTGTATCAAATTAGGTCTAACTTATTATTTTCATTTATTCCTAATCTGCTCTTTCTGTTTGGCCTTCTATTCGTATTACAGTCTTTAAAGTTTTGTACTCCCCAATTTGTTATTATAGTATTATTAGTTTAATCGCTGCTTTATGTTAATCCATTTTTATATAAACTTTAAATTCCATAGTGCCATTCTCTAATCAAAGAAAATCAATGTAGCAGAAGTTCCATATGCTCCTTTAGGGTTTACACTATCATGGTCAAGGTATAAACATTTACTTATTTAATGTAGTGTAGGATTTTGTGTGCCATGGAGAGCTCTGATGATGAAAATGATGGTGTTATTAATGGTAAATCTACTAGCAATGAACCGACGCCTGCCTCGGCTAATGGTACAAAATTTGTAGATGAAGTTCTCGACGGTTCTAATGAGCGTTTTCTAGATCATTTCCGTATGGAAAAACAAGTGTTTTATAAGTTGTGTGACAAGTTAAAAGCGAAAGGTCTGTTACGCCACACTAGCCGTATAAAAGTTGAGGAGCAGTTAGCCATATTTTTGTTCATTATTGGGCATAATTTACGTACTCGTGCGGTGCAAGAGCTGTTTAGGTACTCGGGGGAAACCATTAGTCGACATTTTAACAATGTCCTGAATGCGATTATTGCCATATCTTTAGACTTCTTTCAACCTCCAGGCCCTGAGATTCCTCCAGAAATCCGAGATGATCCGAGATTTTATCCTTATTTTAAGGTAATTTTACTGAATTTGCTTATGTAAGGTAGTTACTTACCGATTGAAATTTAGTAACGCGTTTCTGATCATGGTTGGTATCTGTAATGTGATAGGATTGTGTGGGAGCTGTTAATGGGACGCATTTTCCTGTAATTGTGGGTGTTGATGAACAAGGACCTTTTCGTAATAAAAACGGTGTTCTTTCACAAAGTGTTCTTGCTGCGTGCTCATTTAATATGAAGTTTCATTATGTTTTAGCTGGTTGGGAGGGGTCGGCACCTGATATGAAAGTTCTGAATTCGGCTCTTACAAGGAAAAACAAGCTTGAAGTTCCTGAAGGTCATTACAGTTTTTAATATTTTGCGAAATAGTTTAATTTTAATGTCGTCGTCTCGTTGACATGTAATATTATTGGGTGGATATGTTGCAGGTAAATATTTCCTTGTGGATCTCAAATATGCGAACATTCCAGGGTTTATTGCTCCGTATTTAGGTACACCATACAGGTTAACTGAATATGAAAATGGGTTTCGGCCGCAAGATGCTAAAGAGTTATTCAATCGTCGTCACTCATTGTTGCAAAGCATCACTGACAGAACCTTTGGGTCATTGAAAGAACGGTTTCCGATATTGATGTCGGCGCCTTCTTACCCTTTACCAACACAGGTATTTTTTTTTTTCTCTTTTCTCTTTTTAATGACAAAAACTGAACATACCTTTATGTCCTTTGGGGAACAGGTGAAATTAGTGGTAGCAGCCTGTGCTTTGCATAATTACATTCGTGATGAGACGCCTGATGACATTATCTTTAAACCGTTTGAACATGAAAATTGTGTTTTACAATCAGAGGAGTCGATTATACAGCCAATTGATTTTGTAAAACCCGCAATGATGATGTGTGCTGAGAATCAAATGCTTGATGCAGATGTACCCTTTGATGCCAAACAAATTGAACAGAGTTCACAATTGCGTGATTCTATTGCTGACGAGATATGGAATGATTATGTTCGCGATTTTCCAATTACTGAAGTTTAATGGTATGGAAGGTTTCTTTTAGAAATCATTCTTAGGTTTTAGATTGCACATATATAGATTTGATGTCATGTAGCAAAAGATGCTACACTTTATTAGAAGAGAATGGATTACTAGTCATTGTAATTCACATTTTTGATGCCCAAAGAATGATTCGGTTTTTGATCAAATGATAAGCAGACTTTCTGTGAGTTGGTAAAAAGAATTGGTTTGATCTTGTTATCTTGTTTTTCATTCTTTTCTTGAGGTGTTACATTACCCCATTTTATGATTGTGATACTGCTTGTGTAAGCTTGGCAGATCGGTTGGTTCGGTGATCAGTAAACAGGTTTGGGTTAGAACCCTTTCAGAGCAAAATGTGTTTGGTTAAAGACAATAGTTTTGGTCAAAACAGGCTTGGACCAAAATAAACCGGGTTGAAATGAGTCGTTAAAGAAAAGAATCAAAGTAGGCTTGCCCGCTATATATATAGTGGTGGCTAGTGGCGGGGCAGTTGTTTGGTGGTAGTTGGGGCAATGACGTGGAGGTGGTGTCGGGGGTAGCTGTGGTGGGTGGCGGTTGGGAAGATGGCATCGGCAGTGATGGTAGTGATGACAATGGAGGTGGTGGTGGCGACGACAAGTAGGTGGTTGAGACAAACAATTGTTATGGGTGGTGCTAATCCATGTAAACCTTTTTGAAGTTAACAAGTTTCATAATAATGGTTAGTTTTGACCCGCTGTCTAATTTTAGAGACCCAAATTGACCCATTCTCTGATTTAATTCGACACAAATTCAGTGATCTAGTTATCAAACTGTGTGTGGGATTACTTGTAACTTAGTTTGTTATGATTAAACACTTGTAAGTATTTTAAATGAAGAAAAGCATCTATGTTAAGCTGATTAAAATAAGTTGTTTTTAGTTTGAGATTGTTTATTACTAACGATGTATATATAATATAGGAAAACGGTTCAGACAATTTTAAATTGGTTTAGTGGGCCGTCTCATTTGGATAAGTTCAATCTCAACCTGTATGACTTACAACTTTCGAACTAGTTGACTTGCTTCTTGGCCATTTTAAAATTGTTTACAAAGTGTGGGGTTGACTATACTTCTTGATAAGACTCGTCTCTTGAAAATTGATAAAACCAAATTGATAATATTCAACCCCAAATCTTAAGCATTTTAGATCGGCAAAGTACATATACATTAAACATATATCATACCGAAGAAAAGTTGTTCAAAGGTGACAACATGCGAGAGTCACATGCGTTAAGTAACATTAGGGTTGTTTAAATAGCTTGAATTTCACTCGAAATCAACTTCAACTTGGTTATAAACAAGCTAGCTCGACTCGGGTCATGAATAACCATAAAATCAGCTATAAAAAATCATAATTGAAGTATCATTATATTAATTTTTCAATTTTAGATTTTTCTTCCAACCCAATTTTAAAGAATGGCCAATATAATGTTGCCATGTTGGCCCAAACGAGTTCCACACTAATCAGAATGTAATCAAGATCTTTAAGATCAACTGCCGACCCATAAATGAATTGCAAGTGATTAACGATTAAGCATCCATTTAGATAAAAAGATGGTTTTGAGAACGTCTTTATCTCCAACTGTATCAATGAATGAAAGCAGATCACATATAATATTCAAAAAGTCAACCAACTAAAACATAGCATAATCTTTGTTTAAGGTAAAGACTTCTTGTGGTCAAAGGGATCATACCTTTTATAACATGCTAACATTGTTAAAACATATAATGCAAAAGTCAAAGGGATGCAACTCAAAATACGAAAGTCAAAGGGTTATAATTGTATTTTATTTTATTTTTTTTACTTTAATGGATCTTTTTTTTTTTTTTTTTTTTTTTTTTTTTTTTTTTTGAACGGCATCTCGCTCAGGGCTATACATGAGCATAGTCCGGCCGACGTGGGATTCGAACCGGGCACTCCAGGGTAGGAAACAGGCAAAGCCTGAAAACCTCATACCTCACCTGCAGCAAGTGGGAATTGAACCTGGCTCTCCAAGGAGAAACCAAGTCCTTTCCACCACTAGACCACAGGGTCATTGGGTTAATGGATCTTTTCTATGCTTTGGTTGTCAAAATTGTATTTGTCATCTTAAATTAAATAAATCACGTTGTGAACAACAATAAAAATATTTTTTTTTAAATTATCAGGGTCTTTTGAAGTACAATAAAAATCTTTATGATTATAAAAATATGTAAGAATTACTATTAATAAAAATTGTGCTAATCTCAATCATCTCTAATATCTTACTACGTGTGGTATCAAACAAACCAGATTAAGGACCAACTTAAAATAAATTAGGGCTTTAGCCTAGCTGTTCTCCTTACAACAACAAAACTAGATTAAAGATCCGACCAAATAAAATTAGGGCTTTAGCTAGTTCTTCTCTTTACAACACCAAGCCATAAATCAGTGCCTTTTAAGTACAATTTTCATGTAAATTTCTTCGAGTATTATTCATAATAATTGTCTATGGCATTATAGCCTAGTGGCATTTTGAGGGTGAGATAAAGTTAGGTACCATTTGGTTATGGTTCGATTGCCACAAGGGGTTTTTTTCAAGATTTATTGGGTTTCCTCCTGATAGGCGTATAGGCATTATTTCTTAGTGGAGATGTCAGGTGGTTCCACTGGTAGCACGATGATACTCAGGCTGATTATGTCATCGCAGGTCACGAGGAGTGCCAAACGATAGGTTCAAACAAACCATTTCGGTCTTTTTTGTTTCCATTTTAAAATCAAGCCTAATTAGGCTTAAAACAAACCTTTTTTTCTTCTTCTTGCTAGTTAAACTTGAATGATAAAATAAATTTTTTTTTTCTAACAACCCATTAGGCAAGTGAATATGATGGAGAGGTACTTGAGTTATTAGTCGTCAAAGGGTAATTGCAATGTAGAGGCATAATGAAAAAGTGGGTCCACCATGTTAGTTTGGACACTAGATGAATCATTTTTGGTCCTTCCCTTTTTATTTATTACAATTATAGACCAATCGTACAAAAATAAATATATTTATAGCTTGTCTATCCCTATTTTTAAATATATTCAAGGATAGACCGACATCGACTTTTAACGTACAAATTTAAAAATAATCATTTTATCTTGTATGTTAAAAAAATATATATATATTTAAGGTCTGATCTAGTAAAACCAGCAAATGAAAGGGATGTATGTGAGTCATTTTGGATATTCTTAAAGAGTCACAATCTCAACATTGTGTTTGTCATAGGAGGGTCGTCACCAAACAAGTAATTTGTACATATTAAGAATTGCTCATTTAGTCTAGCGGTTGTAATGAACGCGGAAAGGTTTACCCACTTTGTCGGGTTCCTGACTTGGGAGGTCACATGTTCGAATCCCATTCAGAAAAGGGTTATTCTGAAATGAGGGTCTGGACCTTAAGCCCAGGGACTGGACCTGAAGGATGCGGGACTTCATTATGGGTGTGTACCATTGACCGTAAATAAAAAAAAAAGAATTGCTCATTAATATTTTGTAATAATTTGATAAATGTGCTAATGGTGATGATAAATGCGTAGGTTAATAATTAGGTAAAATAAAGTTGGATAGTTTGTGCATTCATAGAGTCACACTATAGACATTTATAATTAACCCGTCGTAACGTGCGGGGTGAAATTGGCTTGTTAAGAACGAAAAGTAAAATTTCAACTTGTCCCATTCATTAATATACACAATCTATATGGAAGTGAAGTGATGATAACAATTTCTTTCTTTCTCAACCAAAAATATAAATACAAATAATAAAGTTATAAAACGAAAAGCCTCATCTTCCTGTTTTTTTTTTTTTTTTTTTTTTTTTTTTTTTTTTTTTACAGAATAGCTCTAATCGGAGAGGGCTGCTGTTTCTTATACATTTGTCATCTTGTTAATAATAATAATAACAACACTATTCTAGTTGTTACATAAAACCATGACATAATGGTCGTGTTTCTTCATTCCAAATTTTGGCAATGTCCTGTGACACTCTTATGGCATCTAAGGATGCACCCGATAGACCCCTCCTTGTGAACCCAACTGCATATAACCCGCATTTCCCTTCCGTAAACGACGTCGTTGGCATCCCCTCTCTTGAAAACATATCACTTTCCTGTTGTCGATCCAACAAACTGTAAGTATACAACAAACCAGACCATTACCAACTTATGGAAATTTAAAAAAATGTTTATTTTTACCTTTAGCCATGAAGGAACATTGCTGCAGTACCCAGTCGCTAAAATAACCGAATCGATATCAAGATTTCTACCG
This sequence comes from Ambrosia x helenae, assembly GCA_030844895.1. NCBI lineage: Eukaryota > Viridiplantae > Streptophyta > Magnoliopsida > Asterales > Asteraceae > Ambrosia > Ambrosia x helenae. The sequence continues at coordinate 37,748,673 of CM061227.1, forward strand.
TTAACAAGCTCTACACGACCCCTAGAAAACTTTTTGATTCCAGGAACAATCTGAATGTTCCCTGACTTAATCTTTTGTAGTGTACCAATATCTAAAACAGGGGTTTTCCCTTTAGTGTTCTTTAACTCAAGTGGTCCTATTAATGGCCTCTTTATTCCATATTTGTCTAAGCTTCCAAGGCTAAACCTGGCAAGAACCAGCAGTATGTTATCAACTATCTTTACTGGCAACCATTTCATCAATGTAGTCGCCAATTCGAATGTCGATTTCCCCGCTATCTCCCTTGGTAATACATGAACCTGTGGATTTTAATTAAACCATGTTTCAGTTTTGATTTATATTTCAAGATTATGTTATGTTAAGTGTATGGAACTCACTGAGCTTCTGACCACCATTGATGGGAAGGCATTGTGGTGGCAAAGATCAAGAGAGACTTCCATGCCAGAGTTCCCACAACCGATCACCAAGACCTTTTTGCCTTCGAAAATTTCGCCTGATCGGTAGTCACAAGCATGCATAACATGGCCATCAAACTCATCCAGTCCTTCAAACTCTGGCACAACTTTGTCTGCGTTTTCGCCGGTTGCTACTACAAGCCACCTGCATATGTACTCGATTTCACAATCATGCACAACCGTTTGTACCCGCCATAGTCCACAAACCTTATCATACTTGGCTGACTCAACGGATTCGTTAAATCGTGGGTGTATATCAAATTTTTTGGTGTATGCTTCAAGGTAGTTGATGAATTGGTATTTAGAAGGGTACTCAGGGATATTAGGAGGGAAAGGGAAAAAGGGTAGTTGACAAAATTGTTTAGGAAGATGGAGTTTGAGGCGGTCGTAGGTTTTGTTTTTCCAGAGAGATGCAATGCAGTCGGCGCGGTCCAGGATCACAAAAGGAACCCCTTGGATCCTGAGTCCTGCGCCGACTGCAAGGCCAGACGGGCCAGCTCCAATTATGACTGACCCGTTAACCACTATGCATCTCCTGGAGAAGAGGTCTACTTGATCAAGAGTTTGTTGAACCATTTTTGGAAAATGTTGAAGATTTGATGTTTTAGTTGAAATGGATATATAGGACACAACTCAAAAGACTAGGAGAAGAGAGACATGTGTGTGGAAGGGGTGAGAGAGCAATGGAGAGGTATAAATAGGGTGGAGTTGAGATGCATGTGATTGGGACAGATATTGGAAAATGATAAGACTAAGTAATCACAAATGTATTGGTGACAGTTTCTTGTATTTTGTTTTTATCTCCAAGTGTAAGTGTCACAAGTTTTTGATCCTTATATAGTTATAAAAGAAAGTATTGGATTTAAATAATCTTATCAATTAGCTATTGGCCGTTATCGATCCTATCTAATGAAATGTGTGTTCACGGTTCCACCTTTTAATATATTGTCCACCAACGGCTAATAGTAACCATGTCACATTAGTTGAGACCGGCGGCGCCCAATAGCTGATAGTTAAAAGGTTGACAATATGTGAGACATAGTTCGTTGGTGGACAATATATTAAAAGGTGGTACCGCTAACATACATTTCGTTAGTTGGAACCTGTGATCACAATTTAGCTCGGATTTAATGTTATGAATAACATGATTAGTTAATCGGTGTTGTTTTGCTAAGTTTAGGCAATCATGTGGGGAGGGGAGGCATATGATTAATGATGGAGAAGTAGAGGATTGGAGTGAAGTATTCTTTAATTGTACCAAAACCAGAATAAATATGCAACTAGCTAGGTCCTGCCTTATCATGAATTTCTTGTACCTAAGTTTGGCCAAAGGTGTACTTGTGGATTATAGCATGTACGGTAGGCAGATACGGTTAAGTGAAAAGGATTTATTGTACATATATGTTGGTGATGCAACTACTTAAATTCGACCAATAAGTTACGTGTCCATGATAGGACAAAATTATAATTAAACAATTTACAAGACAAAATGATCGGTTTAATTGACTATATAACAAGAGTAAGCTTGAATAATATGTACAGTACGTACTTATATATGTTACATCCAAATCTTAATAAGAATTAAATTAAATTCTGTCATATATAATTGCAATTGCAAGTGTTTGGACCATCGATCTCAAGTAGCTTTTCCTTCATGTAAATAAAATTAGATTTTTTTTGAAAAGTGAACTTCTATACCACCAAAAAACGGACTATCTCCAAATCAGAGATAGCCGCAAACAATACATCACGTTACATCAAAATTACACCAATTCTGCCACTCAATCCTATCCTTCTTCGAGCGACTATTAAACCAAAGAAAACTAAAAGCTTTAATGTCCGCCATAATCTTCGAAACCTTAGCACTTCCTTGGTTGAAATAGACGTCGTTCCTCGTACCCCAAATCCTCCAACAAGCTAGAATAAATATGCCTCTCATGATTTCCTTCTTCGAGATTGAGACTTGAAGCTGGTCGACGAGCTCGTTGATATCCTTAACCGCAAACACAAAAACTGGGGGAACTTTAATCCACGCCGCAATACCATTCCATACCCCGTTCGCACGATACAAGCCGTGAAAAGGTGTTCCGAAGACTCTTCTACATCACCGCAAAGCTTACAAAGCCCATCGCCCACATTGATATTCCTGCGAATAAGAGCCGTAGCCGTAGGGATCCTATCCAAAATAGCTCTCCACATAAAAACATTACACTTGCTCGGAAGCCATTTACACCACTTATACCGATATGGAACCACCGCCATATTAGTCTTGCTAAACCACTCGCGCGCAGCCTTAACCGTGTACGTACTGTTCGATCCCATATTCCACTTCCACGTATCCTTTCTATTGTCAAGCCTGACCGTCGAAATCATTCGATGACAATCAACTAGCTCCATCATCTCGCTACTAGAAGAAGGGTAGCGATTCCAATCCCATTTAATGACACCTGCCTCCTCATCTTTACCAACACGATCTGACACTTTGCACCATTTATTTTTCTCTAAACGAAATATATTCGGGAATAAATCTTTTAACGGCTCGTCATTTATCCACGTGTCCAACCAAAAACGAATGTCCACCCCATTACCCACCGATCCCTTAATCATACTCAAAAACCTAACCCCTTGAACTCTACTCCCATAAGCCGCCTTTACAAGTTTACTCCAAGGCCCACTAGATTGTTTATTCCACGGCACCACGTCCCATCTCCTATTAGACACATGAAGAGCTCCAATAACTTTCTTCCATAGAGCATCATCTTCATTCTTGTATCTCCAAATCCATTTAAATAGCATCGAGAGATTACAATCGGCCAACTTACACAAGCCCAAACCACCTTCTTTTTTTGTTTTAACCACCCTATCCCATGCCACCCAATGAATCTTCCCAACCTCATCTGTGGCAACCGGAAAATTTTTCTTCTCTTTCGTCTCTTCCTTTTTGGCCTTGGGCAATTTTCGGGACGAAAATTCTTTCAACAGGGGGATGATGTGACACCCGGCAAACTCAGGTTAGTAACGTTGACTAAACTAGTAAGTCTACCTTAGCAAGTCATGCATATTACGTCCTTAACGGGGTCAGTTGAGTCGGTATGATGATTCTGGGAATCATCGGGAGTCGTTATGATGATCTGCGGGGTCATCGGGAGTCGGTCCATAACTATGGGTACAAGGATCGGCGATTCGTGGAATCGCCGGGTCTAACGCACACACGAGTCTCGAGTCCCGGGAATTGGTGAACGGATGTAAACGTGTTAGTTATCATGCATTATATGTTTGAAATCATTATGTGACTTATCGGTATGTGAATACGTGTTTAAATATGTTAAAATAGTGTTTAACGCGCCAAAAACCCATTCCAGCACCTTATAGGCGATTAGGAGCCTGGGGGACTCCTAATCGCGTGAACATCAAGCGATTACAAGGGGAGTGGGGGCGAGTAGGTGGCTAATCGCGTGAACAGTGGTGATTAGGGCCCCTACTCGCGAGTAGGTGGCTAATCGCGTGAACAAAGAGGCGATTAGGCCCCTAATCGCCTGATCTAGGCTCCTAATCGCGTATACAGCAGGGCTCGGGTCAAAACACCTATAAATAGAACCCTTAACTCCCCAAACACCTCTAGAACAACCCTAGCTGCTCCCAAGTCGCCCACACACCTTAAAACACCTCTGGAACTCATTTTGCTACAAAAATCACCATCCCCAAGCTTACACACCTTTCTTTAGCAAAACCCAAGGTGTGTTCTTCATCCCTAACCTTTGTAAAGTTGTTATTTTGAGTTCCCCCAAAGTTCCAGACCTTGTTTTACCAAATGTGTCTTTAAAAACCTTTCAAAAGAGTCTTAAAACAAGTTTACACCTTAATGCTTGTTATATGTGAAGTTTACATGCATATGTTGGTCTTATTGGTGATTTTAACATGAATGTTTTCAAGATATGATTGTACTTCTGTTATGTAGAGGTCATTAGGAAGGTTGTCTTAGAATCTTAGCCATTATTGTGGTGTTTTGAAGAAAATGCATATTTTGACCCATTTGTATGTTCTTGAGGATTTAGGATGATTATGGTATGATTGTTGATGCAATGTTGTTAGGATTCATGCTAGGAAGATGTTAGATCAGAGGTTTGATGATTTACATGTTTGTAAAGTTTGAAATCTGATTTTTTCCATTTAAGGAAAGATAAGGTTGGTAGAAGAAACCTAGTACTTTGCCATTTTAGGAAATAATTGCATAGAACATGCTAGATCAGTGATATGTTGGGGGTTTTTGCTTGAAATGGGTTGGTAAATGATTTAGGTTTGATATTGGGTGTTGTTGCATGTTTCGGATCTGATTTGGAGGGTTTAACGCGCGAAAACTCGTTGTACAGCAGCTGCAGGCGATTAGGCATCCTAATCGCCTGAGCTGGGGGCGATTATGCAGCATTAGGGGCGATTGGGACCCTACTCGCCTGATACATCAGGCGATTAGGCCCCTAATCGCCTATAGGCTAATGCCTACTCGCGTGTAACCTTCCTAATCGCATGTACTGCTGTCATGAACGCGTTTTGACATCCCGGAACACGATTTGACACCTAGGAACATGTTAGGAACCCCGGGATACACCCAATGACTTAGTAAGACGTGTTCGGACCTGTTTATGCGTTAATTGGACATTATGCTAGACTAGGTGAATTGTTGCGCGTGCTAAGTGTTTCATTGCATATGTTGCATGATGTCTTGCATTTATCTAACACGTGGGATGTCGGGTCACCAATGGGATGTCGGGTCTTGTCTGGCACGGTCGGTTTAACAGTTAAAGGTGTTTTCAAACGTTTATGGTCACGGTCTGGACATTCGGGGACTAGTTAGCCTGCGGGTTATTAGTCCAATACTTATACGCATCTTATGATAGGTCGCCGCTATCTGGGGCTATCATAACATAATCACTTAACTATTTTCAAGTAACGCAAACCAAGGTGAGTTTCACAGCCCCACTTTTACTGTTTTGCTTTTGGGGGGAGAAACATGCTTTGTACGAACTATTTGAAGGTCATGTTATACTATGGGCACTTTATGTTACTATACGGCTTTTATGGAAAGTCCCAGGGGGAAACCATGAATGTGCTGGCATGCACAACGAGGGAAATGTGGATAGATCTATTGGGCCTCACAAACCCCACTCGACGGCGGGGTCGGGCGGGTGCATATTGTCTCTACCTATCGGGTTACCGAGGCATCGGTAGCCCAGTCAATCTGGGCTGGTATCAACTTTTGGACACGTTTAGTAATGGGTTCCCAACCGTAGTAGCAAAAACACTTAACGTCTAGCTAACGTTCTCATGACATAGTATTAACGGAAATGATCTTTGTAAAACTTGTGACAACACTTTATAAAAGAAAACCTGTGAACTCACCAGCATTATATGTTGACATTTTTGGCATGTTTTCTCAGGTCGCTAAGGTAGCGGTTATCGGACTAGGCGCACGGGGTCATGCACGGCGTCTATTATTTTGAAACATATTAAACAATGTCTTTGTAAACAATGATATGTCTTTTGGTTGTAAACAAGAATGCTTCCGCTGCTGGTTTACAGCTCAAAGCATGATATTTTGGTTTTAAATATAATTATGAATGCATGTTTGTTGTATGTTTATTGTGATCGTTGACTGAGATCCTGGTGTGTCACGCGCCTCGCGGTAAAACCCCGCACGTGGAATTTGAGGGTGTGACAGATTGGTATCAGAGCCAACGGTTATAGTGAACTGAGACTGCATGTAGAGTCTAGTCTATAACTGAGTCGCACACACTAGACGGTCACAATTAGTCGAGTCTTAGCAAGTGGGTAACAATATGACTTGTCGGGGTGTCGGTGTCATCATCTGCTACGCTACATCATCTATTTACTTCTTATCATCCTATTCCTTGACTCGTCCTTACTTTGATCCGATGGTGAACGATATACTATTGAACTTTCTTGACGGCAATGTACATTGGGGTAGCTTCGGCGTACTCTTGAGATCTGTCCAGAGATTTGGACATCTCCCCTCTATGCCCTAATGAACACGCCCGTTCTTATGCATACTATCCTGTACTTATACTTATGATAACACCATGATTGGGCGCTAGTGTTCGGTGACTTGAACTTCAAACTTAAAGCGCGCCTGGAGGACCATGTGGAACAGTTTATCATGTCGGGTGCACACGAGATCATAAACTGTGATGCATGGGATCCCTGGCGGACTTTGGGCTTGAACGGATGGACCCGAGCTGGGCTCGGTCTAATTTCTTGAAATTCCTAATGGGTTATACCACGGGCAAGCCTAAATCTTTTGTTTCATGTTGTGACAGAAGATGTCGGGAGCTCGTGGAGGTCGCAGGGGCGGCCGTGCTGGCGGTCGTGCTGGCGGCCGTGGTGGCGGCGGTGGCCGCGGGAACATTAATATGACCCAAGCTGAGCTGGATAATCTGACGCAGCAGCACGTGAATATTGCTTTGGCTGCATTCCAAGCCGCTCATAATGCTATGGGTGGTACGTCGATTCTCATCTATTCTACCTCGTTCTGGGGTACTTTACCTTTTCTTGATACTCACCTGTGTGTCTGTTCTAGGTGGTGCTGTCAATCCTCCTCCATCCCAGTGTTCTTACAAAAAGTTTATGGATTGTAAGCCTCACAACTTTAGCGGCACTGAAGGGGCAGTGGGACTGCTCCGATGGTTGGAGAAAATCGAATCTGTTTTCTCAATGTGCAACTGCCCGGAGGGCGACCGGGTGAAATATGCTTCTGCGACCCTGGAGGGTCAAGCCTTGACTTGGTGGAACTCCACCACCCAGACTATGGGCATTGGGGAAGCCCACGCCATGCCCTGGGCAGAATTCATTCAGTTGCTGAAAAATGAGTATTGCCCGAGGGATGAGATCCAGAAGCTCGAGCATGAAGTCTGGAACCATAAGATGGTGGGTTCCGAGATTGAAGCTTATACTGCTAGGCACAATGAGTTGGCGGTGTTGTGCCCCGATCTGCACACACCTGAATACCGAAGGATTGAGCATTACGTCGCTGGGTTGGTACCGGAGATTGCGGGGCTAGTTGTTGCGGGTAATCTCACTGTTTATTCTGAGGTGGTTCGGTCGGCTCACAGGCTGACCAACATGAAGGTGACTGAAGGGGTCTTGCCTCCTCGAGGCGCTACTGTGAAGGCTTCTGATAGTAATAAGCGAAAGTGGGAAGCTGTGGGGAAAGGCTCGAGCTCGGCTCAGCCTCAGCAGGTAAAGAAGTCTGATACTGGGGGATCATCGTCTGAGCAAAAACCAGGGGGTTATATTGGGAAGAAGCCGAAATGTGACCAGTGTGGATTTCACCACAACGGTCGTTGCGAGGACCGGAACCGTTGCCACAGGTGCCATAAGCTTGGGCACCAGGCAAAGGATTGCAGAGTTAATCTTCAGGGTAACCGGAACCCTCCTGCTACACCTACTCCGGCTCCTCCTGTCGCTGCTCCCCAGGGAAATCAGGGCAAACAGGGGTGCTACAATTGTGGTGAACTTGGTCACTACAAGCGGGAATGCCCCAAGTTGAAGCAGGGTGAAGCCGGGAAGAATGGGGCGGGTAATGGAAACAATGGAGGCGGAGGCAGGAATGCTCGCGCCTTCGTGATTGGTTCGAGCGGTGCTCGACAAGACCCCGACACTGTTACTGGTACGTTTCTCCTCGATAATCGCTATGCTACGGTTTTATTCGATTCCGGTGCCGATAAGAGTTTTATATCTCTTGGGTTTAGTCAATTGCTTGATAGGGTACCTACACCTTTAGAGGCTAAGTACTTGATAGAATTGGCTGATGGTAAGAAAGTTGAGGCGACGCACGTCCTTAGGGAGTGTCACCTTGAGTTGTCGGGTTATTCCTTCCCTATTGATCTCATGCCGGTGTCCTTGGGTAGTTTCGATGTTGTCGTGGGTATGGATTGGTTGTCCCTGTATCATGCCGAGATCGTTTGTTTTGATAAAGTCATTCGACTTCCTCTCCCTGATGGAGAAATTCTGTTGGTGCACGGTGAGAAGAGCGGGGTCCCGTTGAGTATCATTTCGTGTATGAAAGCCTATAAGTATCTTCGGAAGGGGTATTCTGCCATTCTGGCACTTGTTTCGGTTTCGTCTGAAGAGGAGAAGAAGATTGAAGATATTCCTGTTGTCCGCGACTTTCCCGATGTATTTCCTGAAGACTTACCTGGTCTTCCTCCTTATCGCCAGGTCGAATTTGGTATTGAACTTGCTCCGGGTGCGGCCCCTATTGCTCGTGCCCCTTATCGTCTCGCACCTCCCGAGATGCAGGAGTTATCGAACCCGTTGCAGGAGCTGTTAGAGAAGGGTTTCATTCGACCTAGTTCGTCCCCGTGGGGAGCCCCTATTTTGTTTGTCAAGAAGAAGGACGGAAGCCTGCGGATGTGTATCGACTACCGGAGTTGAATAAGGTTACCATCAAGAATCGCTATCCTCTTCCCCGCATCGATGACTTATTTGACCAGCTTCAGGGTTCTAGTTTCTATTCGAAGATTGATTTGAGGTCGGGGTACCATCAGTTGAGGGTTCAAGAAGCTGACATTCCGAAGACCGCCTTTCGAACTCGCTATGGCCATTTTGAATTCCTGGTCATGCCTTTTGGTCTCACCAACGCACCTGCCATCTTTATGGATCTGATGAACCGTGTTTGTAAGCCTTATCTTGATAAGTTCGTGATTGTCTTCATCGATGATATTCTAGTCTATTCCAAGAACGAGGTGGACCACCAGGAACACCTACGTCTCGTTTTGGAACTTCTGAGGCGGGAACAGCTGTACGCTAAGTTTTCTAAGTGTAGCTTCTGGTTGCGTGAAGTCCAATTCCTTGGTCATGTTGTTAATGAGAAAGGAATTCACGTTGATCCAGCTAAGATTGAAGCCATTAAAGACTGGGAAGCACCGAAGATGCCATCTGAGGTGCGGCAATTCCTAGGCCTTGCAGGTTATTACCGTCGTTTTATCGAGGGATTTTCGAAGATTGCTCAACCCCTCACCTCGCTTACCCAGAAGGACAGAAAGTTCGACTGGGGTGATTCGCAGGAGTCGGCCTTCCAGTTATTAAAGGCTAAACTCTGTTCTGCTCCTATCTTGTCCTTGCCTGAGGGTACGGACGATTTTGTGGTTTATTGTGACGCTTCTATCCGGGGTCTTGGTTGTGTACTGATGCAGCGCGAGAAGGTCATCGCCTACGCTTCTCGTCAGCTTAAAGTTCATGAGAAGAACTACCCCACCCATGATCTGGAATTGGGTGCGGTGGTCTTTGCTTTAAAGATTTGGAGGCATTACTTGTACGGTACCAAATGCACTATTTACACCGATCACAAGAGCCTCCAGCATATCTTTGATCAGAAGGTGTTGAATATAAGACAGCGTCGTTGGGTCGAGCTTCTTAATGACTACGAGTGCGCTATCAAATACCATCCTGGCAAGGCGAATGTGGTCGCAGACGCCTTGAGCAGGAAGGAAACGGCTAAACCTCGTCGTATTCGGGCTCTTCAGCTCACTATCCATTCCGGCTTACCTGATCGAATCCGTTCAGCGCAGCAAGAAGCTTTGAAGGAGGAAAACCTTAAGGCTGAAACCATGCATGGTGCTGATAGCCACCTTGAACTCAGATCCGACGGGTTACACTATTTCGCTGAACGTATTTGGGTTCCTTTATTTGGGGGCTTGCGGGAGCTCGTTCTTGATGAAGCTCACAAGTCCCGGTACTCTATTCACCCTGGCTCCGATAAGATGTATCAAGACCTGAAGATACTTTATTGGTGGCCGAACATGAAGGCGGACGTGGCTTCGTACGTGAGCAAGTGCTTGACCTGTGCCAAGGTCAAGGTCGAATATCAAAAGCCATCCGGCCTTCTGCAACAGCCTGAAATCCCCGAGTGGAAGTGGGAGCGGATTACGATGGACTTTGTGACCAAACTCCCGAAATCGCCCAGTGGTTGCGACATGATCTGGGTAATTGTCGATAGGTTGACAAAGTCTGCGCACTTCCTCGCTATCAAAGAGACCGATGGTCTCGAGCGTTTGGCACGGTTATATCTCAAGGAAGTGGTCTCTCGGCACGGGGTGCCTGTCTCTATTATTTCTGATCGTGATCCTCGGTTCGCCTCTAACTTTTGGAAGTCCTTGCATAAGGCTCTGGGTACTCAGTTAGACATGAGCACAGCGTATCATCCGCAAACTGACGGTCAAAGTGAGCGGACAATCCAAACGCTAGAAGACATGCTTCGGGCATGTGTGATCGATTTTGGCAAGGGGTGGGAGAGTCATTTACCGTTGGTGGAATTCTCCTACAACAACAGTTACCATTCTAGCATCAAGGCAGCTCCGTTCGAGGCTCTTTACGGGCGGAAATGCCGGTCTCCTCTTTGTTGGGCCGAGGTGGGTGAGAGTCAACTCACCGGCCCGGAACTTGTGTACGAGACTTCCGAAAAGATCGTGCAAATCCGTAACCGCATGGCAGCAGCTCGGGATCGTCAAAAGAGCTATGCCGATCGTCGTCGCAAGCCTTTGGAGTTTGAGGTTGGCGACAGGGTTTTGTTGAAGGTATCTCCGTGGAAGGGCGTTATACGTTTTGGGAAGCGGGGCAAATTGAATCCTCGGTATGTAGGACCGTTCGCGATCCTGGAACGGATTGGACCGGTAGCATACAGGCTTGATCTGCCGGCTGAGCTCAGTAATGTTCATAATGTCTTCCATGTTTCTAATCTGAAGAAGTGCTTGGCGGATGAATCTTTGGTTGTTCCTCTCGAAGAGATCAAGGTGGATGATCGTCTGCGTATCGTGGAGGAACCGGTTGAAATTCTTGACTATAAAATCCGTAGCCTTCGCCGGAGTAAAATCCGCATTGTTAAAGTCCGTTGGAACTCTAATCGTGGACCGGAGTTCACGTGGGAACGGGAAGATCAAATGAAGGCTAAGTATCCCCATTTATTTCCTAAGCGCGCGTTCGAATCAAGACATGTCTCTGCTGAAGCTGAATGAATCTCGGGTCGAGATTCCTTTCAGCAGGGGGATGATGTGGCAACCGGAAAATTTTTCTTCTCTTTCGTCTCTTCCTTTTTGGCCTTGGGCAATTTTCGGGACGAAAATTCTTTCAACAGGGGGATGATGTGACACCCGGCAAACTCAGGTTAGTAACGTTGACTAAACTAGTAAGTCTACCTTAGCAAGTCATGCATATTACGTCCTTAACGGGGTCAGTTGAGTCGGTATGATGATTCTGGGAATCATCGGGAGTCGTTATGATGATCCGCGGGGTCATCGGGAGTCGGTCCATAACTATGGGTACAAGGATCGGCGATTCGTGGAATCGCCGGGTCTAACGCACACACGAGTCTCGAGTCCCGGGAATTGGTGAACGGATGTAAACGTGTTAGTTATCATGCATTATATGTTTGAAATCATTATGTGACTTATCGGTATGTGAATACGTGTTTAAATATGTTAAAATAGTGTTTAACGCGCCAAAAACCCATTCCAGCACCTTATAGGCGATTAGGAGCCTGGGGGACTCCTAATCGCGTGAACATCAAGCGATTACAAGGGGAGTGGGGGCGAGTAGGTGGCTAATCGCGTGAACAGTGGCGATTAGGGCCCCTACTCGCGAGTAGGTGGCTAATCGCGTGAACAAAGAGGCGATTAGGCCCCTAATCGCCTGATCTGGGCTCCTAATCGCGTATACAGCAGGGCTCGGGTCAAAACACCTATAAATAGAACCCTTAACTCCCCAAACACCTCTAGAACAACCCTAGCTGCTCCCAAGTCGCCCACACACCTTAAAACACCTCTGGAACTCATTTTGCTACAAAAATCACCATCCCCAAGCTTACACACCTTTCTTTAGCAAAACCCAAGGTGTGTTCTTCATCCCTAACCTTTGTAAAGTTGTTATTTTGAGTTCCCCCAAAGTTCCAGACCTTGTTTTACCAAATGTGTCTTTAAAAACCTTTCAAAAGAGTCTTAAAACAAGTTTACACCTTAATGCTTGTTATATGTGAAGTTTACATGCATATGTTGGTCTTATTGGTGATTTTAACATGAATGTTTTCAAGATATGATTGTACTTCTGTTATGTAGAGGTCATTAGGAAGGTTGTCTTAGAATCTTAGCCATTATTGTGGTGTTTTGAAGAAAATGCATATTTTGACCCATTTGTATGTTCTTGAGGATTTAGGATGATTATGGTATGATTGTTGATGCAATGTTGTTAGGATTCATGCTAGGAAGATGTTAGATCAGAGGTTTGATGATTTACATGTTTGTAAAGTTTGAAATCTGATTTTTTCCATTTAAGGAAAGATAAGGTTGGTAGAAGAAACCTAGTACTTTGCCATTTTAGGAAATAATTGCATAGAACATGCTAGATCAGTGATATGTTGGGGGTTTTTGCTTGAAATGGGTTGGTAAATGATTTAGGTTTGATATTGGGTGTTGTTGCATGTTTCGGATCTGATTTGGAGGGTTTAACGCGCGAAAACTCGTTGTACAGCAGCTGCAGGCGATTAGGCATCCTAATCGCCTGAGCTGGGGGAGATTATGCAGCATTAGGGGCGATTGGGACCCTACTCGCCTGATACATCAGGCGATTAGGCCCCTAATCGCCTATAGGCTAATGCCTACTCGCGTGTAACCTTCCTAATCGCATGTACTGCTGTCATGAACGCGTTTTGACATCCCGGAACACGATTTGACACCTAGGAACATGTTAGGAACCCCGGGATACACCCAATGACTTAGTAAGACGTGTTCGGACCTGTTTATGCGTTAATTGGACATTATGCTAGACTAGGTGAATTGTTGCGCGTGCTAAGTGTTTCATTGCATATGTTGCATGATGTCTTGCATTTATCTAACACGTGGGATGTCGGGTCACCAATGGGATGTCGGGTCTTGTCTGGCACGGTCGGTTTAACAGTTAAAGGTGTTTTCAAACGTTTATGGTCACGGTCTGGACATTCGGGGACTAGTTAGCCTGCGGGTTATTAGTCCAATACTTATACGCATCTTATGATAGGTCGCCGCTATCTGGGGCTATCATAACATAATCACTTAACTATTTTCAAGTAACGCAAACCAAGGTGAGTTTCACAGCCCCACTTTTACTGTTTTGCTTTTGGGGGAGAAACATGCTTTGTACGAACTATTTGAAGGTCATGTTATACTATGGGCACTTTATGTTACTATACGGCTTTTATGGAAAGTCCCAGGGGGAAACCATGAATGTGCTGGCATGCACAACGAGGGAAATGTGGATAGATCTATTGGGCCTCACAAACCCCACTCGACGGCGGGGCCGGGCGGGTGCATATTGTCTCTACCTATCGGGTTACCGAGGCATCGGTAGCCCAGTCAATCTGGGCTGGTATCAACTTTTGGACACGTTTAGTAATGGGTTCCCAACCGTAGTAGTAAAAACACTTAACGTCTAGCTAACGTTCTCATGACATAGTATTAACGGAAATGATCTTTGTAAAACTTGTGACAACACTTTATAAAAGAAAACCTGTGAACTCACCAGCATTATATGTTGACATTTTTGGCATGTTTTCTCAGGTCGCTAAGGTAGCGGTTATCGGACTAGGCGCACGGGGTCATGCACGGCGTCTATTATTTTGAAACATATTAAACAATGTCTTTGTAAACAATGATATGTCTTTTGGTTGTAAACAAGAATGCTTCCGCTGCTGGTTTACAGCTCAAAGCATGATATTTTGGTTTTAAATATAATTATGAATGCATGTTTGTTGTATGTTTATTGTGATCGTTGACTGAGATCCTGGTGTGTCACGCGCCTCGCGGTAAAACCCCGCACGTGGAATTTGAGGGTGTGACATCATCATTCCCTCCCCATAAAAAGCGCTTGATAAGCCCCTCAAGTTTATTAATTACCGCAACCGGCGCTTTAAACAAAGAGAAATAATATGTTGGAATACTATCCAACACCGATTTAGCCATCACCAATCGGCCCCCCATCGACATCGTACGAGCCTTCCATAACGACAACCGGTTTTTAAAGACCTGAACCACCGGCTCCCAACTATTAATACGGGACATATTACCACCAACCTGAATACCCAAGTACCTGAAAGGCATCTCTCCGGATCTGCAACCAAGCCACGTCGCTTGATCTCTAACCACCTCCACATGTTTACCAATACCAAACAACGTAGACTTATTAATATTTATCCTCAAACCTGAACACAAGTGAAACACACGCAGCAACCGTCTAAGCGCATTAAAATTAAACATCGACCACTCTCCCATGACCATGGCGTCGTCCGCGTATAAAAGATGAGACAGAACCGGCCCATCATTAGGAAGCCGCACCCCCTCAAAAGACCCAATGTCGCACGCCCTCCTGATAATACTAGAAAACGCTTCCATCACAATAACAAATAAGAATGGAGACAAAGGATCACCCTGCCTTATACCCTTACTACAAGAGAATTCGAACGTAGGAGAACCGTTAACCAGGACAGACGAGGCCGCAGACGACAAAACACCATAAATCCAATCACACCAAGTCTTCGGAAACCCCATTTGTCTCATTATAGAAAGCAAAAATACCCGGTTAACGTTGTCATATGCCTTCTCGAAGTCTATTTTAAACATGAACAATTCTTTCCCCCTACGCTTGGCCCAAGAAATAACTTCACTAATAATC
This sequence comes from Ambrosia x helenae, assembly GCA_030844895.1. NCBI lineage: Eukaryota > Viridiplantae > Streptophyta > Magnoliopsida > Asterales > Asteraceae > Ambrosia > Ambrosia x helenae. The sequence goes on from CM061227.1 coordinate 37,763,837, forward strand.
AAGGGGCCATCCAATATATACCTCCCAGATAAGAACGCCGTTTGAGTCTCATGAGTAACCGAATCCATCACCATCTTCATTCTATTGGCCAAAACTTTGGAAATCACCTTACTTATGACCCCTATCAAATTAATTGGCCGATACTCTCCCAACCCCACCGGATCGTTAACCTTCGGCACTAACGTAATAAAAGAAGACCCAACCCCCCTACTAATTTTACCGGTATCATGAAACTGTTGAAAAATCTTCATAAAGTCACCTTCAAACAAGTTCCAAAACCTTTTGATGAATCGAAAATTAAACCCGTCCGGACCTGGAGCCTTATCACTGCCACAACTGAACACTGCCTCCTTTACTTCTTTAACTGTAAACGCATCAACAAGCGAACCAGCTTCATTATCTGATAGCTTCTTTAAATCGCAACAAATAAGATCATGCCGCTCCACCATGTCTTCGACAAACTTGTTCCTGAAAAAAGAGAAAACTTCACGTTTAACGTTAGAAGGTTTGGAAATCCAAACCCCGTTAGAAAAAAAACCCCGGAATGCTATTTGAAACCCTCCTCTTATTGATCACTCCATGGAAACAACTGGAGTTTTCATCGCCATCTCTAGCCCACTTAACACGAGCTTTTTGTCTTAGATCACTGGACTTGAAACTCTCTATTTCTTTAATTCTTTTATTGCCTTCCCAATACACCCATAGCTCATCCTCCAACAAGTCACGAACTTCAACCTCCTTATCCAAATCCTCCAATTCACCTTTGATTGCAACCAATTCTTCCTCTTCTAAGACAGAAGCATCGGCTTTCCACTCCAATATACAATTACGCATAAACTTAAATTTTCGCATCAAAAGCACGTCTGGACACCCCTTCTCGTTGAACTTCTTGGCAGCCCCTTCAATGGCCTCGACAAATCCAGTACGCTCTAACCAAGAATTATAGAACCGAAAAGGTTTCGGGCCATAATTCCGGTATTCAACTCTAAGAAGCAACGGGCTATGATCTGACTTCTCCCTTGCTAAAGCCCGATATTCTGCACTAGGCCACTCATTAAGAAAATTCATAGACACGAAAATTCTATCAATTCTACTACATTTATTACCCGACACAAAAGTGAACTTACGCCCTTTCAACGCATACTCGTGTAAATCTACACCATCTAGGAACTCATTGAAGTCGCTAGTAGTATGAACATTAAACTTGGAATTTTTCCTCTCGCTTCGGTCTCGAACACAGTTGAAGTCCCCTCCAACAATCCAATACATCGAACCTTGATTAACAATGCCCTCTAAATGACGCCATAAACTCCTTTTGTCTTCCTTCTTCTGAGGGGCATAAACATTAACCAACCCCACACTCTTACCGGAACTTTTAATCACACCAAAAACCACCAGGAAGGATCTATTTTTAATAACCGAAGACTTCTGGAAGACCTTTTTATCCCACATAGACACTAAACCTCCGGATCTCCCCGTAGCATCCACATACTCGCAATCAAACTCGCCACGCCCCCAATACCTACCCAAGTCAACACCTTGCATGGATGCAAACTGAGACTCTTGAAACATCACAAACCCCACTTCATTAACTAACCGAATATTAGAAATCCACCCCGCTTTATCCACCCTACCCATACCTCTGATATTGATTGACATAATATTCATTGATCAACCGCTTGAACCCGTTCATCATTCACCGCATTTACCAATGAGTTCTCAAATTTCTCGATGTTGACAACACCTAGACCTCTAGCAAAATCCATCGTATCCTCTACCTCCCGCCTCATCACCTCCTCTCGGCTAACAAATCCTTCCATTCTGTCCTCCATCAAAACTGAATTCGGACCCCAATTAGAACCAACATTGTCAACACAATTCAAATCTGGCGTCACAAAATCCATCCCCTCATTCTCCTTTTGCTGACCATTACTGATAACATCCAAGTGAGAAGTGTTCGAAAAAATCAACCTGTCAATATCAAACAAATCGTTTTCCTCTCGGCAACGTTTTTTCGGTCTATCATTCAAAGGAGACATAGATCTCCTAGCCACCCCTTTCTTCTTAGAGTATTTACCTCCTTTACGTTTAGAACTTTTCACTCCCGAGGCTCCCGGAATTGCATCCACCTGGACCCCAACAAGATTCGACCCGTGTACTTCTTCAACTGATTGAGGTACGTCACTATGCTCTAACCCATTTGCTTCATCATTGACTAACCCATCATCAATAGCATCAACATGAGCGTCCTGGACCATTTCCTCCTCCAATTCTACTATGCAATCCGGAACCCAATCCCCCAAATCCTCCTCCACCTGAACGACGTAAGTACTATCTTTCCACACCACCTTACAACCCCCCTAATACGACTTGACGTTTTTGGAATTAACCCCACAGTAGCAAATGAAATATCCCCATCTTCTGGGAATTGAGCCGACTGCACCACTTCCCCAAACACACCACCGATTCTATCAAACGTTATAGGCTCAGCAATGTGCATGGGAACGCCAAAAATTTTGATCCAGGCTACCCTTTGCACCACAACCGATTGACCCTTCCACTCCTCCACCGACCTAAACCACCCAGACCACTTCTCTTTCAACCCCAAGAACATCTCTTTGTCCATACGGTTATCAAAAGTTAACATCACACATAAACCCCCCATATACTTGATAACAAATCGTCCCTTAAACATACCAGTGATCAAACTCTTTAAGGAAGATAACACATCAAACTTACTAACCGTTACCACGAGTCCCGTTTCATAATGCTCATGAAAAACCTTACCTTCTGATTCAACGACAACCTCAGGAATAAGCACCTCCACCCCCTTATTCAACAAAGAGTCCTTGAATGATCTATGCTCAGACACTCCGATCGGCCCTTTATCCACATTCATTGTTTCCACACCCACCTCCACCTCCATATTAACATTATCGTCCTGCACTTGAATTGGTTTCCATACCCTCTCCCCATGCACCGTTCTATCAATCTCCTTCCCCTTCTTGTTGTCTACTTCCTGCCCATTCACGAACCTTGCCGGGACAATAAACAGTTTATAGCTACCAATCCAAACGTCCTTGAGACTTTCTTCCAAATCTACTCGGTTCCGAACCACCTTGAATGTTGCAAACCCAAACCTTTTCCCCAACCGATCATACTTACGTGCTATATACGTACCTTGTACATCTCCATAACTCCTCAAAACCTCCGTTAAATCTGCTGAAGAACACTTTTCCGGGAGATTGGATACGAAGAACTTGATCCCGTCACGAAGATTGTTAGATTTCTGATTGTTGCTGTTGTTATGAGCCTTCTTTACCGGTACATCATACCAAGTATTAACCTTGTATCGATCACGTGCCGCCATGCAGAAGAGAAAACCTATTCGCCGCCTATTCGCCTCCCTAGTTTTTCGGAGCTAGGGTTTTGGTTAATTATAAGAATAATAACTATTATTTATGTAAATATATTTTGTTACGTATTCAGACAAAATCAAATAAAATTAGATATATTCCCCATTTCTGGCAACATGATCATATATCCACGCATATGGGAACTACCTAAAAACTATTTATTTTCATTATAATAAATCACTAAAAGAATCATCATTAGTTGGTTACATTAAAATAGTTAAAGCTACAAAGGTTGTTTGGCTCTCAAAAGTTGCAAGTATTCCATAAACTCATTAGTTTATTTTGCTTCAAATATGTTTCTGGTAATCCATTGCCCACAAAACCAATGGATGCCTTTCTTCTTCCTCCAAACCTCATATAAGCCACACATTCCATCAACTTAAAATAAAAAAAAATAAAAAATAAACACGTCTCTCTCTATATATTGGAATTAAGGTTTATTAGTGTGAGCCCATGAGCCCACTTTAGTGTGAGCTCTGATACAATATATAGAGATGATAGAAACCCTAGATACCTAAAGTGGGCTTATGGGCTCACACTAATAAACCTTAATTCCAATACTATACATACACCCACGCCCATATATAAGGGTGGGCGGAGCGGGTTGGAGAGCTCAGACCCGAACAAAACACCGCCCCTCCCCTTTGGAGCTGATGAACAACATCAAGATTTGTTTGTGTGTGTATATCATTTCAGGGGTTTAGGGAGTGTTTAATTTCATGCATGTGGGGAGTTAGAGAAAATAAAAC